>VXBJ01002849.1:1757931-1996171 GCA_013400055.1 Nycticryphes semicollaris | reverse complement strand
TTTTTTTTTTTTCTTAATAAGCAGAATTATCAAGATTATCTCATTACATGATGCAAAGCAGAATACGTGTTCGTCAGGGCTTTCATACAGAAGCCAATGTCTGTGGTTTTCAATGCACTCCACAATGGAAAATGGAACCCAACTTTCCTACTTTGTAAGCAATAAGAGGGCAGCACTGAGTGCAGTGGCTTCTCCAAAACCACATGACAGTTTGGTGACAGAGATGGAAGCAGAATCCACGTCGCTCTACCATACTTTAATGCCTTTATCCTTATCCAAACAAGTGAGCAAACTGAAATGCAATGGGGAGAAGCTTGCAGTGACGGCTACTCCTCATTAAGCTGTCCTCTTATAATTGCCCATTAAATTTGGGGCCCAAAACTGCAGCAATTGGAATGGTAAAAAACAAACTGCAATTTAGGGACTCGGTGTTGACAGACAGAAAGTAGCAAAGATGTGGTGACTAATCTGAAATCCTCTCTGGGCTGAATTGCAATGCTTCGGCAAAAACCTCAGTCTCCAATTAATTGTCATGTACTATAGCTTTATAACCTTGAAGGGAGAAGCCACCAAAAGCTTTTCAACAAACCACAAAACCACTGCCTGACCAGGACAGTCATAACCCTGCTGAGTACCAAACCTGGTCTGCAGCAGTGTTAAAATCATGCAAATCAGAAAAGAATGAGGGAACAACCTAATGAAATATTTTCTGAAAAAAAAAAAATGTGAGAGAGTATTAGAAAACTTACATATTTTGTTCATACTGCACATATGTCTCCTCTCTTCGGCCTCCTTAGCAGTTCAGTTGGAAAGCATAAAGTTGTTTTTTTAGCAGAGTTGAATTGCTACCTGGTTTTCCTCACAGCAAACCTGGGGATACCAAGATTGTGCAAGAGAAAAATAAATCAAGACGCTGAGATTTTCCATGTAATTCCAAGATGGAAAAAATACTGGTAGGCTTAATATTTTTTCCCTTTAAACACCTGGGGCAAAGCACTTCCCAATTTGTAATTCAGTCTTATGGCAACAACTGCAGAAATGGTGACTGAAATTGAAATTACCATTATTTTGAATCTATTCTTATTATTCAAAACTATCTTTGTCTTGCCAAGCAGACAAAGGAGTATATATCTTTCATAAGATAACTAGACACAATGCAGTTACCTCCTCTTCCACGGGGTTAGTGGTATCACTCATCTATTAAATAATAAATATTAGCCTTCTTTTTTAAGCCTTAAGCTTTATCCATGGTTTTATCCAGAAAACTTCTCCATTTCAAGTCTCCAGTTTTTGTGCTCCAAAGGCCTGAGCAAGTTGCTGAAGTTTTCCTCAAGCTAATAAACCAGTTGGCTGGCACAAGTTAAGAACAATATCCTGCATTCATATGCAGCATCTTTAAAACTAACTCACTCACAAGGACAAGAGCAGTCATGAAACAGTAACTTAGCTCAAAACAGGTATGCAAATATTGGCTGTACTGGATCACTAAGCCACCTGCTAGAGAGCCATTTGCATCTATTTAAGCAGAACAGGGTTTACTGAAATAACAGACTGCCTTCTTAAACGTGTCTAGGCAGGACGAGATTCATGTCTTAAGGAAAAAGGTCAAATTCTGCAATCTACACACAAGAATTTTGAAGAGATGAGGATATCAGCATTAAGAACACCTGTGTTCACATAATCAAATGAGTCTCCAAAATAAATTGGAAGGGACCTCTGGAGATCATCTAGTCCAGCTCCCCTGCTAAAGCAGGATTGCCCACATTACTCAGGACTGCACCCAGGCAGGGCTTGAATGCTCTTCAGTGTTGACTGGAGACTCACAGTGATAACACCACTACAGATTTTAGCATCAGTGCTGTAAAAGGAAACCTAAATAACCAAAGTGCTACCAAAGTAAAAGCTAAATGCCAGTGAACACCAGTCTAAGATGGAGCTTATTAGATGACGTAAGCATTTACACAGCCTGTTTACATATCAGTATGTTTTTGTTTCTCTACCAGTATTATTTCTGCAGCATAGATGTATCTGTACAAAATCTATTCAGCACATAAGACCTAAAGGTGGAACATATGTGTCTGATAAACAGCCCATTACAAGCTTATAGTATTTCAGGATTGTTCCACTTCAGTTTACAATTTGTTTTATGTTCTTTTGAAAGTGTTTTGGTAAAACTGGGATTAATTTAATACACATTTTATCAAAATTGTTTGCAGTAGGATAAGGAAAAATTATGAAGTACAGCAGACACTGAAGCACTGAGCTGCCTATAGTGTTAAGGGCAACTAAAGATAAAGCACATCAAACTATGAATTCCACAAACTTCCCGATTTCCTGGCCCCAGCCACCCTGTCTCAGATCCATGTTAGAGTGAAAGGTCTTTTAAACAATTCAGCCTTTCTTTTGACAATACGATAGGTATATCATTAATTTATTTCCATGCAGCCACTGTGTTCAAACAATAAAATTCCCAGTCCAACTCATTTTGTAAATATGCTATAGCTGTTCAAGGGCTCTCTGAGTTCATGTGGTGATTGAATTGATGGACCTCAATGGTCAAAAGAAGGAAAAATTATCTGCTGGGATTTTCCCATCTGGTTTACATTGCAGTTCAAACTCTACAGATCAAAGAAAAAGCATTTCTCTTGCACTGTGTTATCTAACATGAGCCAAAGTATTTTTGGGGCTGTTCAGTGGAAAAGCAAGAGAGGATGACTTTATAGAAACTACCCCTATTTTCATTAGTTTCAAGTAACTTTTTACAGTCATAATACATAAGTAATAGACAGGAGCACCAGACACGTGGGTGCTGGTACAGGGAGCTAACAATGGAATCTTTGCTCAGTTTTTATTTGGTCCTTAAGAAACATTGTGTCACCCATTCCTAGAAAGCTAATCAGATACCTGCAAGTTTAGAGGCAAACACAAGCAAATTTTTAGCTTTTTGCTTCTACTACCAAACTCTTTTAGAAATTGTAACCCTACCCAGCCTTTAAGGCTCCAACTGAACTGCAGCAGTCAAGAAGAACCAGTTTAGTTATACATACAGAGCTGAGACCTGGAGCTTCCAAAGCCAGACATGCTCTGCTGTCTTTCCCTTTTAGGCCCTTTATTTTAACGCTTCTTAGTTAGATCAACAGCCTCTTTAAGTCATAAGTTCTCGTGCTTGTTTCTTGCTAGCTGGCACCTAACCATGCTGCCTACTTAGCAGAGTTGGGGCAGAGTTAAAAAGTAGCCTTTTAAAAGAGAGAAACCAAAGAAAAAAACCAATGTGCAAGGACCATGGCCAGTTTTTGCATCCTGAACATTCCAAGAATCTAACAAATAAAGAAGCTTTGAACAGGGACATATTCTTTTCATGACAGGGTAGTGCCTTCCAAAAAAAAAAACCAAAACCTAAAACAAACAAACAACAACCCCAAACACCTCACCACAAAACAAAAAAGCATAAAGCAGCCATAGCTTTGTAATTTTTGTATCTCAGGCATTAAAGCTACCAGCTTTCCAGAGAAACAAAGAATGTCCATTGTGCAGACACTCAATGTTATGAACTACTTGTGAAGTCCTTTAGTCATGTCACTGTTTTAAAACAGTGGGGATCAGACATCCAAAACTTTAAGACTTTGAGTTAAACCTAGAAAAAACATTAACTGGATGTACAGAATGTACCTATCAGATCCTGGTGAAAGGACCCTCAAACAGCAAGTAGCACAGGCAGCTTTTTCTACAAACTCTCTGAAGAGCCCAGCCTTGAAGGAGGTAAGGAGCACACATGGCACCAAGCACAGATATGCTGAGTATCCATCCATTGGAAAAAAATTCTGTCTGCAGAAAAATCACCCATTTTTTACATCAGTCTGTGAAAGGAAAAAGAATATACCCCAGACCAGTGCAAAGTGCACATATTCCAAATAAAAGAAATTTCAGCTACAGAAAGGAAAAAGTATCAGAATTCAAGAGGTAGATACATCCACTGAGTGGAATATTATGCTGGATTTATATGAGATGATTATTATGAACAGAACACGACTACACTGATTAAAGTGACATCTAAATCTAAAAGAAAGATTTTGCAGAGAAAGTTGACTCATGTGGAATACAGATGGGTAAAATTTAAGGCACGTGCAGGGTAGATTATTCTCCGTAAGGAGAAATAAAGTCTTCGGAAATAAAAAAAAAAGTTCACAGTTGCCTATGGAAATGGAATACCTGTTCTTGAGTTCAAAACATATCAGAACATATATTTCATTTAAAGACTTTGTAGCGCAGAGGATGAGAAAACCTTGAAAACAGAAATATTTCTATATAGAGGAAGAAAACAGAGCACCACTGTGCATGAAAGCTGACAATGCTGTAATTGTGGGAACACACCAAGAGGGGAAGGCCAGGTCCTTCCCCACCTGCCTTTGGGGCTGCGGCATCTGCCATCCTCCTATACTTCAGCCTACCTCCATCAGTCCAGCTTGCTCATCTCCCCCAGAGCCACTTGCTGGTGTTGGGGGTTTGTCTGGTGTTGAATCCCTTCACTGAACCAGCTCCTGCCTCAACCAGACATTAGTCAGACATTTACCACAACCAGGCTGTGCACAAGAGGGAATGGAGAGGGAGTGGGACTGCCTCTTCTGGTGGCAGCCTGCAGTTAGACCAAATTCCACATGGATGTAGAACTCAGTAGATGCAAGAGTACACCAAAGGAAGAGATAAATTGCCAGCAAGTAAAAAAAACACCATAGACACTCCATTGCGGTCTGTTTTTACTATTACAAAGCTTATTAAAAAAATAAACATTGTTTAAAACTTATGACAGAAAAGACAGAATGAAAACAGTCTGAAATTGTGCACACACAAATACATGCAAGAAAATGTTAAATCCACAGTACAAGTTTGGCCTGGGAGTATTTGTCGACATTGACTCTGGGTAGTGGATCTGCATAACCCTTGTCACTATCCAGATCTCCTTAAAGGATATAATATATGATCTCTTGTATAATCTCTATATTTAATACCTATGGCAAACTAGCTGAAGGTAGTGACAGACTTTGGATCACAATTTGATTATTATGTTTTGGGACAGTGTCAATGCTGTTAAAGTGACACTTAAAAAAAACACTAAGTTCGCATAGGTAGGGAGTATTAACCCACAGGGCATTAAACCATGAATCTAGAGAGAAAAGGCAAAATTTCTCTGGCAACTGCAGCACAGGCAAATTGTAAAAGCAACTCCAAAAACCCAAGCACAGACAGTATAAACCAAAGGAGGAGAAAAAACTGTCATTTATCTGAGAATGGTAGTAACTTTATGTGAAACCAAGATAATCTAGCACACTTTCAGTATTGCATCCCAAATGAGCACAAAGGGCTTCTTGTAGTAAGGCATTTTGTTCAGGTCTAGAAATAGCAGGATATGGGAAGTAAAGGAGAATGGAGCTCTTCACAAACTCCAGGATTAGAGGATTTAGAACAATTTGTAATGCATTTAATGTTAGCTCCTCCGCTGCTTATGAAGCCTCTAGAAATAGATTAAAGTTTAATGTATTCATTTGTCATGCATACAATTAAAACAAAAATCTTTTAGCTGATTGTGAATTGTTTACAGAGATTAAATACCTGATATATCCATTTGAGACAGGCCAACAAATACATAGTCTGTCTCCTGGCTAGATACATAAGAATAATTTACAGTCGGAAAGGATGGCTTAGGAAACTTGATTCTCTTGGAGAAAGTTGGCAGTAGATAGAGAGGCAGAAAATTAAAAAGCATTAGACATTTTAGACAAGTAAACTTTCCTTGTGAGGTCAGTTTACATTGCCTGATATGTCCTTTCCCAAAATATTATCTTTATTGGCCACAAGCCCAAATCTCTGGTCACATTCATGGACAGCTCTCATGAGAGCACAGACTCAGACATGGAGGATGAGAAGCAGTTCTTGAAGTCTATGTGTTGGATGATATGAAGAGGAATTAGAAAAAAAAAATCTTGTTCTATGAAATAAATACCACAGGCAGCTTATTGCAAATACTTGTGGACAAGATGCTCAGCAGATGTGCAAGTGTACAGTATTACTGACTTCAGTAGCACAAAGATAACTTACTCTGGGTAGAACAAAGCCTTGAGCATTCATAGTTAGCAAGTTTTAATTCTGTGGATGTTTGCATGGATAATGCTCACATTCTTGAGCCATTTCCAGGAAACAAAACATGGGGCTGAGCAAAATATATAATATTTTTTTTAAATAAAATGAATGATTGTCCTCCAAAAATAGAAGCCTTGCACAAAATATAAGTTTGCCTTGTTTCAGCTAACAGGAATGCCTCACAATTCAAAAACTTCACTGTCAGTCTCTCATAGGGCTTCTAAGTACATATTGCTGTATATCTGGATATCCAGCTGGCCTGCTGTGATACCTTTCTGTTTTCTACTGCTGAGGAATCTTATTTGGCGTGTGAAGTGGTTGCTAGCAACTGCATATGGCAACTCCGCCTCACAGGAAAGGCTTTACACAGAGTTACACCATCCATCCTCAGATGGCCCAAGCCTTGAATAACGTGGGCAAACCACCCCGGCGGTGGCTGCCACATTATGAGACAGATGGGCTCTGGGCAACCATGTGGACTCACAGCAGGTGAGCAAACCAAGGAGCAGCTCAGCCTGTGATGCCATGCTGAAAGAACCCCAGAGGAGTGTTGAGGAGATCTCGTCCTCTGCCAGCCATGGGACCTGGCAGCACAACACAGCATCAACTGCCAGGGATTTTAAGCTTGGTAACATTTAAAGTGCACTGAGGCAATTTCAACCATTCTGGGGCAAGACAGAAAGCCATTTTTGTGAATTGTTAAAAGCCTTATATGGCTTGAAGTTTGTAATCTTTGACTGTACCTGGCTGCCCAGCACAGTGAGGTAATACATCTCCTCACTAGGTCAGGCACAGTCCCACAAGCCATAGAGCAGTGCTGGCACCAGCGCTGCTCCATGTCTACCTATGCAGGCCAGATGTTTGTGGTTTACAGCCTGCAATAACAAAGACATGAGGCCCACTCACTGCAGGCAACAATACTCCAGCATCTCAGACCAGACTTGGGGTTTGTCTTCCATAGACATTCAAGGTGCTTGTGGCAGTTTTCTATTGGTTCTTGAAGACAAAACCTTTTTCCCAGAGGATCAGTTGGATCAAGCTGAAATACCTGTTTTGGACTGCATCCTTAAGGCAACCTTCATAGCTTGCTGTAACAGAAGGGAATTTTCTTTCCTTTGGAGAAATACAACAGGGGCAGTTAGCCTCAGGCACATGTATCTACGTTACTAATATATTTTTACTACTTTATTGAAGCCTGGTGGATTATAAAGCCTACTGCGTAAATTAAACTTTACAATGCTCTGCCAGAAGCTCAAGGGGAGACTAATTTTAACCAATCATCATCCCATCTTTTCCTCATGGGCTGTACCAATTTTCAAGGGATAAATTCACCACAGTATTTGGGGTTCTAGCTTCTAGGCTTTTGCTTTTTAAATAATGCAGAAACTTTTAATTCATTACTATTGTGAAAAAGTAAATAAAAATCTCAAGCTTTATGTGCCCAGAGTTCCTGCTTTGGGAAAAGGCTTGGTACAGGGGAAAAAGATGCAAGAAAAGCCCCTTTGGGCTTTAGCACATGACTCTGAAAACATGACCTACTGCTCCCAATGCAAACTGACACCTGCTGCACCTTCCCTTTACACTGTGGACGAGGGCAAGTCTGGCAGCAGGTTCAGGATTACTCCAGTGAGCAGTGCTGGCCAGAGAAACCACTGCAAGGAAAGAGCCTGTCAAAAACCATGGGGTTAATGAATCATGTGGCGGCACCTCAAGACTCTCATTTCATTCCAATGAATAGTTGTAAATGGAAATTAAATCCACCAGCAAAGCTAAAACCATGAAAGGAGAAAGAGATTTACACTCACCTGCATGGGGAATTCAGAATCTTTCATTCCCTCAAGACAGGCTCTTAAGTCACCCAGCAGGAGCTGTGGTTTGTTGGGATGCTTTGGCCATATAGATTTTCTACACGAACGCCCATTACATATAATTCGTACTCCATAAGCTGCATGTGTTGCCAGGGGTGGGATCTGCAGACAAAAAAAGCACAGGCGAATCTGCACGGTAACAAATTTTTACTCACTTTTGCTTCTAATGTGACCTTGGACAACATACTTAATTCTTTTCCCCATGTTATACACACTCATGCGCACACCNTTTTTTTTTTTATTTTATCTTTTTATAACCCAAAGATGCCCTGCTTTGTTTTGGTTCTGTTGGGGTTTTTTTCTGAGTCTTAAGAGCTGCTGTGTTATTTTTTGGTTTGAGGTCCATAAGAAAGATTTCAGGATGCTGTTACTTTTTTGAAATTCTTTCCCAACTCACAAAACTAAAGCAAACAAACAAACAAAACAATTGAGCTGTGGTGATCTCTTGTGATGTCTTTTGGCAGCCTATTCCGTCACAAACGGCCATTTTCAGATCCTCCATAACAAAGAAGAGGTTACCTGTGAGCTAAAAGCAAGCCTGAATTGGAAGCTGAATGCATTTTAGACACAAGATGCCTGATAGGTAGTTGGGTAGCTGAAAAGAGATTATTTAATCAACAGTTTTTCAGCTAAAGCAATTCCCACCATAAGAAAGACACCTTCCTCTCTCATTTTTCTCTTTTATCTGTGGGAAAACTGGAAAAAAAAAAAAACTAACAGGTGAGCTGACTTAAACCCTATATCTCTGATATTTTTGAATTAAACTGTTTGGGCCTTCTGGCTTTTGAGGCTTCAGGCGCTGCAGTTTGAGGCATTAGGTCCCATTTTAGTCCAATGCATTTCACCAATAATCTGCAGTCAGATCAACACTACATTTCATGGGAATTTTGATCATAGGTTGGCACAAGAAATGCAGGTCAGCTGGGAAACAATCCTTATAGGAATTGAAGCATGAGACTATCAAACTAAATTTCAAGAGGCACTGCAACAGCAGAGGAGGCATAGGCTCATTTTGACTTGAGGTAGAATGAAGTATTTCTACTCTGTACAACATACTATCCTGAATATTTTGATCAGCACCATAAAAATGAATTTAAATTAATGCTTTTCTTCATTTGCCATTCTATGAAAAAGAATTTCAGGTTTTTCATCCTAATTGGACATTTTTGCTTTTGAAATAATCTGGGTTCTCCAGTAGACTTCTCCATGAGCTCTGATAAGAACAGCTCATCTCTGTCTCCTTGGAAGAGGTGGTAGGATGATGGATTCAGCATGCAGCTAGAAAGCTGCTCTCCATAGCAGCTGGAGACCCCAGTATGTGTAATTTGAATAGGCAAATAAAAAGCCCTTCTTAATAGGTAGACATCTTTAAAGAAAACATCTCTTATCCCCATGGTCATATCACCCATTCAACACTAGCAACATGTCATTTAAAAGCAGGAACAGATGAAACTTCAAGGAATAGTGGGGGAAAAATAAAAGTATAGCCAAGAGGAACAGAAAGAAATAACTGTAAACCAGCTACATCAGCAAAAAGTCGAATTCATATGCTTGGGAAAAGAGCAGCGTTTGCTTGGCAGAAGAGAAGCTTTCTACCAAGGTTAAAAACAAGTTCCTTGTGGCAGCAGCTGGGAAAGATGCCCCTGCAAGGAGTCACTGTTCCCACATCCTCAGCATAGCCAAGCAGCCATCCAAGCAACAGGGTGCCACATCTAATTCCACAAGGAATATCCCACAGAGAGGAGTTGCACAATAACCACTAAAGTGTAGGGTGGGAAAAGGGCTTGGTTAACTCTTGGGCAGGATGAATTCGGTAGTTGTTAAATCCACAATTATTCATGTCTTTATGAACCAGGAAACTGAGTTTGATCTCAGTTCTCCCATGACAGTGGAATAGGGACCAGAGCATTAACATGGCTGACCATCTTGATACAACTGTCCTGCAAAAGAAACTTCCTTGTCTCAAGTTTCAAATCACCTGAATTTCTAGGACTGTTCAAATCAGCCTTAGGAGGATGTTTCATTCCCCTCCTTTACTTCAATTTCAATATAAAGTAAGCACAGAAGCGTCCAGCCTGCAAGCTCTTTAACGTGTACAACATGCAATGGTCTGTCTGGGCCAACAAAATAACGCATCACTGGGACAAGAAAACAGAGTGGGCAACCACAGATGGCAGAAAGAGGAGAAGGCTTTCTAACCTATTTCTTTTGGGGAGATCATGAGTGGGAACAACCTATAAAGATGTCTAGTCTGCTTTCTGAAGAGCAGTAATAAAACCCCACAAACAAGTGTGATACAGGATTTCCTATTTAACAGAGGAAATTGAGGCAGAGGTAGATATTCATATGATGTAACCACTCTCACTTACTGTAAGTCTTTCAGATTCTCTGTAGGTAATAGTGAGAGGAAGAGACAGATGCATCTCCCTAGGGTCAGCCAGTTTATCTAAATTACACTCCTGCTGTAAATCCCCTTCTCAATAGAGGAAGCATCTCTCTCTCTCTCTCTCTCTCCATTAGTAATGTTAAGAAGTCTAGTTCCTGACTTAGGATCATAATCAGTGACAGAAGTTCAGTGCTGTTGGTACTACCAGGTTGTCTTTTCTCTTTGTAGTGTCAGAGCTGCGGAGCAGGCTGTTCTCTGATCTTTCCTAATGGTTCCTGTCTGCTTCCAAACAAAAGAAACACAGTTTGCATCTAGTTTGTGATTAGATACCAATTCTAGGTACCAGATATGCACACAGCAAACAGTAGTTTTACAATGAAAGACAAGTGAAATATTAATAAACATCCCAAAGTCTTATTCATGGGGATCTACTCACAGAAAGCAGCTTATAGGACTGTGCAATCACAGGCAATTGCTGCAAGTGATCACTGATACTTATCCCCTAGCTGCGATAATATGCAGCCACAAGGACATTAAAGAACTCAAGGGTAACAGGGAAGGTATATATACACACACATAAATAAAGCAAACAGAAACATCCCCACCTTCTGCTGAAAAATTATCACCTGATCGTTGGCTGCCTGACAGGAGGTAGCACTTCTCAAACAAGCAAGATAGAAGAAGAAGAATGGGCCAGGCTGTAACAGATTTTGTTAGGCCAGTATGCACATCTCATGCAGTGGTTGAGATTTTTGGGTACATATGGCCTTCTCCAGGTCTGAAATAGAAACTTTAGCTGCCAGGCCAAGTGTACATAGGAACAGCCAGTCTGTGCTGAGTGTAACAGCTACACTGAGACTGTCTTACTGTTTGCATGATGCTCCCCAGGGAACACGTTCTGCTAAGAAAAAAATAGTGATTTCAAGGCCACATGGTTCCCTTCCCACCATTTGCAGAGATGCTGCCTGCCCCTACCTGGGCAATTGTTTTTAGAGAGAGGCAGTGCCTCTATCAGCAATGATGGCAGAAAACAGCAAGGTAGCAAGTAATTTTCAAGACTACAATGAAGATAAAAGCCAAGTAGAAACATAATTCACAAAACATTTCTCCTTTGAGCTGCCTTCCTCCTAAGGAGGAATGAGTGGTTTGTCCTGAAAAATGCTATAGATGCAAAGCTCTGAGGCATTTTTGTTGTTAAAGTTTCCTATGTTAGAAAAACAGTTACTTTTTTCTCCTAGTTTGAGCCTACCCAACTCAAAAATATTTAAACACAGAAGAAGCAATGAAAATAAAAGAAGGGGCTTTAAACTCTAGGAACATTTTTTCTGCTGTGAACTCAGAGTGACTGAGGTTCATAACAAAAACTGAGCATGTAATATTTTCCACTGCTTACGGTTCCCTTCTGAACTTCCATTTTGTGGGAATACACTTGGATCATTGCTGAACTGTCTCTGGAAAAGGCTCGCTGTGTAATTTGGCTTGGCTTCCTTCCATTTCTACTCCTCTAAGTCTGTTCCCCATTTCAACATCTCCTATTGCCACATTCCCAAACATGTTACACAACCCTAAAGAAGTAATTTATAGGAATATTAGTAATTCAACTGTGACCAAACAAGCACTTTTCCCTTTTAACAGATCATTCTCTCCTGGGAACCATAGTTATGTGGCTGTTTGCTCACTTGTTTACAGCGTTGCACTGGATGCAATATTTAAACAGGCAAATTACTCAAAGCAGTATAAATCTGTGAAACCTGGTGCTCTGCAGCAGCTTTCAAAGCAAAACCTGGCTGGAAATACCCTGTGAAGACTTTTCCAAAAGCGCCTGGAAGAGTCATGCATGAGCGTGCAACCTTCCTATAGCCAACCAAATTGTGCCAAATGCCTGTACAGAGAGATCCTGCTTTGATGTCTACAGACTGAGGCAGAGCCATCCTGATGAGAGGCCTGGGCACTCCAGGAACACAACCCATAACCAAGTACAGGGCACTTCTGTAATGCCAGCAGATACAAGGATATGAGGTTGCATAGCTTACCCCAACACTGGAATTACTCATAACCAGTAAGTATCCAAAAGGCAGTCTCACCAAACATACTGAAATTCCCAACTACGGCCTGATCTTGCAACCCGTTTGCTTGAACATTGGTTCCCGTGGTATACACCTACAGACTGTCGGTTTGCTGGGTCAAAGACCTTGGTTTTTAACATTTTATCAGAAGAGTACATCAAGCTCAAAGTCAACTTCTCTGGAAAAAGAGGACCCCCCCACTACGCAAGCTTAAGACCCAAGCCATAATCGAGACTTTTTCATCTGTCTCTCTGCAGAAATAAAGCTTCGGATTCATAACATGTAGTATATTTTGCTGACCTTCAGTTGTACTTTTTACCCTGCTCCAAATGCTTCCATCCCTGTAGAAGACCTTGCCAGGTGGAGTATCTACCCCTATTTACAGCTTGACACGTTAGCATGCAAAAAAATTACCGACTTCAAATTTATGTATTCATTACAAGCTGCATCTCATGGTCACATTTATTTCTGCTTGCCTGTGTCTTCAGCACTGATAAAGGTCATTAGACAAAGGTTTGTGGCAGGAATTATGGGCAGTAATTGCTCAAGCCACCTCCATGAATTACACCTTCAAGTCAACCCAAAGGAAATCACATAGCTGTACCATGCTCTACCATGATCATATTCAAACTCCATCATGTAGTTGGTATAACCTAACACCAAAGTTAAGTGGAGAACCGTGACAAAGAGCTACTCAACCCCTCACGGAAATGAGAAAGAAGTCTAGAGAGACGCTTTGGATCAAAGCCAGGGAGCACTTTGGCACATAGCAGCAAGCTGCTGAGGCAGCAGTCACAGCTGATGGCTGCCTGACACCCACCTGAAGGTAGAGCAGGTCTACTAAAGGCAACACACCCAACCTCACCTGCGACCACACAAGGAGATGGCCTCACAGGCATAAAATTCCACATAAGGCTACCCAATCAATCCAACACAGCCTGCACCATCTTCAGTTACAAGCAGGTTTTATGTTTTCCTGCCCCAAAGTGGCAAGCTCTGCAATCTACAAAACAACACCACCATATGCCATCACGGAGAGATCTTCATGAGAAACTAATATTTTCTTATATCTGGATAAGTCTATCTTTATCACTGGTGCCATACAATTACCATTAATATTATCAGCCTGAGTACATGGGTACAGAATTACACCCACATACCTGTGCCTGAAGTGACACATGTCAGTCTCACCACACATTGTTTCCTTTAGACATCCCAGCAATATCACTGATGTCTTTTCTGGCTTTGACTAGTCCTCCCTACCTTACAGGGCAACACTGTCAACATCGTTGGGGAGTGGGACGTTTAGCTACTGCGTGACATGCAGTCAGTAGGCAGTGACTATCCAACCAGCCTAACTGGTTTTCCCCTACCACCTCCTCATGTGGTAGAAGGTTGTACCTGGTTTTGGTGAGGGGTCTGGAGAACAAGTCGTACGAGGAGAGGCTGAGGGAACTGGGCATGTTTAGTTTGGAGAAGAGGAGGCTGAGGGGAGACCTTATTGCCCTCTATAACTACCTGAAAGGAAACTGTAGAGAGGCAGGGATTGGCCTCNTTTTTTTTTCATGTGGTTGGACTCGATAATCTCAAAGGTCCCTTCCAACAACTAAGATTCTGTGATTCTGTGATTCTGTATAGTTAATGCATGTATTTTGGTTAGGGATCACCGGGGATGTGTATGCATGGAGAGGGCTTAGCATGATGGGCCCTCAATAGTTTTAGGGAGCTAATCTAGTCTGCAGCAATTTGCTATCTTACACTGCACTACTAGGATCCATACACTTGAGCTCATTTGGCCCAGCAGATATGAGCTGCACTCTATCTGCCACCTCTTTCAGAAGTAAAGCATCAAGAAAAAGTTATTTTTTAACAATCTTACCAGTAAACTGAGAAGCAATGATGAAGCACAGGGCAGGGATAGAGACTGCAGGCAGGGGGAAACAAGTGTCATAAACTGCTGCCCACAAAGACACCAAATTGTGTAATACACCCCCAGCTTCTAAATGTCAGCACTAACGAGTATGTTTTCTCCTGCTTCTGTGAGTTTTCTGTTTCTTCCCAGGGTAGAACTGAAGGCTACGTAGGCAGTAATAAGGGAACAAGTAGGCAAACCAAGTGACAGATACTTGTCAAAAAAAATTGGACAGAAAATTCCCACTTTCTCTACGAGGATTTTAGTTGCTATAGAATCACAAAAATAGCATGGGGCTATAAAGGCACTGTAAACCAATAACCTTCTCTCACTATCCAAACTGGTGGAGAGGTAAACAGGGAAAAAAAAAAAAAAACCAAACCCCAAAAAAATAACAAGGTGAAGGTGGCCAGAGCCTTAAGCTATTGGAAGCTTTTGGGACAGAAGAAAAATAGGTTTGAACCCTCCTGTGTGAACTTTCTGGGAAATAACAAAGTTATTGAAAAACTGCCATATCCAGACTCAATAAAGAGATTTACAGATGGCTGTGCCAGCACAGAACGATCTGTCAATTTGCTGGCACCTCTCAGCAACAAATACTTGGAGTTCCTTTATTGAGAACATTTTATCCACATTCAGGCTGAAACACAGCACATACCAACATACTAGAAACCTTATTATTAGATGTGCCATAGAGATAGTAAGAATGAATTTGGGGACTTGTTACCCAAGTTTCCACCTGTCAGAACTTTAACTTGTCGGTACTAAAGCAAAGCTCGGAGAAGGTGCATCACCCATTGCTTCTAAATCACTTTGAAGGGAGAATAACCTGAAACACTTACTCAGACCACCTGGACTGACTTTTACCCACTCAAGAAAAGGCCAGAGCATCCCAGGGATGAACGTCCTAAGCCAGAAGAAAGAACAGGCTCAGACTGGGACATATTCTGAGGAAGAGGCCCAAGGTGTTCAGTTCACTGCTTCCACCATGACTGCAAAAGAAGGAGGGTACAGATGCCTCTTGCTCTGGACAAGCGCAGAACAGAAGAAAGGGGGGAAGACAAAAATAATGCTTTTGTTAGAAGCAGATATAGCCACAATGGGACACAGCTACAACAGAATGGTTCACGTTTGCTTTCATTCCCAACTGGCCTTGGTGTCCACCGAGATCATTGCAACACTGCTGGCCCAAGTCCTTCGGTTCACACTCCAGTGGGACCTGGGACCTCCTGACTCCACAGGGCCTGCATCTGCCATCACTGTGTAGGAACACCCTTTGGGGTGGCTGCAATGTGGTGGAGGCTGCTCCTCAGTTCTTTAACTACTGGGACGCTTCTCCAGTATGCAAACCAAAACTCTTCCTTTCTTCCAAATTACTAATCTTCCCTCAAAAAAATGTTAACAAATCAGAATAAAACCAGATAGGGAATGTGGAGGCCCCGGGGAAGTTAGTCATGGCCACTAATGCCCTGGCTAATGCCACCACGGACCACAACAGTCCCAGTCATTGCCACAAGACCATAATGCCAAGCAGCATCTTCAGGTGTTATTTCATTATGTTGATTGCTCCTTTGTTTTTCACTCCACATTTGGAAATGAAAGCAATTTTTAATCAAGAAGAGGAAGAAACGCTGAGAAACTGGCAGGATTTTTGATTTCGTCTGGTGAGGGTGACGGCATAGCAAGAATGTTTGCAGCATTTTGTTGTGCTCCAAGACACTTCCCACATAATTAACCCTCTTGCCAGTGTGAAATGATTCAATATATACCTTCACTAGTGAGCAGTCCCATCTAACCACAGCAGTCATGTAGCAAATAACACTTTGATTGTACTTGCTTATATTTTCCATCTTCAGCAGAGCAGATATTTTATTTCCATTAGATTTTCCAACCACTTTTCCCATGCATGACAGACAAAAGATGACAGTTAATTCATACCTTTCCTTGTTTCAAAGCCTAATGTCTAGATCCTAAAGAAACCTGTTCTGTTCCCCTGGAAAGCGAGGGGGAGAAAGCATGAAATGAGTAAATTCTATTGTGCCATTTATGAATCTGTGGTACCAATAATGCAATACTGTCCCCAAATCCTCACTTGTTCTTCTTGAAGTTATTGACTTAAGTGTGAGTATTCCTACTCATAGGTTTTTCTTCAAAATAAATGAATGGTTTTGAAGTAGGTTTGTTTAGTTTTCCCCAAAATAGTCAATATCCTTAAGCAGTGATTAAAAACAAGATTGCTGCTTTTCAAAGAATCCAATCCTGTGAGAGTTCCTGTCTCTTCTCCTTTATATGCATTAATATGAATAGGAGAAAGGGAGAACGTTCCCCTAAAACATATGGCTAATGCAAACCCACAATAACAGGCTCTGGCCTTCTTATGGTCCCAGGGAATTAATATATATGTTTACTGAGGCTCTGTATTCAGATAAGTGAGGATCACTGAGTTCACTCTACCATTAAATCTCTGCCACATCAGCCTTCCCTCACCACTGTCCAGAATCAAGAAAAATAGTCTAGAAGTGTGAAGAAAAACCCACAGTATTTTAACTTGGCTTTGCACTTATTTGCAGCTGATGGGATACCCACTTTAATCTGCATTTTAACTTTCTCTACGAAAAGATTTCTAGCTTATTAATATTACTCAAAGTCAGANAAAAAAAAAAAAAACCAACCAGGGAGGACAGGGCGGACTTGTTGTCATTTACGGCTATGGAAATTTGATGAACATAGGGCCACTAACTGGTTGTTTTGCACATTATGTGCTTTTGACATGGAAAGGCAACCAGACAACAACAGTGAGCATTTTGTTAATTATTTTTCCCCAATAACTTCCCCAGTTAGCTATTCCAAACATCCCCTATATGAAGAAATTGTTAGCTTCTCAGTAACATCTTACCTACGTCTTAATAGTTGCATCTACCTTCAGCATTTAGACTCTACAGTACGTTTGCTATTTAAAAAATTATGGCAATTATCCAAACCCATACAAGCTAGAATTTTATTCTTAAGTGGATTAATAATTGTCAGCTTGGTTTTCAGCAAGTGAGAAGTTGGAGAAGCAGTATGCCCTTTGTTTCATACCACAAGGGCAGCAGAAACCAAAGAATTGGAGAGTCCAAAAAGACAAATGGAGAAAAATTATTTGGAGGTATAGTTGTCTGAGGTTTATGGCTGATAGCAAGGTTCACACTACAGCAATTATGAAGCTCACACCACAGAAAAATAGAAAATAGTATCTTTTTTATTTTCTTATCCAATTTATCCCCCTTCCTTTTTCTTTAATAATATGGGAATATTTCTCTCAGTTATGCTAACATAGCTTCAAATGAAGTTTACTTCCTTTTCCTCTAACATATTGTTCCTTTTCCTTTACTTCAGGTTGCTGAGCTCTGTTTCACATTGAGCACAAGTAGCTCAAGACTTGTCTGAGGGTCACTAGAAGATGGGAAGACTGAGGCTTTTTAGAGGAATGCAGCATTCAAAAAAAAGTTATCAGTTGGTAAGAATTATCATCAATATCCTGTGCTGCTTGTGTTACTTGCTTGCAGTCTCACAGCACTGTATATTAGGATCAGGTTTGCATAATGAGAAACTGGGACACTGCTGATTTAAGCTTAATTCACATCCAGATGCAGCAAGTTATTGTTTTTATCACATGTGTTTCAGGGGAGCTGTTGAGTCAAATAGGCACTTTCCTCACAGGGAAAAAATCAATGGTTAAAAAGGTAAGAACAGCTATGCTAGGCCAGAGCGCCATTTCCCCAAGTTCAGTATCCTTTCCTGGACAGGCACCAGTATGAAATGCTGAAGTCAGACTATACGAACAGGCTAAGAACACAGTGGTACTTTGCCAGAATGCACTCCCAACAACCAACGGCTTTAGGACTTCTCAAACCAGAAGCACATGCTCGTGTATCCCAGCTGCTAATGAAATTTTCTTCTGTGAGTTTGTCTGGTTGCTTTTAGAACCTGGGTAGACTTTTGGTCCCCACAGTGCTCAATGGCAAAGGCTGTCAGAGCTTAACGATGGATCATGGAAAAAAATTCCTCTTCCTAGTCTAAATTTTGGAATCTGTTTTTTTCACTTTGCATCACATAACAGAAGAAGTGGAGAAAACACTGAATAACTGTTCTGTGTCTACCTTCTCTGCTACTTTTTGATAGCTCTCTATCATATTCCTCCCTCCTAGTAATTTCTTTTTTTATACTGAAGAACTGTAATCTATTTAGACACACCTGAAAGGAAGCCATCCTATACCTCTGATCATCACTGCCTGCCTTCATTGCATGCTTTCTGTTTACTTATCCTTTTTAAGAATTAAGAATTCATGAGGTGGGCACTCCATGGGCCCCTTACAGGGGCACAACCATTTCTCCTGATTTTCTACTCTATTCCTTTCCTAACAACCCCTAGTACTCTTTTTGCCTCTTTGACCCTCACACCAAGCACTCAACTGACATTTTCACAGAATTGTCCAAAATTACTCCAAGACCTTTTGTGATTACTAGTAGCTACTTCACAACCTCTACATGAAATTAAGGGTGTTCTCTAAAGCACAGTAATTTTCTTTTATCACAATAAGTGTCAAATGGCATTTTATCACCTAGTTATGAAATACAGTTTTTCTACACCATTTTGAAGTAAGTTCTGTTTCTCCTCTGAAACTTTCTTTCATCATTCTCTATCCCCCTTTGCCAGATCACCCATGAACAATTTGGGCAGTGCTAGCTCTCGTATTGATCTCCAGGGCACTCCTGTGATCTCCTTCCCTGTGAAAACTCATTATCTATTCCTAGAGTTACATCAGCTTCAAGGAGATATCTTGGGTATTGGAGAGCATCCCAGGTGGCACAAAGTGCCTATTTTTAGGCCGCTGAATCCAACTCTTTGTTTCCTGATTATTTTTTTTAACAGCTTAAAGACTCATATAAGGACAATTATAGTGCTTAGTTTTGTTCCTTTTCAAGTGCTTGGCAAAAGCTGTTTTGGAAATCCAGACGTATCACAGGAACTTTTTACACAATACTAGCAACTACTCTAGAAAAACGTCCCATAAATTTGTGAAGGATGAGTTCTTTCTAGAAAAGCAATGATGGCTCTTTCCTATAATACCTTATTTATACGTCTCCTTATGTGTCTACTTTATACTACACTTCCTACAGTTTTTCTGACACAGAGATACAGACATCAGAGTTAGTGGCGACTAATTCCCAGATCCTATTGCAAAATCTGTTTTAGAGACTGAAGTAACATTTGCCATTTTTTATTGACACTGATTCCAAAGCAGTTGCAGGTGCTGTATTATAGACTGAAACAGTTCTGATTCCACACTAAATGTTGGTGCGAAGACCTTGAACTAATCAAAGCACTGACTCTGCATAAATTAACCCATGAATTAGACTAATCTACATGCTGTGATCAGCCCTTGGCAAGAATAAGAAAGGACCTGCATCTAATTCTTGGTATAAGGCCTTTTTGCATTGAAAAGCTATACCCATACCAGCAAATCCTCCTAGGGTAAGCACAATTAAGAGTTGGCCAAAAAAGTTCTTCTGTCCATGTGGTTTGTGTCTAGTCCTTAAGCAAAACACGCTACGGTAGCAAATGGATTTTTTGGCCAGCATTTGCACTGGGGCTATCCTGCTGTTGCCACATCAGCAAAAGGCTCTCACTCCTCACTGATATTTCCATGCCAGCAATTTTAAAGCATAGGCTAGGCCTACATTTTAGTACTTTCCCATGCCTGCCCCAAGGGCAACAGCAAAATATCAGTTGCACACAGCTCTGTGGCCCTGTCCCCAGTTTCAGTCGTTTTCCTGCATCTTTCCCTCTACTCATGCTTTCAAGGAAACCATCCCCAGCTGCTTAAACCTCTGTCTCCCACTGTGCCCAATCTGGACACAAGCCACCAGCAAATAAGGGTATAGATCACACATCTGGATTTTCACTGGCGAGACAGAGGTGAAGGCTTGTCAAGGATGTTTAATCCATGAGTCATCACTATCATTAAGAATTCAAATCCTCCCATGAATTCAAAATGTAAAGAACTGTTTGAATTAATTAAACAATGTCTCCTTTTGTATAATGGGTAGTAAAAAAATAAATTGTATTTAGGCAAGTACACTGCCACATAAAGCTGTTTTAGAGGAATCATTCTGTTGCCCACAAGGAAATATATCTGCAGATGGAATTTACTCTTTTATAGGGATCTTATTTCTCTGTAACATCAGATGCAAAATTTCTCTCTTCTGTGCTTCTAAAGAGACTTATTCATAGCCCCTCTTCTGGTAAGATACTTGAATCTGGTAGTAATATTTAGACAAGGTTAGATTCTGGCTAAAACTAATGCGTTGCTGTAGATTATTCTTATCCTTAGCCAGTATCATATCACATAAATGCATTAGGACATTTTCCTGGACTATGATATCTTTACATGTACTGGAACAACTACAGAATAAACAAATCAAAAGGCATTCCCTGTGGATGACTTGTAATTTGGAGTTCTCTTTCAACTCCTTGAGCTTCATTTCCAGTGTTTAAAGATAAGCCCAAGGATCAAAACTCCACAACTGTTGCTTCCTCTAATGTTCATCTATAGCTATTTATCTGAAAGAAATACAGTGAAAGGAAAGGTACATCCAGAGAGCAAGGCACAGAGCAGGTGGCCAACATCAAGTGGTTAGACAGCAGCTCCACAGAGGGCTGCCCAGCTGCTTCCCCAAAGCACAGCAGCATGGGACATGCACAGGGCCACTGCGGTCACTCCAGATGCCCAACGGGAAACCAGTTCACTTGACAAACATTGTCATTTGGGCAGGAGCATATGGTGCTTCAGGTATTACCCACACAGGTGGTACAACTCTCATTCCCGCTTAGGATTTCAAAGGTCTAAGAGCACAATTTTCACCTTGGGAACATGACAGAAATACTGGGCTATAGCAACTAGAACAAAGCCTTAGTTCAAGAGCATAAAATCAGCAGTCTTTCTGAGAGTGGATATGGTTGACAGTAGGCTATGATAGGTGAAAATCCCCCAACAGCCATGAAAAGTAAATATCTCCAGGGGAAGGGTTGAGGACAACGTGGGAGATTACAGCTAGGTGGATGTGATACCCCAAACATCAAGAGGAAACCTGCAGATGTTTCAGGGACTATTTCAATATGCAGAGATTGAGTTAAGCATCTATATAACAGATGGCAGTTTCTGAATCACTAAACATTATTATTTGGCAAAAAACTTATGCTCTCCTAACCATTTCTCAAGGGATCCTTGCCACAAACTGCTGTGAAAGTGATGTGTATTCTGTAACATTAAATTGCAGAATTTCTAAACCAATGAGCAGTTCCATATAACTATAGACACAGATACATATTTAAATGAAAGGTCAGAAGTAAACTTGGCATACATCAGCCTGAGTCACAGAAACCAACACTGGAGTCCAGAGGCCTACCATTTTCTATGTATTTCTGGATTATTTATGTTTGCACACCATTCTGTTCTAACAGATCAGACAAATTATTTTTAAATAGGCTTTCAGGAAATTTCAGTAAGTATGTCAGAGGAATTAAATCTTAACACCAATGTCTGGCACTGAAAGTAGCTTTCTTTAAGATGTCTTTGAAATACAACCAAACCATAGTTATGGGTTGATTCCAACAATGATATAATGAGTATTACACATCCCACTCAACAAGTAGATACAGGCTCAGAAGACTAGATACATAAAAGGATTCAGGTGTCCTAATGCTTTCTGATTTCATTTAGGCCCAGTTTTGTGGGATTTAGGTATCTAATCACTTCACAGGATCTGTCCCTCTGTATCTTTGCCAAACTCTCAAGGATAGGATTAAGAAGTCCCAGCTCCAGTCTCATCCTTAGTTTATTAGGCTGTAACTTCTTCTCAAGTGCATCCACAGAGTTAATAGAAATAGCACATGACCTTTCTGTGATAAGGCCCTTTATCACAAGCAGCTTCCCAGAGAGTCACAGTGTCTACTCTGCAGAGCTAATAATAAGCAACATTCCTACAGGGACATAATTTATGATGTTGCATGCACAAGGCATGCACCAAAACCTCATAAAGCACCAAATGAATCATGCTCCAAACAAAAACAAACAAGCTGCACACACTGCTTAGCAAACATTCCACAAGAACTATCTGCATAGCAGCTACATATCATAAACTCCAAAGGAGAGAGAAACGGTAGAAGGTAGACAATAGACAAATGATTGTGTATCCCATCTCAGGCAATGAGGTTGCTATTTTTCGTAACTCCTTCTGCCTGTTATGCATTTTATTCCTATCCTGGAAGGACCGTGACTGGCAAGAGAAGGAAAACTATGCACAAGAGCAGAAACTACTCACAAGAGATCAGTACAGTCTACTTAAACCCAGGAAGAGGAAACACAGGGAAGGGGAAAGGACAGCTTTGCTTAAAGCAGAATACACTTTCAGAGTTAAAGCATCTCTCTTTCAGAAGGAACATCCTCTTTCCTCCCTTTCCCTGCACAACACCATGCAGTTTATCAAGTGACAGTCTGCCAGATGGAATGCTTCTTTCAGCAATATACCAGTGATATCTACAAGCGCTCATAATAGAAAGCAAAGTCTGCAACCGACTTCTGTAAACAACACTGTTGCTTGTAGGCACGTATGTATCTAGAAAGTGATGACTCCTTTCAGTGTTGCCCTTGAAATTGTTATGTTTGGCACAAACCTGCATTTTTGAAAAAGTGCATCAAGGCATCATGTTACAGAAAAGACAGACATCATGTTCTAAGCTGGAAAAACACTCTCCCTTTCCTCCAGGTTTTGTCTATCAAAACAGGGCAACAGAGCTTTGCAACCTTGGTATAGTACACTATTGTATCCTGTTCACTATGCTAGCTACGAAAATGAACCTATTCCCATCATTACAGATGGTAGCAGTATTTTAGGAAAGCAAACAGTTAAAGAATACTGGCTGAACTAGTAATAAAGAAAGAGAAGACTACCCTTGTGGTTAATTAGCATGTAAAACTTCTTCGATTTTGCTTTTAAAGTTCATGTTTTCCCCTACTATTTGCTGTTGTCGTGTTGCTTCAGTCTGCATGAAAATAGGCATGAGAAATTCAATGCCTTTCTAGTTTCTTTCCCTTCCAAACTCCCATCAGCCATCATTCTACCTCTTCACAAACAGCATCCAGATGTTAATAAACATCTGAAACTTACTGGTTTTCAATGGCATGACCTTTTCCTATTTAGCTTTTTCAATCATTTATTTAGTCCACTCCACACCCTTTGTCTGCTCGTATTTCCAGCTCACCACAAAGTATATCATATGAACATCAACAGAAGAATTCCTTTAATATGAAGCAAAATAACATTATTTGCTTCAAATCCAGGGAAATAGAACCTGCACTTAAATTTATGCTCATTGGAGCTTCCACCAATATATTTCTGGAAGAGAATTTAATGTGGAGCATCACTGAGTGTTCCAGTTGGAGTGCAAAAGTGAACATTTCTTTTCAGAGTTCACAATAACAAAGAGACTGAGAAACTTTTATTGTTCAAATATGCTCTTTTCAGCAGAAGATAGGTCCTCAGGTCATGAACTACAGACTGTAAATCAATGCAGGTCTGATAAGGCTGACAAGTGACAGAAGTAGAATATGTAGCACCTTGCACGGGCTTTGAAGCATCACTAAACATATTGATGTCTCTACATTTAAAAAAAACTTCTGACCTTAAATTATGGGTATACTGATCTTGACTAGAGACGGGGATTTTAATAGCTATATGGGAAATAAAAAAATATATGACAATGTTTGCCATAGTTCCCTTAAATGTGCGTATAGTGATAAACAGTTCATTTTAACCTGAGTTTGGTGGACTCTGGAGGCTTGTAGACCACTTCCGAGAGGTCTGTTTAAAGTAATGAATAAATGCAAGGGCATCTTTTCCAGGTTTAATTCCACTGGCAGTCATCCCCACCTCTGCTGATTAAAAGTGCTTGAAATGGCTGGTACAACCTAAAGGAGAATTAATTATGTTACCTCCTCCATGGGTCTGACAACAATGAAAACTGGCAAAAAGGCCACTACTTTTTAGCAATACTATTTCCAGAGTCTTGGGACTGAGGCTGAAAGAAGGGGGAGCTCACCCAGTGATGTATTGCTTTCTCAGGAAGGCTCCTGCAGGGAACCTGGAAGACTCCAGGTTCTTAAAAAACAACTGACAGCAAGTCTGAGGAATGACAGAGTTTCTCAGGGAATCTGAAAACTTCAGATATCAGAGACATTGAACCTTCAAAAATCAGATCAGGAGCGGAGACGTGGTATGAGTCTGAGCCAGACTTTTGCTAACCGAATCATGACTCTCCTGCTGCATACTTTGTCCTGCAGAGATGGAGATAATCTTGTTTACTGTTGAAAAACTCACTTGTCTGGCTGCTCTTTGTGCCACAGGACCGAGGCTTGTTACAAAGGGTTAAACCCTTGTCTCCAATTAATATTGTTTGATTAAACTAATGGGTATGCTGGGCTTGCCAGCCCAAGCTGAAGAGCCAGGAAGAGCAAAGGGCTTACCCCATTTCAAAGCTGTGACAAGGGCTGGCAGTGTCAAGGTGATCAGGCAAACATGGAGCAAACAGACTGTGGACCCCAGAGCTCTCCTTGCACGTGCAGCCATGACAACGTACAAACACTGTCCTCAGGCTTCACTTTCACATCTTCCCTGAGGGGAATTTGCTGCCAGAGCACATGCTATTTGCTAACATCTTGGGTCAGAAAGTAGTCTCTATGCCTCCCTGGTGGGACTGCAAAAGTTGGATTGAAGCAGACCTAAATCTAACCAAAATCCAATATTTCTACATTCTTGTTAAATTCACACCACCCTTCCCAAAATGTTTCTGCTAATCAGAATAACAGCTCAGCTAATACCAATGCCCCCAGGTAGGTGCCTGACAAGCACCAGGACTGTCTGCAGTGATGTGTTATATTCTATACCATTATATATTATGTCCTCAACATCCACAGGTCTCCCCACAGGGATACTTGGTGCTGCTCCAGGTCCTGTCTGACCTCTGCTCCCTGTCAGTACTCTCGCACTGTGTGCTATCACTGCATGCTTTCCCTTCTGAGAACTCAAATGGGTTTAAACTCTTTCAGAGTTACCAAAGTGATTAAGAGCCCACTGGTAACCAGAACAAATTCAGCTAGAGCAAAAACAAAATTAAAAGAGTCGTGATCCAGCTTCCTGGTTTTACTTCTCCAAGGACTTTGCAAACAAAAGTGAGAAAATTTCAAAGGAAATTGAATTATGTAGAAAATAAGAATTGTCATTACAGCTCACCTCCAGAGTGTCCTGTAAAGTCTGAAACCCACAGGCTAGATTTTATATCAACACAGTCCTTGGCTCAAACAGGCTCTAATCCAAAGATATAAGGGAGGAAGGGAAGAAAGAAAAACAGGGCAAAGCAAGCTAAATCAGGATAGTGACTGTGCTGTCTCTGAGCACAAGCCCTGTGCTCTGCTACAGAGCAGCAAGGCAGAAGCAGAAAAAGCCACAGAAAATGTCTTGATTACAGTCCCCTGCTCATGCCACTATTTTAGGGTTGCTATTTGCTTTCCTATGAGAGCATCTCACTTTCCTTGAAAGCTTAGATGATTTCCTCCCTCCATCTAGACAAAAACTTACCAGGAACATGAAATGAGGTTATAGCTCATATGTAGTAGATGGTCTGTTATGACAGGCTAAACAAAAGTCGGTTGTGATGCAGGCATGATTATGGGAAAGGCCTCCATTACTTTGGTTTGGTTTTAAACAATATGTGGTCTGCAGCTGAATACGTTCAAGGAAATAATGGGTATGAAGTGATCCCTGACGGTATAGCAAAGGATCAGATGCTATTGGGTTACACTTCCCTGTACAGGCAGCACTAAAAGATAGAACACTTTCATCTCAATAAAAATATGACAGGTTAAAACCAACTCCAGAGTGTAACAGTGCAGTCACTGCTTATATTCCTACACCCATTTGTGTAACAGTGTTTACTACTATTTCTCCCCATGAGTAAGATTTCAAATAATTGACTCCTCTTCTCACGTGCAATCTCAGAACTCTGCTCTTTTCAAGTCTTTATAGAAAAGAAACTGACTTCAGAGTCTGAATTTGTTCACGTCCCAATTACAAGATCCTCTGCAATCTTCATCTTTTATATCCAAGAAATAGGTCCAAAGGAATCCCTAAAGAAAAAGTGTTGACATGATTAGCAATGCCTGCAAAAATATTCAGAAGCAAGCTCTAGATTATACTTCAGCTAAAATGAAACATTGACTTTTTGTTGTCAAAATGGCACCAGAAACCTGGAGAACCCAGAGACAGGGCAAGGTCCATAAGATGCTCTCTAGTATAAAGAGGACTATCTCAGGCTTTCTCAGCAAGGTAGGCAAAAACTGGATTTTGCCTCCTGGAATAAGGAACTTCAAGCAGAGGTTGAGTTCTTCCAATCACAGGAAGGACAAAAGAAGAGAGGGGCACAGGTAGGATGCAGAGTCAGCATAAAAGACCTGTGAACCTTTGAAACTGGGCTATTTGCTGCCCTGATAAGAGAAGGGGAAAGCTGGAGGCCCATAACTGTGAGTGACACCTCAGATCCTATTGCCCTTCCCTCAACACAAGCACCCGGGCCTTTGAGGTATCCCAAGCAAACTAAGATTATGGCTTTTCTTTCCTGCCCAAGGCAACCTTGATATTCCAAGGAAAGGTCCTGGGTACCTACATATATTACATCTCTGTGAGATGGCTTCCATGATAAGAAGTAAGTATTAGAGGTTTCCTAAAATATTTTGATGTATCAATCCAGTTTCTAACCATTACCGGGAGAATCATTGTTTTGATGACCCAGATATATTTCACTGCATTACAACAGTAGTATTATATTACAGTTTGTGCACTGCTGCATTTACAGCCAATTAAATGCGGTGTCACGAATGCATTGGGACTCATACAATTGGATGGGCCAACCTGTTTCCTTACACCACTAGTTAAGTCTACTTTGGTGAAAGGTATAATTGAAAGATCAAGTTATAAACTCAGAAGCAAAATATTAAGATAATTAGTTGCTGCAGTGACTCAACACACATTTCCCAATACTATGCATCACACATGTTTATGTCTAGGATTTTCTTGTGTGGAGTGGAAGGAGAGTAGCTGCTTTCCACATCATGCAGAGGTCTCATCAGAGAATGCTTCACAACAGACCATTCACTCAATTTTTAGAAAGGTTTTAAATATACAGCAAATCTGGCATAATATCAGGTTAAAATTCGGGATTACAGTCACATTAAGAGTAACCAATGCCAAAAACCACTTAAGAATTTCGTACAAAAAGCCAGAAATTCAATACTCATTTCATGAAATTCTACCACCCAGAATGAATACAAATAGAAAGTGAAGTCACTTAGAGAATTCATATATTAAAAAAAAAAAAGAAAACAAACAACAACAAAAAAAAAAAACCAACCCCCCACCATTATTTTATCAGTTTGCTGATGGTCTATTCACCAGAACACATTTACCAGGAAGTTTCAAGCCAATGCAGTCAGAAGACAACTGTTACTCTTACACATAATTGTAGCGGGCCTGATGACCCTCAGGATAGTCCCTTCGGCTGTATTTTGACTCCCATTTCAACCTATCCGGGTGCTGCCTTTTTGGTGCTTGTGAGCACTGGTTGAAGCTTGTTTATAGGAGAATTATTCTACACCAACAGGAAAAGTCACTTCTCAATAAATCAGTAGTTGGCCTGCTGTGTTCTGCAGGTGAAATTGTTAAGCCAGTTCCTTCCTCATTCTGTATTATCTATTTTTAAATTAAGGATTCATGGGGTTTGTTTGAATTTTTGGGGGGTGTTTGGTTTTAGTTGTTTTTCTGGGTTGGTTTTTTTTGGGTTTTTTTTGTTTGGTTTTTTTTTGTCATGTAAAATCTTTATGCGGTTTAGATAAAATACACCTGCTGTGTGGATGTTTTACCTACCAGATCTTACTTCAGTCAAATCGATTTATTTATTTTGGCTGTTATCATGAAGTTTCCCAACTTATCCCACTCTTTCAAGCTACATAATCTCCTAACCAAGGAAGTTAAAAAACTAATGTCAATGAAGTCTGTTCAAAGCTTTCACTTTTACTGATTTTCCCCTCCATAGATCACAAATCCTGATCTGACCAGAACCCAATGGTATGAGTATGCATAACCTATTCTACTGATGTTTTTGGAGGGGATTACTTGACAGTAAAGAGCACCAAGAAAAAAAGAAGAAATATTTTCTTCCTGCTTGTGCTGAAAGAAACAAAACAGCACTTAAAATGTCCCCAGATTATTTAACTTGATATCTTCTTTTTGTAAAACGGTCAATATTAAACAAATTAACTACATGTATAAGGATAACATGAGACAATGACATAAATGAGTGAGTTTTGCCAGACCCAAGTTTCATCTCTGCGTATCACTGCTCCCAAAGGGGAACAACTGTGCAGTTATCATTCCATTACAATGATGCATTGCTTTTGCTCCTTCTAGAAAGGGAAAAACTAGAAGATTCACCAACTAAAAACAGTTTTGCTCTTAAAAAATGATAATTTGATTTGTCCACTTCAATTTGCCAAGGGCTTATCAGTACCTCTTGATGACCTGACCTGTTGGAGACTGATTTCTTTAGTATCCTTTTGTTAGCATCTGAATCAGTGAAATTAACATCTTTTAACCTCTGATATTTCCTAAAATCTTGGTTTTAAGAGTGTTATCATTATCTTTTCCATTGTAACACTTGGTGATTTACCTATTGAAAAAACAAACAACAAAAAACAAAACCCAGCATTCCATGAGTAACATAATTGTATAATGACACTAAAAATTGCTAAAAAATTAATTAAAACTATTAAAACTATTCCCAAACAATGTTTCTGGAATAGACCGTGAAAAGACTGTTAATGAGTGACCTGCAATTTATGAGGAGCTGGGGGAGTAGACTCTCACTAGCTGTTTGTCTTGGGAAATGGAAGGATGGGAGAGACAAAAGGCAGTATTGAACAATCAATACATCCCCTACCCATGGCTGCACAGCCACAAATACACTGGATCACACAGAAAAGAACGAGAAGATGACAGAAACGATGCTGAGCAAGTTACAGCCCAGCACAGCCCAAGCCTCTCTAGCCTGGCAGGCTACCTGGCTTATCCCCAAGCTGGGCAGGGCCACATGGTACAATCAGCCCACAACTATTCTGCCCAGCCATAACCTTCCACACACACACCAGTGAATCCAGAGCCACATAGGAAAGAGAATCACTTCAGTCAGTTCACAGGCCAGAATTTTTCATGGACCATTTATAGACTATTGGATCTGAGTGGTCATCCTTTTTATGGATGACACATTGAATAGGATGAAAGAATGAAACTCTGTATGCTAGCTGCTTGCTCTTGAGTTTTAAATTTATAAACAGACTTCAGCTTATAAACACTCTACATAATAATTCTGGGAAAGATTTTTGGAACATTGCTCTGCATTTGGGTGGAAGAAGCACAGATGACTCACACTTTTTACTGGTTGCATAAAGTCTCATTTCTATTAAACTGTTTTCTGAACATGCACTTATATTTCCCCCCCNCCCCTTAGTTGCTGATGTTGATTTGGCATTGTTTTAGTCTGCACCAGAATAACAGTGGTTGCTATTTTTACAGCATCCATATTTTTGGTAACAACAGGGAAAAAAAATAATACTGTTTTCCCAGCATTAATCAACCCAATTTATCATTATTCCAGAGCCAACAAGTTGTGGTTTCTCTAAGGGTACAGTTAAACATATGCTAAGCATAATACTCATCCTGCCCCTCAGCTGGATTTCAGTTGCAACGTACACCACCTAAATCCAGAACAGCTCCTTGTAACCATGATCATAATCCAATCCAGACAGTTAATTCAGGAAAGGAATATAAAAATACCACAATAGCGTTCAATGTGCTAAGGACAGTATCATTAAAACCTACTAACCAGCTAAATATGGTGGGAGAGAACCTGAAAGTAGGTAAAGACTTTCCACTTCATGCTGCTTTGACAGGACTTGGCATATACAAGTAAAGAGATAGGGCACACAAAATATATGGTTGGAAGGTCAGCCTCCATACGTGGCTAGGCTCATCCAAGGAGATTGAATGCCCTCGCTGGAGTACAGCCTAGGACATCTATGCAGGAATGGGGACTGAGAGCTCAGTGGTCCTAGAAGCCTCCTCCACATCCATCCCAGGCAGCAGGACATTGCTCACAGCAGCCTATGCAGGGGAGGTGGGACAGAGGCCCACCTCTGTCTGACCTGACCCAATCCAGCTCTCCACTTTGCTCTGCTTGAGTGTCAACACACAGACCAGGGTGACGCCCAACCCAGGAAAGCTCAATGCCATTTCTTATCCCCCTGTGACAAAACCTGCTACTCAACATCATGTAGGCAAGTGAGAAAAGTGGCAGCAATGAAGACACTAAAGGGTGGTGTCCTTATAGTAAATGGTCAAACCTGTACTCATGCTATCAGGAACATCTTAGTTTGCAGTGGGCAATGAGATACAGAGCCATATCATTGATTTTTGCACCGTTTATGCTCCACCTTACCCAAAAGCTCTATTCCACTTTCTGTAGTCACCTGGTACTAACTTTACATGATGCACCAACACTCGCATTCCCACGACCAGCACAAAGCGTGTAAAAGCTACAGGTATCATCTGGTCCTTGCTGCACCGTGATGCCATGATACAGGTATCCATGTGTTCTCCTGGCCCACTCCATAGCTTTAAGGTTGCTTTTGAAACACAGTTCACTGCCTGCCTTTGGCTTTGCTCATGTTTGGGGCAGGGGAGCAGTGCACAGGGCAGCAGCTTGTCACCTGGTACGGGACTCACATTTTCTCTCAGACAGATCATGGGAGAAAACAGTTCTGCCTTTCTGTGGGTACACCTTATTCTGCCCTTTTTTTTTTTTTTTTTAAGCCTAATATTCTCTTTAAATATTTGTAGCATGATTATAAAACAGAGGGAAAGAACAACACAACTGCTGTCCTTCATTTCAGCCAGGAGGCCAACTTATCTCAGTGTCTCATATCAGAAATGGCAGCTAAGTAGTACCCTGAAGTTGAGGCAAATTACTTAGAAATGCATTAAATCTGGGTACTTTAATGCCTTGCCTGCCTGACACTTGGACCAGTCCTATACTTTTTTCAATACTAAGCCCTTCAGCCTCCACTGGAAGGAGGAAATTGTGTGTGGTATTTTGACTATTTTATCTAAGTGTATTTAGTTTTTTCCAAAATAGCTGGGGAGAAGAAATAAATGAATCTTAGATGCAAGATAATGAATAACTATCCAGACTACAAGATGTGTTAACAATTCTAGAGGGAATCACAACAGCTTGAAGCGAAACGAAGCTTATTAGCCCTCTCCATGCTTGATCAGCTGAGGCCACTCTGATTACATTGGGGAATGGATAGGGAAGGAAAACCAGAGATCTCCCAGTGTTATCACAGGGCTGACCAGAAAGGAAGCCAAACTCCTTTACTCCTCAATCTTAGTCATTACAGACCACTCCCCCTTTCATTCTAACTGGTAATCAGCCACATCTCACCACCCAGGAATGAAATTGCCCCACAAGTATGTCACACACTAATAAAAGAATTCATATTTTTCCATCATCTCCAGCCTCCTATTTTAGGAGGCTGGTTGTCGCTTTTCCCTCCTGTCTCCCTTTCCAGCAATAGTTGTTCCTCCTTTTCCCTTCTCGTTTCCTTGAGCCTATTTCAATGGAGGCTCTTGCCATCTTTCTCCCCCTTGCCTCTTGCACACTTACCTCTTTGCACTTGTTTCTCTAATTATAGTTCCCATACTTTTCCCTAAAGCAGACTGGCATGAACCGAGTGACAAGCAGCATTGTCTTAAAGGCAGAGACAGCCTTTAACGAAGTAAGCGGACAGGAGTTAAACGCCAAGAAGACAAAACTGCAGCTACACAACCCACACTAAGGAATGTCTCCAAACACTCATGAATAAACAAGATGTAAGAGAAGCAAGGGCACTCAGTCACAAAGATGGACGAAGTAACAGTTTCTTCTTCTCACTCACTTGACATTTGAATATACCAGTGATGTGGCAGCAAGCCTTGGCTTTAGTACAACTTGAGCCTACAAGGATATCAGTTCGTACCTCTGCCTTGTGGGTGCCACATTTATGCCTTGTCAAACAGTAGTGTGAGAACATTTGCAGAGTTTTGCCTCCAGAGTAAAAGAAATAGTTACATGCAATTGTTAGAGACATCCCAAGGTTACACCAGTAAACTCATATAATAGTAGTATTTATTGTTCTTCTTTCTCTAAATGGACACTAATTAGCCTTGCACTTTGCTGACAAAACCTTCCTGTTCTACTCAAAATAGCATCTTGTGTTCAGTGATACAACTCCTCAACATATTGTAATGTGCCTCATTGAATCATGGCAGCTGAGTAAAAGGTACAGACCCAACACTGACATTTTGTCTTCTGTTACAGTCAAGCAGATATGAAACACGGACAAAGCAAGAGTTATGAAATTAAGGCAGTGAACTTGCCGCCTTGCCAGAATCCAAATAGATGAAGTTTTCTTCTCGGAATACGAGTTAACAGATATATGGATTCAATTAGCCCCAGTCCAGTGTGAATGGTGCATAATTTACCTTTATGCTAAGCTGCCTTATAAATCAGATAGCTTTACAGTCATCTGCCCATGAGTATCTCAGCTGCCATTCAGAGTGCCTGCCACCATGCTTTGTCTATTTATGCAGTGAGAAATAAAGGGGGGTTCAGTTCCTATGTCCTTTAATTTTTGCTTTGGAAATAAATGCAATTAATTTTGCCATCATTCCTCCCCTGCAGCTCCTATTAGAGGGAATAAGAGGAAGGAGAGGAAGGAGAATATGAGAAGAACAGCAGAAGGGGAGGGAAAGGTGAATGCTAGAAGCATGTCCTCATACCTTGAAAATGCCAAGAAAGAAGGATAATTATTTCCATTTCACTTCTCTCATCCAGTCTCAAGCACTTCATGGGAGAGGAGATGATGACTGGCTACAGGCACTATGAGATATGCTACAGGCAGCAGGAAACCTAACAGTATCTGAAAGGTCAGAAAGGCTTCCTCTGTGTGAAATGGAAGTTGTGAGGTACAGCCCAACCATTTCCTTCTCCCACTTCACTGCTCACCAGGAATATTATCCCCAATTCATTCTACATCAAGCTTTAGTGAAAGTGTTTTTCTCCATTGATTCTCCAGAGGTGTCCACTCAAGGCCATATCCAAATACCATTCATGCAATTCATGTGCCATTAGCATCACCCTCCCTTCTTTTGTTCCCCAGCTAAAAGCTGAGCCTTACCTCTCTTTCTCCCAGAGAGGTTGGCTTGTGAGATTTATTAGTAAAGACATACTTGTAAACCTCTGGACAGGAATGCCACCAAATAAATACACAATTGATAACTGTTCCAGAGAGCAAGGCCTATTAGTGAGTGATGCAGCATAATGAATCCTCAAAGGAGCCATGAAAAGTATACCCCATGGTATTCTTGGCATGATAATGCTGGCAGTTGAAAAGCTTGATGTAGGGGAGTGGTGGGCATTTTACTCCCTCGTCCCCTAGACTCCTAAAAAACATCCACAGCAGATACAGACCATTTATAGTAAGCTTAAACCAACAGGCAATACTTTTTTTAGTTGCCTTCTTCGGTCCACTTGAAAGTGGTTCACAGATTTCGAAAACAAATGTGGGTGGGAAAGTCACAGCTGTGAGTCAGTGGATCTACTTCTCATTACAGACCACCACTTCAGATACGAATTAGAGGTCAGATCTTGCAAATGGTCAGTCCTATGAGAAGCAGCCATGAATTCCTCTGCTCCAGAAAGATACTTTGGCGTGAGTTTTTTTTCAGGGTAGTACTTTGCCTAGAGATCCAGAGTACCCAAGTCCCCCCAAGGCAATACAGCTGGTATGATTCCTGGTACCACCATGCCGAGTAGTGTGCTGTGCCCTGTAGCACACCTGGTAGAGCAGCAGAACCTCCCACAGTCACTGCTTCCACTTTTGTTCACTTGCACATAGACCAGAGAGTTCACCACTCTATTCCCAGTTACTGCTACTTGTCAGATACTCTTCTACATCCTGAGCTCAGAAGACAGAGACTGTCAGGCAAAACATAAATCACCCGGCTACCTGGAAGCACAAGCCTCTACCTTTTCATAAAGCAAGCACCTGAGCACTGCTGTGAGCAGGGAGGTAACTAGAGTGGCAATCAAATAGCATCAGATCTTCTAATCCAGAACTTGACAAACCCAGGTCTCTGCCCCTTGTGCACCACAGGCTATCTTCCAGCATTCAAGGCTGCCCAAGAGGAGGCTTGATTCCACAGTGTAGCTAAGCTGGCTGTCAAAAAAGATTATCTGGGCATTTAGCCTACATTTTTAATGTTTACACTAATTTATGCATATAAATAACCTATATGTATACATTAGCTTTTCTACATTTTAACTTCCAAGTATTTCTGAGATGCTAATAAAATGGCAAGGCTAATTAAACATTGAACATGTTGCTATGTAGCTAGCATTTTAAGGAGAGCTACAGCTGCTGTGATTGGATTTTATCTTGTGCAAGAAAACACTCTTAAAATAACCAGAGATTGTATTTTTCTGAATAATATATCTAAATTATTTCAGCTGTCAAAATAATAAAAAAAAAAAATCCGTTGAGAGCAAATCAAGCCATTTAACAACTGTATAAGAAAGCTCCAATTTATATGAGGAGGTGAGGCTTGTTTCTCTTATACCCTACAAGATTGTGGCTACAATAACACTATCTATTTATGATGGATTTGGATGAAGTAATCCAGTCTTAAATGGAACAAAAAGAGCCAAATGCATATTAATAAAAGCACAGATAAAAAGTGTCAGCAAATATGCTAAGTACCCCTCAGTTGTCAAATACAGAGATAGCAAATATCTTTTAAGAGTTCAGTAAATATATACTCTTAATGTTAATGAGTACAGGCAGGCAATTTAAAGACTAAAGCAGCAAGCAAGCCATACTGCACTGCCCCAGCTGGCTCTCCTACTAAGCATCCTGTATCATCAGGCAAAAGTGCTGCTTTCCTATTCTTGATTTATAAGGTAGATGAAAGTCTGAAATAAAATTTTCCATATGAAATGCCATTGCCAACTCTACTTTAAATCTGTTAACGTAGAACTACAAAGTTCCATTTCTTTTTGGCATTTCCCTGTCTACCATTAACTCTTTAATGTTTTGGGGGGGTTAGGGTTCTTTTTTGGTTTGGTTTATGGTTTTTGAGGGGGTGGGGTTGTGTTTTGTTGGGTTTTGTTTTGTTTCTAAGATTACAGTCCTTAGAAGCACACTTTGAAATGTGAAAGTAAACCTAACTTGTCATTCTTTTCAAACATCACAACAGCTGTACAGATCCTGGCATCTCCTATTGTGCCTTCTGATAGCTCTGCAAACCGCAGTGAGATTACACAACAAATGTCTGCAACCTAAGCAACTCAGTAGACAAGATAATATCCAGTTGAACGTCTCTAAGTAGCACCAAATCATCTAGGAGGAAATGGTTAAAATCATCTAGGAAGAAATGGTTAGCAAACTCGGTACCAAAACCAGATATGGTTGTATCCACAGAAAAAACAGATCTGATCAATGGCATTGTGGTTACATTAAAATGGAGAAAAGTCATAATTTAAAACCATACTGGTTCTTCAGAGGAAGCCAAAACTTACCTCTGGTAAACGTAACTGCATATGAAAGGATAGAAGCAGGTGCCATGACCCCAGTACTACTAAGGCATTCTGAACTCTTGAATGATTTGGGGGGAAAAAAAAAAAAAAAAACACCGCACCAAAAAACCAAACAACTATCCAAGCAGGTTGAGATACAGCACTCAACTCATGCAAAATTGCCCTTGAAATACGGAAGATGTTGGCACACCATGTTAGAGCAAAAGTAGGCTTTGATGGTGGGATAAAGCATTGAGCCATTTAGACCAGTGGCAACAAAGATTAGATGCAGCTAATGTCGATGTTTATATAAACAGAATCAAGCAGGTTATATCCCAGCATTTCAACAGCCTTCCCACTTCCAGACAATCCATCATCCTTATGACATAATAGGCAAGCCTCCAGACAGGAGAAACATTTTCCTATGCGGCTTTTTACTGTGGTCTAAAGATTCACTGCAGAGTTATTTTCACCAATTGCATCCCACGGGTCAAATCCATCTGTTTAAAACATGCACCTAAAACAAGTATCACTGTCTTGTTCCCTAAGGCAGCAAAATATAAGGAAGATTTTGACAAGACTAAACACAAACAAAAAACACTACTAAGACTGAATGTCAACACGCAAAACTGGTTACTGGTTAAGCAGTAGCACTGCGTAAAAACACTGCTGGGGACCCTGCAGCCCAAGACTGCCCATGCTCCTGAAGCTGGGGCTTTGATTGCCAAGTGAAAGATTTCCTTCATGAATATTTTTAAGGAATAGACAATATAGGGGCCAGAGACAATTGCTCGCATTCAAAGCAAAGCACCTTCCACTAAAGAAAGCTGCAGTCTTCCATGAGGAATAATTACCTGAGAAGAGAGGGCAGCTGCTGGGATGACCCCTTGAGCAGACTGCAAAGATGGCATCTTCCACAGGAAAATGGGAGACAACAAATGAGCTCCCCCAGAGGTGATCTGCAACCTCACGGGATAGAAGATGGGTGCTCTAATGACAAGCTTGTACAGAGTATTTGTCTTGAACATACAGAGAATGTGACATAATGAAGACTTTAACTTGAACTATAGTTGTTCTTAATCCTCCCTCAGTCCATACCTGGCTGTGGCCACTCAAGGTTTTCCTGGTTGGAAGGCTGGCCATTCAAAAATGTCAGGCATTTTTTCCACACCGAATATTTAGTATTGGGAGACAGTGGTAAAATACTTACATACCACAGGTCCCCCATCTCTCCATGCCAGAAGCATGGAACAGTTGAAATAGCCTGAGAATCTGTGGATTTGCTTTAAGCTCAGTGGAACAGTCTGGTTTAGTACACTAATACAAAAGTCTGTCAGGAGACAGAGAAGATGACAGAGTGCTGTCGTTAGCAATTGCTATTTGCAGCAGAGAGAAACAAACGGCAGAGCCCTCTTATTTCCAGAAATAATACCTATGATGATATAGACTTGGGAACTTTTATTACCAGGTCTATATAAATGATGCAATTTCACTTGATATTATGTAGTACTGTACTCTTTGAAGGATACTCTTTAAGCAACAATATAGTTTGTCCTGTTTTAAGAGATGAACACGTCTGTTAGCAAGTCTGAAGGACACAAGATGCTTGTGTACACCTCTTTCATCACAAAAGCTTAAAAAAAAATAGAGGACAACAAATAAATTAAATATTGCAGGAAAACAAGTAATTTTTTGTAGATGTTGAGTCACACTGAGCTGAGGGCAACATGTCATGAGCTCTCTCTGCAGTGCTCAAAGCTCATTAGTGAGCCCACATTTGGAAGAGCCAATGGAGGATTAGCAGAGACAAATCTCTTAGTATGTGGAGATGTCCTAGCCATTTTGATCCTCTTTGTAAAAAAGGATGTTCTGTCTGAATCACAGAATCTTAGTGGTTGGAAGGGACCCTTGAGATCATCGAGTCCAACCACATGAAAAAAAAAAAAAAACCCAAAAACAAAAAACCCCCCAAAAAAATAAAAAAAAACCCCACACAAAAACAAACAAACAAAAAAGCCACCCACCAACTAAACCCCACACACAACACCCCACCACAAACCAATAATCTTGGCCACTAGAGCATGCCCTGAAGAGCCACGTCTACACGTTTCTTAAATACCTCCAGGGATGTCGACTCCACCACCTCCCTGGGCAGGCTGTTCCAGTGCCTGACCACTCTTTCAGTAAAGTAATTCTTCCTAATATCTAATCTAAACCTCCCCTGCCGCAGCTTCATACCATTTCCTCTGGTCCTGTCGTTATTCCCTTGGGAGAAGAGGCCAATCCCTGCCTCTCTACAGTTTCCTTTCAGGTAGTTGTAGAGGGCAATAAGGTCTCCCCTCAGCCTCCTCTTCTCCAAACTAAACATGCCCAGTTCCCTCAGCCTCTCCTCGTACGACTTGTTCTCCAGACCCCTCACCAGCTTGGTGGCTCTCCTCTGGACACGCTCCAGCACTTCAATCTCCTTCCTGTAGTGAGGGGCCCAGAACTGAACACAGTACTCGAGGTGAGGCCTCACCAGTGCCGAGTACAGAGGCACGATGACTTCCCTACTCCTGCTGGCCACACTGTTCCTGATACAAGCCAGGATGCTGTTGGCCTTCTTGGCCACCTGGGCACACTGCTGGCTCATGTTTAGCCGGCTGTCCACTAACACTCCCAGGTCCTTTTCTGCCAGGCAGCTTTCCAGCCACTCTGCCCCAAGCCTGTAGCGCTGCCCGGGGTTGTTGTGACCAAAATGCAGGACCCGGCACTTGGCCTTATTAAACCTCATCCCATTGGCCTTGGCCCATTGATCCAACCTGTCCAGATCCCTCTGTAAAGCCTTCCGACCCTCAAGCAGATCAACGCTCCCACCTAGTTTGGTGTCATCTGCAAACTTACTGAGGGTGCATTCAATCCCCCTGTCCAGATCATCGATAAAGATATTGAACAAGACCGGCCCCAGAACTGAGCCCTGAGGGACACCACTGGTGACTGGCCGCCAACCGGATTTTGCTCCATTAATCACAACTCGCTGGGCACGGCCATCCAGCCAGTTTTTAATCCAGCGGAGGGTACACTTGTCTACACCGTGATTTTCCAGTTTCTCCAGGAGAATGCTGTGGGGGACGGTGTCGAAGGCCTTACCAAAGTCCAGGTAGACAACATCCACAGCCTTCCCCTCATCGAGAAAGCGGGTCACATGGTCATAGAAAGAGATCAAGTTGGTCAGGCAGGACCTCCCTTTCATAAACCCATGCTGGCTGGCCCTGATCCCTCGGCTGCCCTGCACTTGCCTTGAGAGCTCACTCAGGATGATCTTCTCCATGATCTTTCCCGGTACCGAGGTCAGGCTGACAGGCCTATAGTTTCCGGGATCCTCCTTCCGGCCCTTCTTATAGATGGGCGTCACATTGGCCACCCTCCAGTCATCCGGCACCTCTCCTGTTGACCAGGATTGTTGATAGATAATGGAGAGAGGCTTGGTGAGCTCTCCTGCCAGCTCCCTGAGAACTTTTGGGTGAATCCCATCCGGCCCCATAGACTTATGCATGTCCAGTTGCCTAAGCAAATCATTAACTACTTCCTCCTGGATTACAGGGGAATTGTTCTGTTCTCCGGCCTTATCTTCCAGCCCAAGAAGATGAGCACCCTGGGGGTAGCTCTGCAACCCCATTCCACTGATAAATTGTCTTTTGTGAGGAATCTGTCATACAGAGGTAGAGGTGTCACCAGTCAGTTCCACCTACATCTAGCTGTTAGGTAACTTTCTTTTACAGCTTTTTAAAACAGTGTCAATATGGCTATTAACTTGTCTGATGCTACACAACACACAAAGTATGATATCCTGATCCAAGCTAAGAGCAGCTTCCCCTGAATTCAAGTGTTCCCTCAATTTGCTGTCCTCATTAATTCCAGCCATTACACAACTATCATTAAGGTTAGGCTGATATCACAGAGATGCTGTATGAACAGTTGACATAAAACAGGTCCCATCGGGAGATGGTGGAAATCTAAACAGGCAAACATAGAAAAGAAAGGTAAGCAACCCCACCAGCAACAGCTAAACACAGGGAGAATCCATATCAGCTTGTATCTCCCCTTTGTGTAGCTTCCAGGGCACTATCACCATTAGCACATCTTTCTGAAGCAACTTCCAAGCAGTTTGCTGATTCCCTCTACATTCCTCCATACATAAGTAGAACCACAAGGCATATGTTCCAGTATTGTTGACAGCAACAAATAACAGAGCAGTCTGTACAGCTTCCAAAGGAATTCCTGGTCGCTTACTTCACAGTTATCATAATACCAGTATGTGTTTCCTGGTTACTTCTCTTTGCAGTGTTTATACGCCAAGAGCAGATGATCATTTCATAGAAACCAAAGAGACTAACCTAGAGCAGAGACAAATTACAGTATAGCAAAAATACTTGCTGCATTGTACTTACTGACTAGCTTAAATTCTCAAAGCATTTTAAGCATTTAAGAAATATGTCCAAGCTGATATTTATTTGTAGGTGTATCATTTTTTCCATGTTGAACAATATTCACCCATTCTTTTTTAAAGTAAGCCCTAAGCAGGTAATTTGAATGATAACACTAGAAATCTGTCCTTACTGCACAATTCTGTAATTAACATAGAGCTCTGGAAAAATATTTGCAAGAAGTCCCATGCTAAACAGCTACTTCCACATGGACAATACTTGTTCCACTAAGAATTCACGCAATGCTTTTCTTAAAGAATCTCATCCACAAAGTATTGAAATCCAGGTAGCAATGAGACAGTTTCACATCTAACTTGAATGGTTTTCATTCTGCATATTGCATTTAAGCAGGCAATGTAAATTTATTGCTTTGCTCTGCTAGTGTTGCTTTTTTTTTTCCCTCTCTAAATAAAAATCAGAGGTGTAACACAGATTAGTCACATCTGAGAAGTTCCAGCACATTAGTTTGCCAGTCGTTAGCAACGTGAATGGAGTTCTGTGCAAATCTCCCACTAAGAAAGCAAAACGCAGACAGATTTTGCCAACGCTTGCTCAGATAAAGAAGGGGATCCTTGACCTCCTTTGCAGGAGCCAAGCAAAATGCATTAGCTTGCACTCCCAGTAGATAGGGACAAGGGGAAAACAGAGAGCTAGCCTCACTTATTGGCCCTCTGCCCTTTCCACACCATAAAATGACTGAGGTAACATGGAAGAAATGCTCCCCATACCCTGCTGAAACGTACAGGCAGCTCGCTTGTATCCTTGTTTCCAAAGGGCTTTGCTTTACTAACAGCAAATGCATTGCTTCTTTTTGGATGCTTGTATGATGTCCAGTGTTTCACCTTCCAAAACTGGAAGTTCGACAGCCTTCATACTGTCAAGGAATACACAGAAAACACTGCTGTGCAAGATGGCAAGAGAGAAAACATGGTACAGTTTTGTATGTAACATGATCTACAGACTTTCATACTGCATGCAGTAGGAATAAAAGTAGTCATTAGTGAGATGAGGCATAAATTTTACACTCCTGTAGTCAGTTACTTAACCAATCTTTCCAGAAACTTGGCAAAAGTAGTGTATTGCAGCTATGCATATATATTGTACTTAATGATGGCTATTAAGACTGCAGTCACAAGATTCAGTTTACCTTTTGCTGCTAAATTTGCACTGCAGCCTCCCAGATTTTGAAATAGTTACTGACAAGGTACAAAATAATAGTCCTGTGAAATCATGACCCCGATTAATAAAAGGGTAACTGCACCGCCCTCTTCAATTTCATTGGACCCAGTGGGATCATACCAACAATAAATTTGGTTCATTCTTTGAAGATGAAAGGTGCTATAACATGCACTTTATTAAAACCACTATAAAGACTTGTTATTTTTGCTCATATACCTGCCGAGTGATGGTTTCCAGAAGTCTAACGGCACACCCTGAACATGTGCACTCACTGTACTTTCTGGCTTGGAGAATTCCTTGAAATTGTGGGCCACTTTTCCAGCTTTTGGTGTACAGCTTCTTGTATGCTCCAGGACTCTAGATTCTATAAACCAGAAAGTTGTGTGGGAACACAGCTTTACTGTAAGGTAGAAGTGATACATCATCTTAACGGAGAAAGCTCAGAAAAATCATGCAGACAACTCTTGCAAACTACAGACACAAGGAAGATTTTATCATAGCAAGCATTCCTTGTAGCTGCATGTCTCACCTCCTTCAAAGGCTGTTGGGAAAGGACACGCCTTTCTATCAGAACTGTTCCTTTGTAAACACAGGCTTGTATAGGTAATGTAGTAAATTAACACATCTCAGTTGTCCTGCCACTTCCTTCCACCCTCCTATTTTAAGGAAAAAATAGCTCATCCAAACCAAACCAGGATTCACAGGGTTCATCACAACATAGAAGCAGGTCTGCTTCTGCTGGAGGATTTGCTTTAAGTTGTTCTCTAAGTTCCAGCCATTACTGGAACAACTTCCCAGAGTATCAGTGTTAACCAAGAATGTATATAGATAGCAAGTTTTAAAAGTATATTAACAAATTAAAATCATATACTTAATTCAGTCATACAGAATTCAATGCTATACTGCTAGAAGGATGAGAATAGGAGTTTTCATCCATTCCAGTTAAAAAGGCAAGAAAGGAAGTATCCTCAGCAGTTGGCTTACTGCTTTTTTTAGTCATCCTGCCACAAACCAAACAGCACATCAGACAGGATGGTAGGATAATCCAGGTGGGAATGGACACATCAGCCATGAGATTAGACCAGGATGTTTTTATTTTATACATTTATGCTGTCATACACCCCCCCATATGGTGTATATACACAGACTAAATTTCTATATGCATACATATATACACACACACATTTCCTTTCTGACCTTAAATTCAACCCTGCTCTTAAATATGTAGGCCACAAACACAGCTCCCACAGATATCAGTTGTGCACATGTGGACTTTTGGGCCAAACCTAGTTTATCTACAACATCTTAGGCATGAAGCCCAGCTTCATTTTTTAATAGTACCTTTTATCCACTCTGCATGAACATGGATGATCCCAAACAAACATGAAGAAAAGCACAGGGCTTGTTTTATATCCATCCCATCATGAGCTGCACTTAAACAGGGCAGTGGGGCTGGGGAAGGAATCTAGAACCTTATTCTTGAAAGTTAACTTTTGTATACACACAGCTGAACTGCATCAGAAATTCAGTGTTAGTTCTTATGAATATAAGTTATTTTAAACAGAAATAACTAACAAAAGAAACAGGCTTACAAAAATTAGTATTTTCCACATACCTCTTACCAAATAATTAAAGAATATGCCTTATTTAGGAGACACAGAGAGAAGTCACAGGTCCAACTCACATACTTGTTATAGTAACATAGCTTATCTTCATTTTCTCTTCATTTTCCTCATATTAAAAATTAAAACACTGTAACCTTACCTCAAACATCCACCCCCCATTTTCTGCAGCACTTCCATCATAACAACACTCCAATATAGGTCCCCTGTGCTCTCAGCTTACGCTCACCTGCTACCCAACTACAGCTCATTAAGTTGTACACCTGCAGTGACTTATCTTGGACTTTACTCAGCTCTTAACCCACCCCAGCACTTCACACTACCATTAAATATTGTCTTCTCATCAGGATTTTTCACAACTATGATACTCTCTGCCATCTTCCCTGGTAAATTAAGCCCCTAATATTCAGCAGGCATCTGAAAAGCAGCTATTTACTACACCAAGTGTAACTATTTATAAAAAAAAAGGTCATTTCCAGCCTAGATGATGTGAGTGGCCATTGCATTGGAACAGGTGTCATCAGTTGCGTAATTGCATCTCATTCAATACTTGAGTGAGTCAGGAGATGTAAGAGCCACTTAAAGTTTTTTCTTTTGACTAAGCCTAAACACCATTCCCAATAAAATAGGTACTAAGGGGACAGCCTTTCCATATCAATGATGGAACTTTTCAATGCTGTCTGTATTTAAAGTTTCTGAGAAGCATATGTTGGTTATATATCTCCCATATATGTAAAAAGAAATAGTGTAGAGGTGAATTTAGAAGTGCCCACCAGGTACTTGGTAGAGAAAAAAAGACTGCTGTGATTGTCTTTAGTATCACCAAGATTTCTAGAGATGCTCTGTTTGCAAATGGTTTCATGGCCTATTCTGTGGAAATAAAGTAAATTTCTGACCACAGATGAAACTCTACAGGTAGAGTTCCCCAGGGGGAACCTGTAATGGAAATTTCCTTCTTGTGAGTCTCCATCCATAAGGCTGAATTTATCCCTGAAGTAACTCTACATGAGGGATCAATTTCCGTTACCTCATTTGTTAAATTTTTAAAGCTAAAAAGGCCGGGCCAGTCACTTCAAAAGAGTAAACCACCTTATTTCAATTTCCACCTGTGCAGCTACAGCAATTTAGAGCCAGCTGAGAACTTGTCCCACTGCCTCTAATGGTAGGTTAGATTTTCTAGTCAATGTCAGATGCTTTTCTAGGGAAAAATGTTGACAACAGTCAACAAATAGTCCCAACTGGCTTAGAGCTGGATTCAGGTTACCTGAGTTGGGTTACTGGTAGCTGAAGGTATACAAAACCCTCTTCAACTTAAGGATATTAATTGCAGTTGAGTACAAGAGGCAGGAGGATGTGATGGCAAGTGTGTTGCCCACAGTGCTGGAGCTATATAATTTCTAGGTTGATTAATAATGATTAAAGGTCTCACCCCTCCCAAATAGCTGGTAACTGTGTAAGGCTGTGTTAGGGACCCGGGTTTCAGGCAAAGAGTACATATTATTGCCCTTTAAGTCCTCAGAGCTACCATTTCTGAGTTAGCCAGAGCCTGTGGTGCAGTAAATCCAGAAGCTGTCACTCCTGTGATACATTCCCTTTACTTCCCATCAAGTGCTGCTGACCTTCATGGCCACAGAACAGCTTTTGCAAAGCAGCAGAGGCTTCCATGCTCCATTTTACATTGGCCACATGATTTATGAGCAGATACCTTGTAAAAATGGAATTTCAGCTGCATTTCCTTCACTGACAGGTTGGCAAACATCTTATAAATCACAATGCTAGAGCCAAAATCCCTGCCAGTGATCAAGAGATTTTATCAAGCTTTGATAGCTTCCAAAACTGAGTTCCACAGAATCTTGTTATAATTTATTATTAGCTTGGTATTAGAAAATGTCATTGAACAAACAATATTTGGTGCAATGCCAAGTACACAAAACATCTGCAACACCTGCAAATAAATTATATTTTGTGATAATCTACAAGTACATATTTCTTATTGTACCCTGGGAAGACTGAGGGAAGTAACTTGATTATAAAACCACCACAAATCCTGTGCACCATGTAATCAGTCTCATTTTATGCACTGACTTTCTTCATATCTGTGCAAATAAAGCCATTGTTAAAATGTACAAAGAGCTGTGGAATATAATACATGCAGCTATGAAACCATGAGTGCTGCTATGTGTTGAGACTTTAAATGGAAGGTGGCACATCTGCTTTTGGCATAGGAGTGTAAATCAATCCAAGATGTTTATTAAAGAATAAGTAACAACCTGTCCACACGCTCTTTCCTCCATCCAGCCTTGTTTTTATTCTTTCTTTGTTATTTTCCTGGCAGTTAAATACAGGCTCTCCACACTGAAAGTATGTGTTTTTTCTTCACATACGGATAACATAGCATGTCACATAATATTTAACAAGGATGTGATGGGGAATGGTTTGGACAAAAACACAAGCCAAAATGAGGTGGGGAGGAAAGGTAAGTACAAACAGCTACACCACAGTTGACTGAAGGGCTTATTTCTCTGGATAAGGCAACTATGTTCCCTAACATTTTTCAAATTAATAATAAGACCCAGATTTGATTTCATGTTCTAGTCTTAGCAATTAGTGTGCAAAATTTGCAACAGTGAAGGATGGTGAATATTTTTTTCCTCACCAACCAGAGGCATAAGCAAGCATTAAAAAATGGAAGAGTCAGCACAGCTTGACTTTGCATTTACTGAAGGTACATGTACTTTCCACAACTGGGTCTGCTGAAGCAGGACTGGTTAGGAGCCCAAGTCTTTCAGCACTTGCATAGATTGACCAGTAGGAAAGATAACACAATATTGGCACTGGTCAATATTGGCACTTGAGGTTGGCCCTTTCTAGAGCAATTGCTGATGTATTTGGCAGAGATCATGTAATGTGTCCCTCTCCCACTGACTGAGGAGCTCTGGGGTCTGCTGTATGAACAGCCACACAACAATACCTTTCGTGGGCAGCCCCTTTTATAGGTTACCTGCATGAAGCAGCAGTTAAGAGACTGGGAGTGGGGAAGAAGGCAGAGCCTCTAGGCCTGAGGGGAGAGCCTGGGACACGCAGTGCTCCTTCCTCTTTCATCAAAGGATGAACAGGAACGCGTCCTAGGATGCCTGGGGAAAGGGATTCCCCCACAGCTAGGCAAGAGGGAGCAACCCATTCTGTGTCCCAATGAAGGGCCTACTTTGTAGTGTGCTTTTTAGTAACCACAGATAGAAATAAAATACCTTGGATGTTGACTTCTTGACTTCCAGGTAGGGGGGTGATATGAAAGTGATGCTATTCTTCAAGTGAACTTCAGAAATAAAACACATCCTCTCAGATATTGAAGGGCTCTGCCATTGGAAAGACAGTCTGTCCTCTGTATGCTGGCAGGGGAAAACCACAGTGCTTTCCTGTGTCATTTTAATGAGACAAGGTTGGAAAACAGTCTGGTTGACACATGATAGTTCAGGAAGGCTCTTTGTGCAGACCTGGACATGGTTGTGAGAAAGCTTCAACAGAGATGTTCATGCTCAACAGGGAAGAGAGGGTGCTGGAAGTGTGCCACCCAGTGNTCTCCTCTCCTCTCCTCTCCCTGATAATGGGATTCTGTGAAATTGAACCTTTCGCAAGTCACTGGTGCCAGCTTTTTGCAGAGTGTTTCTTTCGGACAGGTCTCTTCATTTCTATTTCATGTTGTCTTTCTATGGCTGACACATATTGTTATTTAAATTAGTACTTTTGAACTCAGATTTTTTAATGCAAATGTGTGCTGCTTCCCTGTTGAATTGAAAACATCAACAATTTTCTCCCCCTGTGAAAAGTAGGATAAAGAGCAATATTCTCAGACCTGAAGGTGGGTTGTGATGTTACTTTTCTGTGAATTTTAGCTAAAAAAGGGAAACACATACAATGGTGAAGTATCAAAATATTGGCTAAATCTTCATTCTACCCAAGATATGACTAAAGAACAGCTGAGGTAGGGAAGGTGCCAAGACACAGCAGATTGGTCACACTACCTCAAGTATAAGACACTTAGGGGAGTACATAGAAGTGCCAGACACTACAAGCTTCCAGCAATTTTAAGGTGCTTTATCCAGTCCTTCCTTTTGAAGGCCATGACTCATTTTGGTTCAAAAGTAGGTGTTCTCTCATTTTTATTTTAAATTTTTGAAAGTCATTTACCAGGTATCATAGGCTGAGGTTACAGAAGTTCTTATAGGGAAGTAATGGGAAAGAAGAAAAAAAAAGACCAAATGCCTGGTTCCCTTTACACTACACTACATTCATGTCTTCAGGGTGTTTTTTTCAACCTATAATGTCTAGAAATGTACTTTTTAAAAGAGGTGAGTGTGGAAGTTCTCCAGTAATCACATGCTTCCTGGAGCTGGAGCTTTCTGCCCATCAAATATTACAAGATATACAAAAACCACATCCCATGCACCCAGTGTCGAAAGGGTCAGTAACACCTGAGTTACATCCACACTCGATCTCTGCCAGACCGAGAGGGGTGTGATGCTGGAGCATGTGGACTGTCTCAGCCTTCTTCCCATTGGACAAGCATCCATCTTGCAGCAAAAAAATGCCACAATCTGTGCCCACTAGCACCCATGCCAGCAACATTAGCAAAGAGACCTCGGGGATTGAGCTCCCCTTTTAAAAACAGAAATCATTGTTTTCTTTCGGTGTCAGTAGCTGTTGTTCCAGCCCAGGCTTTCCACATGATATTCCTGGACTGTCGAAAAGTTGGAAGTGCTGCTTCCCTGCCACACCAGATTTATGGATGAGAAGACAACTTCAGTCTGCCAGGTGATAATTTGGCATCCTTATGTCAGTGTTAAAATCCCTACAGCTGTAAATATTTATTGAAAATGAAATATACTCATATACTCCAGCTAGCACATTACCATATGAATAAATCTAGCTTTAAATAAATCATGTCCACTCCATCTTTTATTCAGTTTATAAAATTCTTCCTTCTTGCTCTGAGCATTCTTAGCTTAATATGGCTATTCAAAAGTACAGTGATTCGTGGCGTGCCTTGATTTCTTTTATAATACGATGTTTTGCTTCTTATATTTCACCTCTTGCAGCTTTTGCAAAGTTTTGATTTGATAGGACAAGAACAGTGAGGGCATTAGGACCAAGAGAAAGACGCACACATTGCTCTGTATTATGTCTGGCAAAGTGCTTCCTGACTGAGTGCCGTAGTTATGTGTGAAACAAAGTCAGGGACTGACTAGTTCTCATCTGTTGATCACAGTTAACTTGAAGCCCCTGAACGGGGGAGAGCTGTCAGATCTGCTTTCAGAAATAAGGCGCTTCAACCCAGGCAGCAACTGGAAACTTTGAAGAAGAAAAAACTACTCCGGAAGATACAGGATTTCTTTTTACTTAGAATTTAAAAGTTATTCTTTTCATCTGATAAACCTGCGCTTTCCTAACTGAGTTAGGACTGTCTAATAAAGGATCTACTTTATCTCACTGGATCCATGCTACCTTTTACTACAGTAAGTGCAATATTAATAGGAATGTTATATTTTGTCTGTAAATAGAGAGGAAAACATGAAACGGCATCAGTGAAATGTGAGGGGAGCAAAAAAATCCTCTTGGCAGACAGTAAAAACCAGGGCTTTGCTGCAACCCGAGGACTGGAGTCTGAGAAAGATCCAAGTGATATTTAACATGACCATCTGTATCGTTTTGTCACCAACAGTATGTTCTTGAGGAAGAAGTGCAGATATGGATCACGTAAGCTGCAGTTTCTCTTGTTGCTGCTGATGCTGGGCTTTTTGCTACTGATGGTTACAACGCTGAATCCACCACCCAGCAAACAGAGCAAGGAAGGAACCTTCCAGCCTGTGGAGTTCAACCTCCAGGAAGGGTATCAGAGAGACTTTGCTGAGACCCAGGAGATGCTGGAGACTCAGGAGGAGAGCCAGCAGTATTACCCTTTGGATGGGCTGTCGCCTTTCATCTCCCTGCGGGAGGACGAATTGATCGTGGCGGTCGTGTCGCCCACCGGCAAAAGGAACCACAGCAAGGCCAGGAAGGGCTACCGGGTGGTGAAGCAGCAGAGCAGGCGGCCGGAGGGGAGGGCAGAGGGGGACCCGGAGCCCCAGCTCATGCCCCTTCCTCTGCAGCCTGGGGAAGGGACTGCTGCTGAGGGGGAGCGGCTGCTCGGCCTGGAAACCCACGGTTTTAACGAAGCGCTTAGCGAGCGGATCTCTCTGCGCAGGGACCTGCCTGAGGTACGACACCCGTTGTAAGTAAAACAGCCTCTTTAATCTCTGGGAGAAAACTTGGCTCTTTACCCGTCGCCGTCCCTCCCCCGAAACCCCCTGACTTTCCTATCTACTCTCCCCGCCGGTTCGGAGTGTTTTTCCCCGCGCTGTGAGAGGAACGCGCACCCCCCGTTCCTCAGAACTCCCGAGTTTCTCAGAGCAGCCGGCGGGAGCCTCAGACGCTTCAGCCGTGTCCCACCGGCTGGCCAGCCACGGCCGCCCCCGCCCTGGGCCACAGCCCCCGGGACTCCGAGACGGCGGCAGGTGCCGCCGGACGCGGCAGAGGCTGCACGAAACACGGACGGTGTTTTCGAGCCCGACAAAAATGGAGGGTGCGGAACAGGAGACGGCGGCGACGGGGTGGCCGGGACGCGGCGGCCCTGCCCGTCACCACGGCAACGCGGCACCCGCCGGCCGGCGGAGGGGCAACAGCGCCTCCTGCCGGTGGTCGCGGCTCCCCCCGCTGCAGCAGGTGCCGGCCGGCAGCAGGGGAGGGCGGCGTGTCCCCAGCCCCCCGCCGTCCCCTCCCGGTTGTCTGTCTGTCAGTTTGTTTGCCTGTCTGATGGGGCTGGGAAGGGAACCCGCACGGTGAACGGCGCCTGGGTGCCGGGGACGTGCTGGGTTGTGGAGCTGAAAAGGCGGCAGCAGCGTCTTCGGTTCAACCACGCCGGGCCCCAGCCCACCTTTACTCACTCCAACCACTCCCTTCCATCCCTTCATGGTTGCCTTCTGACAGGGCTGCTAGGCTTACGGGGTGGTAAAGGAGTCAGGAGTTAGGGCTTTCAACTTTTTTAGTATAACAAGTAACCCGACAGATGTTGAAAAGAAACTCCTGAGTGGGAGGGAGGTGGAGATCATGGTGTCTGACCAGATCTGCCAACAGCTCCCAGGCTAGCAGCAGCCAGGACACATTGGACAAGTGATGCATTTGAAGGCCCATATGTTACGTTTGAAGCCCCACACGTTGCATTGGAAGCCTGGAGACTTGAGAGCCAGCTAATCTGACAGCCCAGCAGGGACAGTTTATTACGTTTCTTCAAAAGGCGCTGAGGTGTATGTACACTCCTCTGCCCAAGGGAGAGGGAAAGGGATATGAATAGGTATGTTTTTTCTTGCTTCCTGTAACAAAAGCTATTGTAGCTTTCCCCTAGGACACAGTGGAAAGATGCACCAGAAAACGTTTTAAGTAAGACACAGAATATATACAATATTTTTTCAGTGGTCATTTTCACACGTCTGAAGAGAGCTGGTGGCACAGTCTTAAAGAAGGAGAAATGAAACAGCGTTTTCTGTACTTGCTGGCTATGTTCAGTGTTAATTTGGGCAATTCCATTGAATAATGAAATGCTAATACTATTTCAGCTGATTTTCACAATGCTTCACTGGCAGCTCTTTGAACCATGTAATGTTAAAAGGAGGAATGATGATTCCTGGTTTGCTGCCTGTGATGTCAGCCAAAAACCAGTTTTATTTTGGCAGCTGAAGAACCATCCAACAGGAGACAGGCTTAGTTAATACTAATCTCTGTAAGATTTAAGCCATGGCCTCAGAGCTGTTGGATGGGTTTTCCTGTCTGACTAGTTACAACGTAAAGAGCTATCAACACCACAGCTTATAGAGCCCAGACTGAAACCATATATCTGAACATCTGAGGTTTCACAGTTGTTCAGATCTAAATCCAGATCATAAACCTGCAGTAGAGGTCTGCCTCTAAGTCTGTCCAGTCCTTTATGGCACAACACACAAATCACGATGGTATTTTTTAGGTGTAATTTACTCTGCGGGCCTGGCTCACAATGCTGTCAGTCCAGTTTCATACATCCACATTTGCATACTTCATGTTTACTCTTAATCCAGAGTGGAAGATATAAAGTAAATGCCATAAGATATACTTCACTGCTGTTCCTTAGAAAATCACATAAAGATGTCTGTTGTGTTTTGCATTGGAGCAATGAGCAGCACAACTACAGTTTCTTCTTATGTGAAGAGTACAGAGCTGTGCTGGAAATAAACCAGAACCCGCAGGCTCTGCTGTGCCTTGACAGCCCAGGATACAGCTTCTTCACCTGGAAAGCGATATTTCAGACCAACTCCAGCTTCTAACATAACCCACATCTTTTTGCATACCTTTCAGGTGAATGTTTTATGCTAATTTTCAGAAAGTAGGTGCATAAAACTGTGTGTCTTCCAGCACTGCTACTGATCCCACAGTAACATACCCTGATGAATGAATATGGTACCTTGTTTCGCCCATTGGGTTTTTTTCACACATTTTCTTTGGGTACCAGTTTTGAAACAGCCAGGATTTCTAGGTGAAAACGCCTACTTTTCCAGTTGTACTAGAAAGTTGTTTTTCCACTCATCCTCTAAGGTACCTTAGACCCTCAAGGGCTTTTTGCTGCTATCAGTTGGTCCAGCTGCCATTGACACTCTCTCCTGGTTCAGCAGACCCAAATCAAGCCTAGCATTGTGACTTTTATGATGGCATTCGCCCTGTAAAAACATCTGTTTTCCTCTCTTGGGCTTGAGTGTCAAACGTATCCAGGCAAACAGAAACTCACAAGCTCTCTAAAAGGTTTTAAATTTGATTACAAAAGCACAGCTTCCACTTCAGTGCTGTTGGGAGATGAATCTTGGTGAGACATTTTCCTGAAGGTGAGTGGGAGTCCCCACCGTCAGTGCCTTTGCCATGTCAGAATTGCTCTCCTGTTCATTGCTGGTTGTGACAAGTCCTTATTTTTCACAAATTGGATTAAATCACTATCTTTCATATCAGTCACAGCCCTGACTTTTTGAAATGCCAGTTTATGATGGACAGTCCATAAAATATGCTCCAAATTACAGGGAAGATATTTCTGTACACCAGTACCCTTTCACATTTCTCTGAAGATTAGATATCTATATTCAAGTCCTTGCCAATCTCCATGGCAACTAAACACTTGCCACCTAGGTTATGTATTCAAGTACAGTTATTTTTAATTCTTTTCCAATTAAGATTCCACAACAGCTTTATTTTCTTGCTGTAGCCATAGCACTAGCAACAAGGTGTTGTAGTATGATGGTGCAAAATATAGGTGCTTATAGCTGTACTGAATGGTCCTGGTTGGAAACTGCCTGGCAGTAAAAGGACTGCATCAGATCACTTTTCTTAATCACCTCTAGATTCTTCTGCCTGAAAATATTGTGAAATATTATACCTTCTTATTAAACTATAGTAAATTATTATAATTGTTCTCATTTAAAATTTATATTCCCAGAAGTGTATCTAGTCTTCATTTATTTGTATTTGTTATTCAATCATTCAGACTATGGATTCTCTTAAATGATAAGCAGCTTTGTATCTGGATAGTGTCTAGCATCATAAGGCCTCCGTCCATGAATAGAAGCACTAAGTAAATTCATAATAAATATAGCAGTAGCATAATCTATCCAGCTGAGAGCCTCATTCATCAATGAATTGTTTCATCAAGAAAAAACAGCCTGTATAAGCTTTGTAGGGAAAATACATTTGCTTTCTTAAATGTATCTGCATTTGTTTTCATTGCCTATATAAGGATCCATTTCTTTCCAGTACAGGACTGAGATGTTAGCTTCAATCACTGGTCAGGCAGTCCACAGATATACCGGTCTGTGGCACAGAGGAGTTCTTTAACTTGTTGGTCTTAAAGATACTGCATTTCAGTTTATTCTTTTCTGTGTTACTTGAGAAAATATGGTAGTTGGTGAGGGCTGCCTGCCAGGCTTTATTCCCCTCTCTGTTTTGCTCTGCCTAATTGTCTTCAGTTTATCTTTTCTTTCTGGACTGTTTCTGTTGAGCAGTGTATTTTCAGGCAGCCAGAGCAGAAGAAAGTATCCCAGAATACAGCAAACATTCCTACTTTTGCATTTTAATTTTTATAATGGCATTCCTGTATTTTCACTTTGTATTCGAGTCTTGGGCACCTTAGTACTTCCTTTGCTTTGTTAGAAGCGAGCTGATTTTAAACTGTTTCCATCCCTGAAGGTTTAGGTGTAGCTTACAGCTTTGCTCTAAGGGACAAGCAGCCAGTTGTACCAGTGTTTCTAGTGTCTCCCTCATTTTATCCCATGCAGGTGCCTACAGCAAGAGTATGACTCCAGTCTGCCTACTGCTAGTGTCATCATCTGTTTCCATGATGAAGCTTGGTCTACCCTGCTGAGAACTGTGCACAGCATTATGGACACAGCCCCAAAGGCCGCCCTCAAGGATATCATCCTAGTCGATGACCTCAGCCAGCAAGGTAGTCCCCCTTGCTCTATATGTGAGTTCATCCTTCCAAGGCTTCAGGGAAGAAACTGTCCTTCTCTAAGAAGTGCGTGAGGAGAGTAGAAGGCAAAGAGGTCCCTCAGGAAGAGAGCTGAACAGAGCCCCGAGCTGGCTGCCAGGTTTTACTCTTCCATCCCTAGAATTCAGCTTAGCCTTTCAACTTTGTAATGTGTTTCTTTTTTCCCTATTGTTTCCAATTACTCAGAATGTTCTTACTTTAAAATAAGATCATAGTATGCAAATCTTAGCCTTCCCACTGGATCAGATCTGCTGTAATAATTTCCAGACTTGGACTTTGGCTGAAGCGTAGAGTGGAAAACTCCACATCGCTAAGTAATCCAAAGTGCTTCAGAAAGCCAAACACCTGTAGTATCTCACTCTGATCTGCGCCTTTTATGAGATGATGAGAGAGCATCCACCTTTTGCTGAAAACAGGAGAGGAGGCTATAAAGTTTCACACAGGAATAGCTTCACACCTAGTGAATCTCAGTTTCCATCAGTCTCTACTTCTCTTTGATATTATGCTGTTGTGGGAATATTTGGAATATGGCCTACCTGGCCATGTAAAACAAATGCCCCCAAACCATTTTACCGGCAAGAAGTAGCATCTCCTACTACATACTGCTTTTCTGTTACAGCTTGAATCAAAACTAAAACATTTCAGTGACCGCTCTGTTTCTGACAGGGCCCCTGAAGTCAGCTCTGAGTGAATACATCTCTAAACTGGACGGTGTGAAGCTCATCCGGAGCAACAGGAGGCTTGGAGTCATCCGAGGTCGGATGCTAGGAGCTGCACGGGCAACTGGGGATGTGCTGGTCTTCATGGATTCACACTGCGAGTGTCAGAAGGGCTGGCTGGAACCCCTCCTAGCCAGGCTGTCCAGCAACCGGTAAATATCCCCGTGACCTCTGAGCTCTCCAGATATGCTAATTTCTGCTGAAAGAGATGTACTTGGAAAGATTTGGGTACTTTTTTATCCTCTTTTTGTTACCTTCTTACTTCTGGTCACATTGCTTTTATTTTCTACCTTATTACCCATGTATCACTCTGATATGCAGGAAGCAGGACAGGTGACAGCGCTGGTAGCCCTCACTTCACACGCAGTATCACTGCACTGTCAGAGTTTTTATCCAGTTAGAGCTATAAGACGGCTTCCTGGGGGTCTGAATTAAAAAGGTTGTGGTCTCAAGCTGTTTGGAAATTGGAGAACATCCACCTGAGAAACTACTGCAAGACTCCATTATTTTTACCTTTTAGTTGTCTCAGTCATGAAGCCAAGGATAAAATGCTTTGTCTTCCTGATCCAGTGTGGCTGCATACCGATGTCACTTGTACCATTTCTGTTCCACAGAAAAAATAGACTTTCTGGGCAGCATAGAGAGTTTTAGCTAATCACAGGTACTTTCACTGACACCAGACTGACAGAGGAAGATACAGATTTGTATTTTTCAAGTCTTTCATGTTTAGGTTGGTGCTTGGGCCTGCTCACTAATGTACAGCTGAACTCATCTGTGCAGTCCCCAAGTCCTTCAAAGAGATTAAATCACTGAAAATGTTTCAAGAATTACATGGCAGTAAATCCTTTAATAAAGGGACTTTTCTAAAAGAAAAAATTGTACATTAACTTGTCTATCATTACCCATATGCCACTTGTGAAAAGATGAATAATTGTTTGAGAGGGTAAAAGAAAAATTACATCTTTAAAACTCTTACTAAACCATTAAAATAGTCATGCTAAAGACCTTCAAAGGCTGTTCCCAGGTACTGGAACAAGCTGCTTTTATGGCTGATTATGTTTGCTTATAAGAAAATTAATTTGAGTTTATAGAAATGATTACATCATTCAGATGAAAACATTAAAAATACTACAAGCAAGAGTAATGCTGCCTTAGGATGTCAGAACTATTCAGATTACTTTTTGTCTGATGACTTATCAGATGGCTTATTATGAATATACTTCATGATTCTTCTGCCTTGTGCTACAGTCTATTGTTGATGTTCATGTAAAACTCCTATATGCATCAATTGGCCAGTTCTTGTTCAAGGTTGTATTGCTGAAATGAATAGAGTTACAAAAAGTCTCAGGACAAAGCTATAGTGAATGAGGGAAGAGAGAAGTTAGGATCCCACCACAATTGTAGTGTTTCACAGTCAAAAATTATCTCAGCTAAGGGAATGAAAAGCCACTAAGCCTACTATAGATGTGAGATTTATGTAGCACTGTCACCAGGGGGTGAGAAAGGGATTCTCTTCCCCTATAGGGCTCATACACGCATTCGTTCCTCCAGGAGAGCAGAATTTAACACTGAGTTAGGTAATGGCTAATTGGATCCATGGAGCAAAGGTAGAAGGATGTTTGGATAATAGTGTGGTCTAAACCATCCTTTTCTGTATGCTGCATCAGTCGCTGTGTCTGACCCTGGAAGCTTAGTCATTGCTCGTGCAGAGAACCTGTGCCATTCTCCAGTGCACAGGGAAGACACGCTCTGAGGCATCTGACAATCACTTTCACTCGCTGTCCTTCTCTCCCCAGCTGAAGAATGGAGATAATAATACTGACCTGATAAGGAAGTTAATTCATGATTTTTCTCAAATTGTCTGTAATGCTTGCGTGGAGATCACTATGGAAATATAAAGCATTAGCATAGTCAACTTGGCTTCATTTAGCAGTTGAGGAACTGTTAAATTGAATCATGTGCACTCCCTGAGACTACCCAAATGAGGAAAGTACAGTGAAAAAAAGCTTACAGTGACTGCTGAAATATACGTCATTCCTCTTCTTAATGTACCAATCAAGCTGCAACTCATGCGCTTTTGCTGGAAAGACAGGATGGGAAAACACTTAATCACTTAGAGTGAGCAAGTTGTTTGCTGGCAAGGAAAAATGCAGTCTTTCCAAAGCTCAAACCTTTGCTGGAACTTAGCGAAGCTGGAGAGAGATTTTAGCTTTGAAAATTGTGATTAAACCTAATTTTCTAGACTGATCAGATCTACCACTATATTGTGTCCTGTCTTAGAGAATTGCCAAGAGATCCTTGCCCATACTGAGACCTCACTGTGAGTTGAACATACTTACACAAAGGGAGATAGCACCAGTTCTGAGCAGACTGTGGTAATGACAGATAGGACAAACATGAGAAAAATTATTCCAATTTTACAGGTATAGAAATATTTGACGGATACTTGTCTTGCTCTGAGTGATGACATTTCTTCTTGCAATGTGCCGGTTTTCTTCACTAGCCAATCCTAATGGGTTCAAGGTTGTATTGCTGAAATTAAGCCTAAAAAGTATCGAGTCTTTCTAAAATCATTACACATGCATTTATGGGTGCCTTGACTGGGACTAATTCCTTGAACCATACCTAACAAATCGACTGGAAAGCTGTGCATCAGCTTAGTATATCATCTAGAGAACGGTTCGGCGGATTGTAAAGCATCCCTTGACATTTTGATTATTCAAGGATGAGTACCATAGGCGCCTGGACAACATTAGAAAACTAGGTAAGATGCCCCACAGATCATTTCGTTTGGCAACTGTTTGCATTCCAAGGACAATTCCAGGTGAGTGGCATGGTCTACAGTAATGCACTGTGCAGTTATTACAGTTGTCTTTTGAGGGGTTTGCCTCCACCGGAGACTTAAGGAGACAGCTGCTGGTTTGTAGTCGGTCCAGAGGCAGTGAAAGGCAGAGGGGGCACGTACTGAACTGTGCCATGAAGCCTGGAAAATGTTGTTCTTCTGACATAAGAACAGTGACCATCATGCTGAAGCATGATTTTTTAAAAACAATCCAAAGTGTGGTTCCTGAGAATACTGCATGAAAGCAAAATGAGTCTTCTTACACTCTTGACAAGGAGTTCCACCTCTAAAAAAAGCATGGACACTGTAAGTGGGCCAGTGCACTGCCTATACCACAGCTCAAATATTATGTTAGGAAACAGAATCCTGTGATATTATTCAAAGAAACCTATCTAGTTTCTAAAATTTGAAGTTCCTCTACTTATCACCATGATTCTAGGTCACTAATCCTTAATGAAAATGCTGTTAAACAGAATAAGAAATTGATATAGCAGTAAAAGTTTTCATCCACTGTTTGCTTCCAGTCCAGAGTGAATGGGAGCCTCTGCTTGTACATATAGGAATAAAAACAGAGTTCTGCTGTCCAGAAAATTTTTGTGTGATTCTAGTTTTATGGTAATACACTAGACAGAAGATAAATAATTTGCACTAATCTTGAACAGCTTCTTCATCTCTTTTCGTCTGATTCTCACCTTCAGGAGGTAAGGCCCTTACCTCAGCCTTTCAAGCTACCAAATACATAAGCCATCTGTTTTCTATCTTCTCACAGGTTTGGGGAAACATGATGTTATCCATCCAGAGCCCACACAATGCCAGCATCTGAGCATGTATTTCCATGCTACTCTCCTTGTTTTGAAAACCTTCATATACTTCACACGTAACAGCTTGCTTCCTGAGACTCCTCTTTTCCCTAATCCTTTTATATCCTCCACTTATCAATAACACCTATTTCAAATTCAGTAAATTAATGTTCTCTGTTTATGCTGTTATGTAAAGATATGCTATCTCTTTAAAATCTTTCACAGTTGATCAAGATCAGTAGGTGACCTATTTGAAAAATGTTGACGTAAAGAAACTGAAGACAATATTCTAAAGCCAAAAGCAAGTATTAGTGCCAAATGTAGGAGCAATGAGGATTTAGGAATCATTCATGGCACAGTGCCCTGACTATCCAGTGTAAAAAAGTGTTGGTCACTCTTATAGATTTTGGTACCCCACATATAAATTTGAATATTTTAACAAAAAATACAGGTTGTGGGGTTTTGGTCAGAAATTTAAAGTATTTGTTTAGTGCTTACCATATGAGTAGTCCAGCAATTCAAGGAGATTGCTTATATGCCCTACATTAGTCTGGAATTGGTCTGTGAGGCAGTATTTAAGTAATACTTTATACCACAGCTTTACCGTTCCCGATCATTGCATTTTATTTTTTTTATTAACCCTATCTAATTTCAAATGGTTTGTGCTACTGTTTCCCTGAGGACTTCAGCCAGCCAGCAAGATGTTTGCAGTGAAATTGTAGTGCACTGTGAAACTAGCGTGAGTTCTCAGTTACATACTGGAGCTTTGACTATGTGCAGAGCCAGAGAACTTGGACTGCCTGGATTTCCTAACTATCCAGTTTTTGCATGGAATGATCCCCTATGAAACTGCTGAATAAAATACATAATTTTCATGTGGGTTTTTATTTTGTTCCTCCTTATTTAAAGGGGGATTTACACATATTAAAATTATTCCCTTCCCAGCAAAAGAAAGAATAAGTTAATAAAAAACACTTTCAAAAAATAGTGTATCTAAGACTACAAAACAGATGTGTTAACTGAATCTCCCTCTCCTGTTACTTACTCTAAAAATAGAAAAGAACACAATGTCCATGGTGACTGTAAAGGGTCATGGGAAGACATTCCATTCGCAATTGTATTTGGTTGAGAAATCCCAAACCAGGAAATTGTTCTTGTTTGGGTTGCTCTTTTTCGTGGAATTGTGACCTTTTGTAGTTCATGTGTGTTCCAAGGATTTGAAATATTCACAAATTAGTCAAATGGTTCAAAGCTTTGCTGCTAGCTGTATTTGAATTTCCTGTTTTTTACTTTCATTGGATTCCACAGAGTAAAATTAGCAGTAGTTTGCCAGTGTGTGATTCATTTCAAAGTGCCGAGAAGCTGCTGTCTGCCAGTTACCCAGTTAAAGGCAAAAAGAATAGCTAAGAGCATCTTCCAATTTTCAATTACCTTCTGCTGCAAATTTGCATTTTGAATCACACAAAAATCAAACCATCACTGAATATGCAGAAAACATATCTTTTATTAAAAGAAAAAAAAAAGCATTAATACCAAAAATAGGTAAAGCACTGCTTGATTAAGCTTAAAATTGGACATTGACCAGTTTCCACACAAGATAAAGCTACTCGATTCCTCTGTTTCAGATCTGAAAGTCACTCCCAGTATTTAAAGTTCCAAGAAGGTGTGTTTCTATTGGCTTCATCAGAGCTACACCAGTTTATACTAGGTGAAGATCTAGCATTTCACTTACATGCATACCTCAGAAAATTGTTAATCTTGGCATTCTGAAAATGCTACTAGAGTAATAGCTCTAAAACAGAGCTATCAGCTTCTACTGTATAATTTTCTGGGAAAGGAGGTTAGATTTTATTTTGTTCTGGTTTATTGTTGAATTTAGTCAGGGTAGAATGTTACCTATCCAGTGAGTTATTTTCAGCTGTCTTAAACACTGTCATTTTCCATGTCATAATTTGCAGATAGTTTGGATAATTGCTTGGTCTCCAAACCATTGGAATCCCTTACATCACTGCAGGTATTTTTTCTGAATAGCACTGAAGAATCAATGCCCAATAACAAACAAAGCAAAAGAATGCATTAAAAAGAAAAAATTATTTTGACAAGAACTGCTACTTGTGGTGCTTACTCTTATGAGCAATTGCACTCATGATAGAAGCATCATTGGAATTTGGAGTTTTATAGTGCCAGCAAATTTAAAGTAGATCCACAAAGAAGGACAGGTTTTAAATGGCTGAAATTAAATGAGCATGTAGGATAGTCTGAAATGTCTGAGTCATCTGATCTGTAGCTGATCCAGAATATGTCTGGGAGTAACTGAGCATCCACATTATCTGAACTATTGGGATATGCACATGTGGTCTAGTGTTCACAGTCAAGGTTTTCTCAATCGTTTAACCTACATTTGCTTCCACTCAAATACGCTCCCCTGATATTTCATTCTTGACTCTGAAATTGTAAAATAAATTATCCTGGGGTCATTAGTTCCTTAGTCCTGTCTGGATGCAAATGTCTTCCTACTATACAAGTCTCCCTTGTCCCTATCCCAAGTAGGAATAGATAGCGTCTATTTCAGCAAGTGGCAACAAACTGAGCTACAAGTAACCGGACAGTTGTCAGAGATGCTCACACACTGGAGAATGCAGCAGACTGTAGAAATAACAATTATGGTGACTTTTCATTTTTTGAAATTTAGTCATATAAAAAACATTTAATTTGTTAGCTGGATTTTTCTCAGCATATCAAAGATAAAACATGTGCTTGGGTGAGCCCATTGGGAAGTTACCTTTTAGTAACTTCCAGAAGCAGTTAGTTTACTTTTCATGCTGTTAATGAGTCAAGTAGAAAGTTAATGAGTTCAGTAGAAAGCCTCCTGCTGGCTTGAGTTTGAGGTGGTTGCTCCTGTCCTGGATAAAAAACTATATCACAGGGCTATCACCAAGGGAATCAGGGGAGGATATAATTTTTATTATTTTTATTATAATTTCTTTCCATTTATTCTTGAGTCCTGTGGGAGAATGGCAGCAAATCACTGCTTTAATGTAGATGCCTACAAATGTTGCAGCTGACCATAGAATTTTCTCATCTATTTATAAATCCAGTGCTTGTTTCTAAGAGTGCCTATTATTACATATTGCAAAGGCTGGTTTTACACCTGAATAGAGAAATATAATCACTTCTCTATTTTAAAACTTTCTGCCTTTAGCTTATCATAGGACAGTCTGGTCTTACTAGGAAATAAAGGAATAACTGAGTCACTTTAACCCTTCTCTGCATAGTTCATCTTCATACAACTCCCTGACAATCAATCAGTAGTCTCTGTTTCTCCATTGGCTTCTGAAATTCTCTAGTGATTGTAAAGGCAGAAAAGATACAACAAGATTATATTAACATCACCCAGGGCTACCATTTCCTCAGCTGGTTCTGGTCTCTGCCATGCAAAAGTACAAAGGGCACACTGTTGGAGATTTCTGAGATGACCTTTCTTCATTGATGATATTATATTTTAAGCGTATTTCTCTCAAGAGTGATCTCTGACCAACATATAAATCTTTAAAAGAGGAGATAAGACCTTCTACTTTTTGCCCCAGAATTGACCGTTTCATTTCTCTCTCTCAGTTTTAACAGGAAGTTATTTTCTATGGAAAGAGCTACTCCAGAATAATTTCCTATACAGATATTCTTACTCTAGAACAAGAGCAATTTTGTACTTTAATCCCTAGTGAGTGTTGCTGCATTTTCTCCAAAAGACCTTCTGTCTACAGACAAATCCTTACACTGAGACCAGATGCTATTCTTTTTGCATAACAGACAAGAAATAGATAATGTTGGTCTTCAACACTTTTTTTTTCCTACAATCTCAAATACCATTGCATTTATTCTCTGAAATTTCCAAATGTCATTGACCTGGAAACTGGGAACACTGGTGGCTGTTTTGAACTACCAGCTGAATTCTGAGATGATGTACAAGCACCCTGTGAAATACCATGACATGATTGCCATGGGGAAATGTCTCATACCTCTTCTCAGACTAATCCAGATTTAACTCAAGTTAGAAATTAATTGGAGGATTGCTGCTTAGGGTGCAATGGCTCTGTTCTAGCACTTAAAAGTAGATTCCACACTGTCACAGTGCATTTGCAAGAGCATTTTAAACTTGTGATAAAATACAAACAGAAACTGGCTTGTGAACTCAGTGATAAATGTTTTTGCAGAACAAAATAACAGTAAGTGCACTGTTCACTGGCCTGAAGTGGCAAACTCATGAAGTGTGTGGAACATCTACAGGAAAATGACAGTGTTCTGAGGCCAAAATCATCTTTTGCTACGGACTTTGCATCCATGCAGAGCTTATAGCATCAGAGTGAATTTATACATATACATATTTATACAGTGCAATAGCTGTATAAGAATACTGAGGGTTAACTGATAGCAAATTCATGAATAGCTTTAAGTACAATGTAAGGTACACGTTATCAATAAGTGATTGATCTTTAGATTCCTCACTGCAGGCTCAGTATTCCCATGCACTGAGCACCTGAGCTTCTATCAGCAGGGAAAATAAGGGCACTTAATATCTAGATGAGAACTTGTGCTTGACAGTGTCAAAAAGGGGAATCACTGTTTACTAAAAGTAGTGAACTTAATTTGCACTTTAGCTTGAAAAGAAATTATACTCTCTTTTGCAGAAACAGTGTCGTCTCCCCTGTCATAGATGTCATAGACTGGAAGACTTTTCAGTACTATCACTCTGTGGGCCTGCATCGAGGTGTTTTTGATTGGAAACTCGATTTTCATTGGGAACCAGTGCCAGAGCATGAAGAGAAGGTACGACAGTCTCCCATCAGCCCTATCAGGTAACAGTCCATCAGCCAATATGCCTCTGCTCAGCTCAGCAGCGAAACTGTACAATTTGGGTCATCTTCCAGCTAACAGAAGAGAGATGTGGTTACTTGCATATGCTTGGTTATCGTTTTTTAAGGGATAGGTTTTTGATTTACCCTGAGTTTGTTCAGCCTTTAGTAATCATTCTAACTAATTGCAGTCACATTTTCAACATGGCAGGTCTTTTCTACACATTGAGGCAACTAGTACACAACCTGCCCAGACAAGGTGTGGAAGGTGGTAGGGAAAGCAAAAGAAGGATCACACGGGGTTAAAAGAGATGTCTTAATCATTATGTGTTTACCTGTTGTTTTGGCTATACATGTATGTAACATTTCACACTGTTCTGAGCTTTAATAATTCAGCCCTTGGCTCCCTTCCCCAAGCAAATCCTAGAACTCAGTTCCAGTTGTTCTTTCTTTTGAGTAGGCAATACATTAATTCAAGCTTTTACGGACTAGTATTCAATCATTTTGCAACACTATCTCTATGGAAATGGCAGGATTTTCATCTTTCACATAGTTCCCTATCCAAAACTAAAGGTGTTAATTTCCAAACTTTGTTTTCTACACAGGAGTCCTGTGGTAGCTGGTGCAGTGGTGGCCATGGATCGACATTACTTCCAAAACACTGGAGCTTATGATTCTGACATGACGACGTGGGGAGCAGAAAATCTGGAGCTATCTATAAGGGTAAGAACTTTAATTAAAACATCAAGCTCTGGTAACTATTGGGCTTTTAAGGAACCTGAATGAAAAGGCAAGAAGCATTTTATAAAAGCACTTAAGTGCAGAATGTCTTGGGGTATGGAGAATATTGCTTTCCTCTCAGATATCTATCCCCACACTCAGTGATCTGTCAGAACTATACAAGAACATGCAGCTACTGTGAGTTAAGAGCATTATGTCAGGAGAAGGAAGTTTCACTGGCTATCGCTGTCTGCCTGAGGACAGAGTCACTGGTTTTGGTACATTCTGAAAGCTGCCTCTTCTTTTTTGGCATGTAACATGCACCAAAGGGAGAGTACCTTTATTTCTTTACCAGCCTGTAGTTTTAATACCAAACTGCATTGATTTTTGCTGGATACAAAGAGCAGCCAATACTAAAAAGCAATGAAAATTGCAGTCACAAAGGGTACAGAGCCTTTAATATCCCAGCCGAATGGAGGTATGCCCCCAGTCACCCAGGCCTCTGTTTGTGCACAGAAAAACATAAAAGCACATAAATAGCCATACCAGATCAAATTAAAGGTCTGTATCTTCTCTGTGTCCCTGTATCAGTGGGGAACAGGAAGAAGCAGAGAATAATGCTCTTGCTGTTTCCAGCAATGTGCAGATTAGGATTTCCTAAGGCAGAATCTATAGTAAAGGAGCTTCTTCTTTTTAGATATAGTTAATCAAAATAAGATAATCTCTTTTTGTGCCTTCACCTGTGTTTCAGACATGGCTCTGTGGTGGCTCTGTAGAGATTATTCCTTGCTCCCGAGTTGGGCACGTATATCGAAATCACTTTCCCCATTCTTTCTCCTACGAGGATGCCATTGTGAGGAACAAAATCCGAATAGCAGAGACCTGGTTGGGCACTTTTAAAGAGAACTTCTACAAGCATGACACAGTGGCTTTCTTAATCAGCAAGGTAAGGACATGTGTAGGAGTTTGTTTCTGAGGCAAGGAATGTGTGTTGAGGCAGGTGAAGGGTGTGAAGTAGGGATGGGGGTGTCTGTGTGCAAACACTTAACATGTATGGTGCTGGGGACAGTCTTATGAAACCTTCCGGTGAAACAGCTGTCAGATCAGAAGGAGAGAGAGAAACTTGAGCCTAGGTGGTGTTTGCTGAAGTTATCAAATCTGTTGGAGTATGACTCCTTCTGAAATTACTCCTTCAACCTGCCCATCAAGTTGTGATTTATTTTTCCACCAATAGTACATGAAGTGTTGTAGTGCATCTGAAGTGGAAGCTAGTAGCACTGTGTGCTCAGAAGGCCCTCCTAGAGAATTCATTCTTCATTACCAAAGGTTTTCGTCATGTGATTCATGAGGATATTCAGTAATATGGATGTGGCACATGGCAAACTCTCCACTCTGTGGTGTCTCTCCTACTGGAAGGAAACATATATGAGTGGTTCAGTGACAAAAAAGGGGCTTTTTTTCCTGACTTGACAGATGTCCAGAAGTGACTGTCTGTAACTGAGAAAGTCAGATCTCAACATAGCCACTATTTACAAGTTACTTTCTCACGCAGGGAGCAGTCCGACTTCCAGGGATTTGGATTCTCAGCAGCCTGTATGCAAAGACAGGCTTGCAGCCAGGTATGTGGCATGGCCCCAGAGTGCAGCCACACTTGAACTCCCTGCAGGCTACACACCATCCAACAACTACAGAACAGCCACGCTTGTTTTTAAGCCACTGTGTAATCCATTGCAGATCAGGATCAGTCAAGGGACTGTATATGCTATACATTACACACCAGTGGATGTTTATTGGGAGTCATGCAGCTGCTGCTAATGTTGCTAACATTAATTTGTTAATAATGTGAAGTTGTTAATGTTGCTGCAATTCTCAGGAATTCTCTGGCTCCAATACCCTTTCTTGTAATGGTATCCTCTCTTACAAGGCAGTGGACAAACTTGTAAGCAATGAATGAAAGAATGTCATTCATCTTCTTGTTCATTTAACAATGCCATGCTTTTAAGAATAATAAAATTCACTGAAAACAGTTATGCAGAGCATGAGAAGGTGCTGTGCAGTTTCCCATTTGGTTTTGCTCTTGCATTTCAGTCCTGCAAGCCTCAGTCACTGCAGTGTTATCCAATGTCTAAGAAAGCCAGATCCAGCAGGAGCTGCATTGTACTGAGGAGAGGAAAAGGGCTGTCTATCAGTGTGGCTTCTCTCCTGTCACCTAACGTGACCTTCTTACACTCCACCAGTGGATCTGCCCCTCTAGTCAGCCTGAGAGTCTGAGGCTACCATATTCCCTTTTTTTTTTAATTCTATTTTCACATTTTTAAAAAGCTCTATGTCTGTGTTGTAGGTTTGGACTCCACTGGCCAGAAGTTCCTCAGTTGACTCACAGGGTTACAGACATATAACTGGCAGGAGGGTGCTAGGCCAGGTCTTTTAAGATGTCTTTAAATGATGTTTTTAAATCATTTAATAATTTCCTGAAGGCCTTTCTTGTCAACTCAGAAGCAATTTTCTGTACTAAAACCTAAACCCATCAATGACACAGTTTACTGCCTCTAAGCACCATGACCTTTTGCCTGAGAGTTTTTTTCTAGCCAGAAAACCTTTAGTACTCCTAAGTATGATGCTCCTTCAAATGATCGATTTTATTATCTCTGTGCTCAGCATACCATCACATAAAAGGCCCTTTTCTCTATTCCTTTCTTTCACAGCCAATATTTTCAGTATGTCAGTGCAGCGGTGTGTTATTTAAAAGACATAAGCAAGCAATGACATTATTGCCGCTCAGCTGCAGAAGGGCCCTGTGGGGGGATTTATAGCGCTGAGAGGGCGAGCGGAGCCACCTATTGGCCACTAGAAAAATCTCCGTGAGCCTTGACCGTGACATTGCCCTCTGCAGAAAATAACCAGTGACCCCCGTTTAGGTTGCCTTATAAGTCTTCCCATTTTATGGCCTGAATCCCATCCTGCACAGGTTTCCCGTGGTGTGAGCGTTAATGCAGATGAATAAGGCCCTTCCCAGCTCTCTACTGTTTCATCTACTGCCTCTTTTTCTCCTTTTCTTGTGTGGTTTATTTAATTTAAAAGCACAGTTTCTTTCAGGTTTCCCCTGGCTTGCAGGGATAATGATTTTCTTCACATTATTTACACTATTTATTTGGCATCAAATGCAGCCTGTAACTAGGATGACAAAGTGAGATTTACTGCCATTGCCTTCTTCAGCCAAAGCAGAGTCTCATGAGAAACATCTCTTTTTAGGGGAAACATTTTACTTCTCTATTTCCCTTTTCCAAGAAAATCTCTTGGGGACAGGTTTGTGTGGTGCTGAATTGTTGAACTTCGTTATTCAGCTTATGGAATCAAAGAATGATACTAAACTAAGAGGTTCTCTTTAACATACTGCAGCTGTTTAGCTTTGCCTGTGCAGCTTCCAGGAGCTGGAAAACAGCACCCCATGGCATGATCTATCCTGCCTTTAGAAACTGATATCTCCCCCTTGATCTCCAAGGCCCTTCATTTGTCAGTGTTTTTCAGCCATGTTGCAAAAAAAAAAGTCCTTTTTTTCTTTCTTACGGATGCAGAGAAATAGCTGGTCTGAGGAAAAGTTATTTACAGACAATCCTTTGCTTATGTTACCAATTTTGATTTCTGAGGTAGGAATCCAGACCAGTTTCCTGGAATCCAAAACTGCATTTTTAAAAAGTAGAAACTTGAAGGGGGAGATCTACTGCTGGCAAGAAAGAGGAGAGAGGCTTTTAAGGGTGGTGGACATTTTTTTAGAAATTGGGCACTGAGAGAGTTAGAAAAGTGTTTTGTGTGGTTTTGCAGCTGAAGGATTAGACATTTGCTTAGAGGTTTTCAGAACCCTGTTAGCCAGGTTCAGCACTAAATACCCTCAAATATTCAGACTATCGGTCCTTTGTAGTGCAGGTGCCTGTAGCTGCCCCAGGGGTTGAAGACACATAGCGGTTTTTTTGGAACAGAGTTGCTACCAGAAGAGTAGGAGTTGATATTGTGCGTATATAATTCAAGAAAACACATAAATCATAGAAAAGGTTTTATGACTTTATAGCCACAAACTACGTTCACTTACTAGGTTTAGTAACTTTCAGGTAATAATGTGGTAGACAATACTTTGGGCTAAATTCTGGCATCACTTACGTCCTCTGATCAGGGAGGACTGACAATAACTGTGTAGTTTGGGCTGTTAAAGGCCAGGAAATTGAATTTTAATCAGCAGGGCAAATTCTATACTGAATGATAATCTAATATAATCCCACTGATTTCAGTGCAACGAGTATTAAACTTGGCCCTTTTTTAATTGAAAAGATGACAAAGACTGACTTACCTTGCAGTACAGTAATCATTTTCAGAGGAAATACTTATTTTCACAGTGTATGCTACTTCTGAAACATTTGCTTCTGTCACTATGCCATCACTAAATGCTGTTCTAGCACAAAGTTGGAGGAAAGCTATAGCTGGTCCTCCCTCTTTGCATATTCATTGAGGGAGATGTAGCAATATCTATAACATGCTGGATAGAAGAGGTGGTAGATACAATTCCTATGCAGTAATTTTCACTTCTATCATCTTTAAACCAAATGTACTAGTAACCTTGTTGCCCCTGTGCTTTCTCCATAAAGGCAGAGAAGCCAGACTGCAGTGAGCGCCTTCAGCTACAGAAAAGACTGGGCTGTAGAAATTTCCAGTGGTTTGTATCAAATGTGTACCCTGAACTCTCCCAACTTGAAAACACACCAAGATTCTCTGGCAAGGTAAGAGACAACATACTATAAAGAATGATTAGTGGTTTTGCGTTGTTCAAAGACCCCAGTGTTGCTTCCATGTACAAAGTACTCAGTGAGCATTGAGCAAGAGGCTGTTCCTCCTTTGAAACATTTTTTATCCGAACAGACAATGCAATAAGGATGGCAGGAGAAAGAAGAGGACAGAGGAGACAAATTCTCACATAAGAGTTGAAAGCCAGACAGGGGATGAACCCAGATCGTGTGACTCAGTTCAGTGTCACAGCTCTGAGTATCCTAATCTTAGTGATGCCTCAAGCAGATGGCAATCGCAACAGCAGCTGAGATATCTCTTTGCTGACCCATGTGCATGACAAGAAAAAAGAATTTCTTCTTTCCTGCACTTCCCCCAAAGGCAGAGGTGGTAGCAAGGGGAGTGCCTTGGCAGCAGGAAATATTGTCAATGGTTTCTTTAAAACACATATGTTGATAATTATAATTAATTAAAATATTCATTTATTCCAGGCAGCCTTACTGGAAGAGATTTTCTCCCAACAGCGCAACGAGGTCCACTAAATAAGTCACATTCTGCTATCTGTTGCTAGATTTTACTGTGTCCTTTTACTATTTTGTCTGGTTTCTATTATGAAAGTTTGCTTGAAAAGAAGGTAAGAACTGAGTATGGATCACAGGAATCATCACTTTTTTTTTTTCTTCTGGAATATCTTAGTTTTTTCCTGAGTGCAGTGTCCAGTTGAGGTGCAATTTTCCATGAACATAAAAATTTTGACAGATTTATTTCAACTATCATAATAGTTAAGACCAGTAACACTGACCTTTGGTGAGACTTTGCCTATTGTATCAGAGCAGTTTGCAAATTCAATATGTAAGATTGAGTTTGAAAGTAAAAAATAGTGCCTGAATTATGAGTGAAATCATCTATCATAAAGAGATACAATCACAAAAAAGTTAGCTGAAGGGTATTTTGTTTGTCTGATTGTGTTTTATTTCAGTATAAACCTTTACTTACAGCTTTACAATACTGGTGTTGGCTTCTGTGCAGATTACAGGCCTGGAAGAGCCGTTGCAGAAGGCTCTATCGAACTCTCCCCTTGCAGTGACAGTTTCACCCAGGTACTGTATACTTTAAGTATATGGGCACTGTATCAGATTTAGGGAGCCATCCAGAAGACAGTGACTCCAACATGTAAATGGCTGGGTTCACATTAGTAGAAATACTGACGTGTTCAAAATTAGGCATGCACTAAGGCAATGATGCCCACTCTTCTGCAGCCAAGTGTCATTTGAAAAATGGCAACGTTCCATGGGTCTCTGAGGCCAGATATCCAAGTTTTGTTCCAGCAGACATCATTAAGTGCCTGTTTGTCAGTGTATTTGGCAGTGTCTGGAGAACAGAAAGCCTGGGAGTAAAAACTATATAACAATTCTAGAATAATGGGGATGGCTTTCCCCCTTAAAGCCTAAAACTGCAGTCAAAGACAGGAGGGAAATTCATGTAGGCTCCCAGCAAGTTCATGCACTAAGAGAAGCCAAACCAATACACTCCAACTGCAGACATTTACTCCAAGCCCCAGACAAGTTTTTCTGCTCACACTGAGCTCAGGGTAAGCTGCAGCCACATTTCTAACTGCAGTGTGTGTGGACACTGTCAGAAACAGCCTTCTGTTCAAATATTTATTAAACTAGAAAATTTTATTATAGGATGGGTTTACTGTATACATAATTACAGTCCACAAGGCCTTTCCTTAGGTAAATAGTTGTGCCAGAATTAGCTAGCAGGGGGAATTGCTTTGCAGGGTCAAGGCTGTTTGGTCTCCATCACTCATGTTTGAGTTGTATCTTAACAAACACGTACAGGAAATTATTTTTGGAGTTAGCATTTAAAAATGAATTGGGATGTCCTTCCAACATTCTTCAAACAAACCTTCTCTTTTCCAGCACTTTGAATATAACGGCATGAAGGAAATCCGGCTTGGTTCTGCTCCGCTGTTTTGCTTTGATGTCAGACACGGGAAGGTTATCCCTCAAAACTGTACAAAGGAGACAGACAACAGCCACCAGCACTGGGATGTTCAGGAGGTCAGTAGTGACTCTGCTGTGAGGGGAAGGCTACTGACAGTGACTGTGGGATCACTGGGTGATTGACAGCATTCATGTGTGGGGAAGGCATGAGGTATTCAAGGGCAAGTTCCTCTTTTGTACCATTTTCACCCAGGAAATTTAGGATGCCTCTTGCTCATTTATACTGTCAATGTGAAAGAGATTTGGTTTAAAATTACAAATTACAGGAATCCTACCTAAATTCATATGTCCTTGTTTTAACTGTTTTTCATATTGGTCTTAAAGGAATAGGATCAGAATCAGTGGTTGTGAAAGTAAGAGCAGGGCATATCTTTGCCCATGTCTCTTGGATAGGGGAAGGGCCTGGGAATCCTGAGCCTTCCCAAATAAGAACTCTTTGGGAGTAGGGTAACCATTAAAATTCCTCCTGCATTGTAGGAGAAGAGCAAACTTCCTATTAGATGAATTCAGTATTATTCAGTAGAGTTCACCCAGCAGAGCAGGAACTCCCCTACAAGACTGAAAAATGCTCTAGGACAGCCTGGGAAACCAGCAGTTACTGTAGTTGTAGGGATGCTGCAATCCTCTGGTGCAGTTCCTACTGTAATTTGTTTTGATTCCTAAGGGAAGCACTGGTCCTTTTGAAATTTTGTGGCCCATAGCATCGTAGTTGATGCTGATGATAACCTGTACCTCTAAGAAACAAATAGTTGTGAAAAGAGATTTATTGAACTCTGCACCTACCACTCCTTTCAGCTTTGAAAGGAATTATAAATACTCACCATGCCCTGGGCTCAAAGCTAAACTTAGTCATTATATTTAGAGTGATACTTAAAAAATTTTGAACAACCAGTCATCACTGGTGAACTATTATATGAAAAAAGTTCCAGAAACATGGCCTAGTTTTTACCGGAAATCCCTTATTTTTAATTTGTTCCTTCTCTCCCTTCTCTCTCATCTGGCAGAATGGAATGATTGTCCATGTCCTTTCTGGCAAATGCATAGAGGCAGCGAAGAGTCAAGATGAGAAGGACTTGGTTTTGTGTGTGTGTAACAAGAATGCAAATCAGGTGTGGCAATTTGAACCTTCCCATGTGCTGCGTCAGAGATGACTGACAGGTCTCTGTGCAATCAAGTCTCCAAAATGTAACTTTACTTCTGTTTGGGATTTAAGATACATTTCCTGCATGGACAAGAAAGGTATTTGTGTTTGCTGTAGCATTCAGGGGAGTTAGGAAGGTCTCTCCTTTGAAAGCCTGGTTCAAATAGTTGCCGCCAGTTCCTGGTTTATTGAGCTCTAGGTAAAATTTCTATTTATTCCGTGCAGCAGGGAATTAAGATAACATGAGCATAAATAGATACTCAACTTTGCTATTGCAGGAGACAGTTAAGTTTGCCCTTTGAAGGAAACAAGGAAAACTGTCTGCCAGGTATCTTGCCTGTCTGTGACTTCTGAGGACACAGGAAAACAAATGTTTGTGAAACTTTTGAAACTGTAAGAGGAAGACAGCCAAACCAGGATAAGAGTTTATCCTTGTTTTACAGTGCACTTGACTCATATAAAACAAAGTAGGGTTTGTATGAATAAAAGTAGTAGGTGTTTTAATGTGTAAAAGCTAAAATTTTCTTTTCCCACTAGCCTGAGCCAAATTGCTACTCTCTCTGAGATAGTACAGAGCAAAATTAGTGCTTTATTAGGCACTAACTGCTCTAATTGAACTGGAATACCAACAGTCCTCAGGGTTTGGCACACCCTTCCTTAAATCCTTCATCCACTTGGATGGGGTAAGACTTCAATATTAACAACTTTTTTTTTTTTTTTTTACTTTAATGAAATTGAAGAACAATGCTCCAAGAAACTTTTGTGGAATATGGAAGAAGATCGAACTAGATTAGAAAGAAGGTTAAAAACTTCCCTGCTTATTCAGAAATGGAAAGTATCAGTGGCATCCATTTGCTATTATAAAGCTATGGGATGAGCTTACTATTATTCCAGTGACAAAAGTGCCAGCTGAAAAGAGCAAACAACAGGAAATGGCAGGTTTCAACAGTTTCTATCTAGAAACAAAATACTACTGCCTGTTTGCAGTTGCTTGAGGCCTGACATAAGTCTTTCACAATATGAAAGTGAGTAAGTCCTTCACACTGTCAGTTGTAGCCAAAATCTTTTAGATTCCTGCTATCGTGGGTCTCTAAGCTGATCCTCAAAAGAGAGAAGCATACAAAATTGTCTAAACAAGTTTCTTCTGGAGGGTATGCATCCCTGCTGACCTCCTGTCTTTCAAAGAATTGGGTAAGAGTTGATGTTAGGTAATTACAATGGTCTCATACAGTAGGCACTAGCAAAGCAAACATCTACCGCTATTTTGCTAGGGTACTTTGCATTTTGAATTTAAAACCAATAACGATGACACTTTCCAAGAGCCTGCTAAGAGGGAAGAACAAAGATTTGGGAGTCTTCTCCTATCAGTGTTGTACCTGATTAGTAGTATAAATCAGTCATAACCATATGTATTTATTAAAGGGGAAGGACATAATTAATTAATCTTAATTAGTTTTTGAGGGTTTTTTCAAGAGACAGAAAATTGGGGGTTTTTGTAAAATGTAGAGCACATTTTTTGAATTTTAGACAAAGGAAGGAATAACAGAATATTCTGCTTAGAGTCTTCCAGTCACCTGCTCTTGGTAAATCATAATAAATTAGCTTCAGGTATACAACATTTATTAGAACAGAAGACAAGAACAGCACACTGTTGTGTTGTCCAAAATATTTCCCAGTGGGGTCTCTTTTGCTTTGAGTGCTATAGATTCCCCTCGATATTCAGGCATCACTCCAATCACCCTAATTACTCTTTCTTTTATAGCATCAGAATCTAATACCATTTGCTGATGTGTCATTTAAAATTTCCTGTGACGTTCTTGAAAATGCTGCAACTGTCAGCTGAAAGGATGATAGCAACTTCTTCCAGAACACCAAGTGATCCCCGTTCATTGCCCAAATCTAGGGTGAGAAAAGAGAATTTCTAAAATTGCATAAAAGCTGAGTGAGATGCTGTTTTAATGACATGTGATTCCTTTATTTTAAATTATAAGTATGCCAGATTTTTTTAATTATGTATTATTTATTATATTTTGGACTCAACACTGGGAATATCATTCCTTCAGCATTTAGCTTAATGTTAAAAGAATGTGTATACAAATATGATAATGGATCACAAGTAAGATTTATCACAAAGGAGAATGAAAATATTTTTGGTTTAGAGAGGAAAAGTTTGGAATAAAACTTAAGAGATGTGGACATTCTCATCTTATACTGCTTTTTAACATAATGATAAAAACCTAGAAATTAAGGTTTGCTGTAGATATATGCACAACAGAAATATATGTTACATAACACCTCTTCCAACAATAAAATCAAAATATATGTTCCAGAACCACTTAAAAAATAATTGCTGTTATGCTTGTTGCTTTTAGTAAGAATGTAACTGAGTGTTTGGTTTCCAAGGGAACTAAACTTCAGAGCACAGGCCAGAAGCACTGTTGTGCTGCTGTCCAGGAGGTCTCTGTATGGGGACAGCCAGGGGACACGGATTGTGGGCCATACTGTGATGCACACTTCCCTCTAATATAAACATAACTTGTTATTACAAAAAAAAAAACAAAACCAAAACAAAACCAAAAAACAAAAACAAAAGGGAAAACATCTATCCCCTATTTTTCATAGTTTCCTTCCTGTATGCCTTTTAAATAATCAGCTGGTTGTACTGTTTCCCCATCGCAGTCCTTTACACTCTGCCCCTCTAGTTAGATCCGTGAACTAGACCCTTCTCCTCACAGGGGGCTCAACAGAGGGTCTCTGCTAAGGGTGCTGGTGTGTTTCCCTCATTCTTGCCCATCTGTCACACACCACCAGCAGACAGTGATGCTTTGAGCATCCCAAAGCATGGAATTATTTTTAGCTCTGTATTTAGACAAGGACAACATTTCAGGTTCCTCTAATTCCCATTGACAGGAGAGAAGTGCAAGAACAAAATGTTTCAGGCAAGAACAGAGTGGCAGTTCTGATTTTGAAGGCCTCCGAAGTAGAGCTTCAGGCAAGACCAAAGGAATTCCAGCATAACACCAGTAAACATCTTACAGTCTTAACTCCACCTGTTTCTTTGAATTTGGCAACCCAGGCAGAATGAATGCTTTGAGCCAAGCCCACCCATGAAGCTAAGCTAAAAGGTCAGCTTGCAGAACAGGTCACCCTTTGGTTGACAACGCTTACAAAGTAGCCTGGTTTATTCCTTTTCCAGCTAACTAGAAATGGAAGAACATAAAGACTTGAAGTATCGTACAACTAACGTTTAAACCTAGACCCAGCCGACTCAGTCAGTGTTGGCTGCAGTTTGGGGTTTGTCCTATTCGATGAGGTGTCACCCCTAACACAGAGAAACAGAATGACGGCATTTTTCCCTGTGTTATCCTGAAGTGTGAGCAGGGGGGTAAGTTAGACCAACCTTTATGCTAAATCCTGTAGCACAGAAACGTTCAGGGCACCTAGAAGTGCTTGCTTTCTCTACTAATTAGAGAGGAAGTCTTAATGATTAATTTAGAAGGCATGTGCAGCTTTTAAACTGGTGGAAGGAACATCATCTGAAGGGTACCCAAGCTGAGATGCTTTCCAGGAGCCCAACCCCATTTCCCAGCTCTTCTGATCTCTCCCAGATCTGGCTTCAGGCACAGAGATGATGGCTGAGAACAAACTCCCTTGCTCCTGTTTTCCCAAATAAGCTCACATCCAACAGCACATTTTATTTCAACATACTGTCTTTGTTCACAAACTGAGAGACCCTGCTGTGTAGGATGCTGTGTTACAGCATGATCTGGTCCCAAGAATTTAAATTTTCAGGAAAGTCTCTGTAATATTTTGAAGATGTTAACTAACATTAATGATAAATCTTCTATATCTTTCTGCTGAGTAGGCTAGGAAGTGACACGAGAATTTTCATGACACAGAACAAATATAGGTGTCAGGATTGGTAGCAAGGCTCTTTTCATTTCGAACCTCAGTTACATACAGACCAGCCTAAGGGCTGAATACATTGTTCAGTTTCTAAGTAGCTACACAATGACCTTTGTTAAAGTCCATGACCTTTGGTAATAATGTCATGTTTATTTACACTAACAGGAATTTTGCATTACAATTTGAGAAGGTGTTGAAAATAATCCATTTTCTGCAACTATTCAAAAGATTGCTACTGCAAATTTCCATTCTTTGTCATATGTTTGTTAGTCTCTCAATCTTACAGACTGATAAAAGAATAATCTAATAATGTCCCATATTCTTATGAGCCTAAATGAGCTTTAAAGGATTACATCCTTTGGTATTATGTTTTTTGCAGTATTTTTTTCTTAACTTAATATCCTATTAGGTGAAAGCTGATTATTTTTTTTTACAGTATCTTTTTCATTATTTAATATGACATTTACATGAAAAATTTAATCACAGATATGAAAGAAAATCAACTAGTACTTTGATGCATCAGGAGTTAATCTCTCAAGATTTAGAATATCAGATATTTATACCTGAGTAAGAGCCATTGGGAGGCTGCTTCAAACACAGTGTATTCTGTCAATCACTTTACACATATGCTTTGGGATTAATGAACAAACCAAAAGTGGACAAAAGCTATAGCCAAACCAAAATATTTAATGCAAAACAGTCCTATGAAGAAGATAATTAATCACATTAGCATCTTCCTCTTCTTTCTGTCCCTTTTATTAGCACACACTGCCTGCTTTGCCTGCTTAAAAATCAACAGCCAAGCAGTGAACAAAGAGACGGTTTCCTAACCAGAATATTTCAAGTGGGCAGATGCATAAAACTCATCACGTCAATTAAAAAAAAATAAGCCTTGCAGTAAAATCCTCATTGGCCAAGCTGTCTATCTAAAACACGAGCGTTTTGTCTTCTTATCTAATTTGTGTATGTGGCACATCCATCAAAAGCTCATCACCTGCTGTGCCAAGAGCTGCTGTAACCTACAAATCAGTCGTCAAATAACGGGGCCTGCAAGACGGCTCAGTCTGACCCAGCCACGAACACTTCCCGAGTTCATGCAGTTCAGCTGCCGGATCACCAGCTGCCGTTGCAAGCTCCCAGTTGGTGGCAAGAGCCGCTTCTTCAGGGCAATTGGAGGTTGGTTCCTTTATTTGCAGAAGCACAGGAAACATTAATTTCTTTGAGTAACAAACCGCTGCGGTCAGTCTGTGGGGTCTGCATAGATCCGCACACGTACAGCCTCAGGAAGGGAGCTTGGTGCTGATGCCAAGGAAATAACTTTTAGTTTTACATAAACAATGAGCGGTTTCGGCTCCAGCTCTTGCTGTTGGAACACCCTCCTGCGTGCAGCTCGTGACAGCACTCTTAAGATTTCCTCGCGCCAAGAACAACCCTTAAATCGCTGTTGACTGGGAAGTGTGAAACAAAATAGGTCTTGACAGTGAAAAATAACTTGATAAGCAAAAGAAGTACAATGAGACTGTAATTTGCTAATTACAAAAAAAAATGCCTGAATGCCTGTCTCTTCTAAAACGTTTAGTCTTTTGTGCATTTTAATTCAACACTAGAAATTGTAACATGATGCTCAGGCTTGGCACAGAGTGGTAACTCCATTTTGCAGAATGTCCAAGGTTTCTGAGTTCAGTTTGGCCTCAGTGCAGAAGAAAGACCCAGTGTTCCCTTTACTCCCTCAAAAAGCACTGGGATTCTCATAGGCTGCCCATGGCAAGATGCCCGGTTCCACTTCCTTGTCATCTCATTGTAAAAAAGCACATTTTACTCTGGGGTGTCTTGCTTTCAACAAGCTGGCTGGCAAATTTTGATGACAATTGTTTTGCTGGAATCTTCTTTGCCAGCTCTAGTGAAAGTGTTTATAACAATGACAGGCTAGCAAAGACTGCAGACTCAGCAGAATGAGGAAAATCAATGCTCAAATTTTAACAGAGGGAGAGAATACAGGAAAGTGGCAAATGGGAAAACCTGAATTTAATTTCAATTCCCAAGTACATCCATCTATTTATTTTTACAGCACTGAAGTACCGTAGAACAACCCAACAGAGCTACAACAGTATCGGCAGCCTCAGGTTTATGTTGTAAATACTGGCTCCTACTGGAATTCCTGGCAGGGAAAGCTTTTCTCTACATTTTCATGCATCAGTATTTGCTCTCTCTTTGCTTTCCCTGGAACCTGGAGTGATTTGCATCTCTCCCTACCCGCAAAAGCAAGCTCTGGAGGGGAAAGGACGAAGCAGGATGCTGAGGATTAAGGACCCAGAGCCAAGTCCTCGAAGCGGTTTCAGCTGGCAGTAGCTTCCCTGCTGTTTAGTATCTTGGCATTTGATTCACTCTTGGTTTCCCCTAGCATTTCACTTGTCAGGTAGATTTGAGAAGCCTGAGCCTTCCTCCACAACTCAACCCTCCCTGTTCTAACTTGGGTGGCCTGACAAATCACCTGAGCACCACCCAAGTGTAAGAAAAGCCTGCCTCCCACTCCTCTGGGATGTGGCAGGAACACATGAAAATCACTCTAGGTCAGAGGCAAAGCTAATCTCCTGTGTCCAACACTCAGACAGCATTCCTCCAGTCTGCCTGGTGCTAACCCATGCTGTCAGTCAACCCACTGGGGGTTTTGTTGACTTAGCACTCAGGTCTACCTTGTAAAAATGCTCTAATGTCAAATATAAGGGCATGTTGTACCTCCTTTCCTTATTATGCTTAGGACAGCTAGGACGGCAGAAAAAAAGGCTTCGGTAGAAAAGATCATCTTGGAAAGCTCTTCACATGAAAGTAAGTCATGAAATACCAGTATGGCCATGAACTCCAGCCAGTAAGGAATGAGTGCCAAAGTGCCATTTCTTTAATTAACATTGTGGATTTTCTCCAGGAAGAGTTATCTCATCGTTTTCCTTCTTATACAGGGTACTGCAAAAGAGTAAACTGAAATGGAACTCTTGGTTTGTGGAGGGAAGGTTTTTTTGGGGTGGGTTTTGTTGTTTTTTTTTGCTAACCAAGGAAAATTATGATACACTGATTTAAGAAAAAGATATCCTTTTTCCCCTCTGGCACCCCAAGAAACATCCCACTACTCTCTGGAGCACAAGTTGTCCAAATCCAGGGCTCCTACTGTATAACTTAGTGAAAGACTGAAGTCTGCCAGCAAAATATCCAAGACATAAAATATATTTATAGCTATTGGTGATTGTTATTTTATGCCTGTCAGTAATCTTTTTAGCAAGCAGCTATACTCAATTACTGATATTTCATTATGGGTTTTCAAGGTGACTCTGTAGATTTAAGCCGTAGTTTTCTGTTTCTCAATAGGAGTACTCTTGGCATGATGCATATTGGAAATGTACAACAGGCCATGAAACTCTGCCTCCAGATAACCTGCATTTTGGCCCCTGACAACAAAACCTCTTGGATTTTGTCTGCAGCCCTTAGCCGGATCATTCCAGCTGTGCCGGTACTATTAAAACCTCCCCACCCTGTGTGGATCTAGTTCTGCCAAGCCAGTGATTTCCTCCTCTAAACTAAGGAAAAAGGGCAAGAGCTATTTACACCTATACTAGGTCTCATCAGTGCAATTATATTACTAAAAGTCTTTAAAACACACCTGCAAAATAAATAGTAAAATGAATAAAACCTCTAGATGTGGATAAAGTTTACATCCAGTAAGACCCTCCATAGGAGAGTTGTATCTTTTTTTTGTTGTTTTTGGCAGTAGAAAGACAATCCTAATGGAGAACACAGGAGAGCAAATAACAGCAGGAGAAGTGGCAGGATAGAGGAGGTTCTTTCTCAGACTGTGAGAATGTGCAGGTGGTCATTTGTTCTACTGAGACCAAGATTCCTCTTTTTCTGGCTGGACATATCAGAAATATGCGCAAATCTGTACTTGAGGTTTCCTCCCTGCCCTATTTGAGAGGCTCATCTTGATTAGCTTTCTGGTTGCTTGCTGCTGGACAGGCTATAATGAAGAAAAAAAAAAAGTTATAGAATTTCCACCAGTAAAATAACTATATTGTGAACTATGGACACTCTTGGAATTGCCATTTCTTGGCAGTCATGAGCAATGAATTACAATATGCTGCATCTGGGGGAAAATACCGGAAAGAGTCCACATGGTAAAGATCTGGATAGTGCAAGAATGAGCAAAAGTAAACAGTATTTCACATTGAAAAAAGACATTTGACAGGTTTAAAATATGACAGTCAATTCAGTAAGAAAGCAGAATACTAAAACTGAGTAGCTTCAGATTTTCTGAAAAGGATGTGCCTTAACAGCCATTGTGCCTCCAGCCACGGGTACAGCTCTTCGGATCTCACTAAAGCATTTTGCCCCTCAGGTGGTGCTGGCACAACCGATCAGGAGCACCAAGAGTGTGTGGAACACAGAAGGGGTGTGTTAGGGCCAAACAAAACAAGCGAATAGAAAGAATCCAGCANAAAAAAAAAAAAGAGAAATCAGACTCATAACTCACTGAGTAAAGTCCCCTGAAAAATTAAGTTTTGTGGAAATCAACATTACCCCCAGATTGATATCAAGTGCCAGACTGCACGGAGTGATTGTGCAGGGTGACAAATACAGCGATGTTTTATATTGACTTCTTCAGAATGAAATTATTAATTTCATAAATGCTGATATTTAGCAATGTGTTTCAATTTACGCTTTTTGACCAAACTTACTTTTATGCATTTAAGATTGCTTCCCCTCTCTCCTCCCTATTTTTCAGTCCAGCAAGAGATAAAGAAAACAAAATGGGAGCTGGAGCTGATGAAGGGCAGTCATAGAATGTGCCCTGCAGCACTTCAGATACAGCACTGGTCAGGATGGCGTCACAATCTTAGAAATCAGGGGTTTGTCTGTGGCTCTGCCTCACCCTGAGCAGTAACAGCCTCTGACATGAGTGACACTGAAATGCACTGGCTCAGTCTGATCTTTTGGCTGACATGGTGAAGCAGCAATTGAGTTTGAAATATTTATGAGAGACAGCCATGAAGGGCAGAAAACCCAGAAATTTATTATGTACTGCACACATCCTTTATTCTCTGTTCGTGGGTAATTAATCTAAATTGTGCCCTTCTGTGGGGTGAAGTGGATCTGAAGTAACATCCCCAAAGCTGCCTGAGCTACTCCAAATTTAGGCGGCTGTGCTGGATGGCAGGATCTGCCTCAGAGCATTTTATATTAGCTGTGTCTCACAGGGCTCTCTGTGCCGGAGGCTCAGAGTATCCCCAGCCAGCTTAATCTTCACAAGCTGCCTTTGCAAGGCAACCTGCAAGCGTGCTTACAGATCTAGCACAATAATTTCTTATTCCTCAGGCTGATTAACCTGTCAGAAATTAATCTCTTTCCTCAGACCTCTATTTCTGCAGGTGCTCCTAGTATAAATGCCTAAGCTGTACAAAAATGAACTAGACAAAATGTGCAGACGCTTTATTTGGCATGGAAAGAAACCAAGGACACGGCCCAGCTACGGTTGCAAAAATAAAAAAGAGTGTGGGGAACTTGGCCTTCCTCAATGGAAACTCGACATTTAGGTGGCCCCACTGCAGCCTGTGTGGGGCTGGCAGTCCCTGCCTCTGAATGAAGAGGCTAGGCTTAACCTGGACCGCTATCAAATCCTCCCTCAGCGAGACCCTGCATTTGGCAGAGGTACTGACAGAAATCCTCCAGCTGAGAAAGCCCAATCAAATCCCATTAGCTGTCGTGTCTCGAGCAGGGGAGAAGGGCTTTGTCTGTTAGCTTAAAACACTGAGAAAGTTTGACTGCGGTTGTTTGGCATTTTCTCTGGTTACTGATTTATTTGAATTCTCCTTCAGTTATGAAAATCCTAGACTTGAAAAAATTATCAGAGGTGGGATTTGCAAGGATCAGAGTGTTTTCTAGGGACCAGATTAAATTCTTACAGTGTGTATCTTCTATACATCATCCCTCACTTGCTGTATGCACAGGGGATAACCAGGCAGCCTGAACTGCTGGGTTACTTGCTAGCTTTAAAGTGCAAGAAACAAATTCTGAGATTACTGCCCAAAACAAACAGCTGAGGTGGGTAAAAAAAAGTCCTCGCTACCTCTCATCAGCAGGAGAAGATGGGCCCTGGATCAGTGCATTCCCCCAGGCCACCCCACTGCCACTTGCTCTCAGTGGGCACACAGAGGAAATCCACATAGGAAAGGGTTAGGGGTCGGGATCAGCCCTCTCTCTCCCTCACCTTTGCTTCCACAGCAAAATCCCAGCTCTAGATTGGCAAGCAGCTTGCAGCAGAGATGTAGGGACCACAGAAACATCTTTTCATGCCCAAGGCAGGATGCCAGCTTGGTGGGCCATCACCTGCTCTCCCTTGGGCCTTATTGTCAAGGGATATTAAAGATAGTGCCTTGGTTCCAGTTAACAGCAGTGCTTGGACTTCATGAACCATCCCCTTCAGTGAGCATGTTTTGCTGCTTGCCATGTCCTTTCTGCAGTCCCACAAGGAGGGGTTGTGTTTGGCCATCAGTGTCCCACTGAGCACCAGGGAATTTTCCTGTTTGTTTCTATAGGAAACAGATTATGTTCCTAACTCCACAGCTTTTACTTGCCCACAGACAACTCATAGGCTCTGACCTCAGGCTGTTTGCAAAGCCTGTCAAAACCCATTTGTGCATGGAGATAGCAGCAGTTAAGGCTAAAAGGCAATTCTGTGCCAAGCTCATTCTAGGTCACTAACTTCCTAAGGGTATTCTTCCAAGAAATAGCTTTATCTTGAGTGGTTCTGCAAGAGGAGAGAGACTGTGTGTTACAATTAACCCCTTCTTCAACAGGAAAAGCAAGAATTCTTCACTCCATCACATTTATCACTCATGATTTATTCAGGATAACACTTCCCCCTCCCCCAGGCCAATTTCAGAAAATAAAGATACATGGAAATAATAGATCTGAATGAAAAAATAGTGCTCTTTCAAAAAGGGCACTATTTTATATGTGCATCTTGGGCAGTATCCATGCTCCTTTTAGAAAAGTAAATACAGTGTGTTCAAAATTAAAAGAAATCTCACATGGAAACATACCATCAATTGCAGACAAAGGCTTCACTACCTGGAAAACCCAGATACCCATCAGGAAAGCCACTGTAGCAAAGGCAAAGAAATACAAGAGACACACGGTGGTGCCTTTGAAGAAAGAGATGAAGCCACAGTAGGGCTAATTAAAAAGAACATGGAAGGGAAGTAACAAATTACAAAACTAAATAAATAAAGCCAGCTATATGGTGGGAGGAGAGGAGCATTAAACAGTCTGAGACAGTCCTACCAGGATGTCTGGACCTGGCACACCTTTGTCATTAGGAGGTTGTGGTAGAACAACTACCCCAACCGGAAAGGACTAGCAGAAAGACCACCTGAGCTGATGACACCTGACTCAGATCACCTTGTCTTCTTCTAAAAGACACCTTGGCCATGAGCAAGGAGAAAGAGATGGTTACTCTGAGGCTTAGAGTTTTTTTCCTTAATTAAACGTAAGCTCCTAGACAATGTCAGCCTAGTGCTCAACAAGGATAAAAAAAGCCCACATCAAATGTTAAGAATTTTTAGAAAAATAGAGAACAGAACAGAGAACATATCATGCCAATGTGTGCATGATGCCCCTGTGTCCAGAACTGTGCACAGTTCTTATCTCCCTCTGTTTCAAAAAGTGCAGGAGAGCTTGGCAAGGTTCAGAGGAAAGCAACAATCAGAGCTATGAAGCAGCTCTTGTGTGGAGAGTAGCTGACTAGACAAGGACTTTACAGGCTGGAAGAAGAAGTACTTGAGGGGAAATAGGAAAAAATTCTTAACAGTCATCAGTAGGATAGCGAGGAGAGAGCAGGGAACAGTCTCTTGCTATCCAGAAAGTATCTTCAAATGAACTAGGGAGCAATGGTTTCAAAACAAACAAAAAGAGATGCCTGTCTTCACAAAGCGTACTTAAAATTTGTAATACCTTTCCACAGGATGCAATGGATTTTAAGGTGTGGATTCAAAAAGTGATTAATTAATGGAAATATATATTCATGCTTTTAAACACAAATGCACGTCTCATGAAGTCCATGACTTACAAGTCGTGTGGTAGGGTGTTCTAGGGAAGCATTCCCAAATGTTTGCCCTCGTTATTATTAGGCTCATCATTAGCTGCAGGGCAGTGCTGGGGATGGGACTAAGGAGACCGACCTTTGGTCTGCCCTGGGACAGCCAACTCTGCTCTGATGCACCTCCTGGTTCTGCTGCCACAGTTCATCTCGGCCTCTAGGACAGAAGCATTTTTTCTGGCTCTGAAATGGCACTCTGACAGCAGTGTTTCTGTATCGCTGCCTCCAGACTGTTTTCATACGTAATTCAAAGTCTGGTTCTACTAATCAAACTAAGGGATGTACACCAGAATCCACCAAAGTGGTAACACCTGTGCAGTGCAGTGGGGGTCCCAGAAGCCTCTGCATATTATAAAAAGTCAAAAATATTCCATCATAATGAGAGAAAAGGTAGAATAATGTAGGACTCATATTTTATCTTTTTTTCCATACTTAATTAAATGAAACATTAATCTTAATATCTGTCACAAGCTACAAAATCAGTTCTAACCTCTGCTACAGGGTGATACAAAACAGCAAATTGATGCTGCAGTATACAAAGCTCAGCTGGAGTTCACCAGGCTCACTATGATCTAAAAGATAAAGCAAATACTGGATGTTTGCATTGGCTTTGCATAGGTACACAATTTTCACAGAAAGAAGCAGCAACAGGCCTATGATCAAGGATAGGCAGAAATGAGAAATGCTAAGCAGTATCTATTTCAATCTATTAAAAAGACAAAACAAAAACCAAACCCCAAAAAACCCCTCCTTTGAAAAATATAGCATTTTCCTAGGGAGTGCAAAATAGTTTTCTTCCTAAGATTATACCAGGAACTTACATTTTGTGTAAACACTGCAGGACCACACACAAAAGATCATGCTCAGAAACATTGCAGCTATTTAGCGTTCTGATGGACTGGAATAACTTTTACTTGAAATAAGAAACATGCCAAAAAGTTGTTTTCGAACTTGTCCAGGAGGACTAAAACTAGGACTAAAGTAAAAACATTTGCCACGGAGCAGAAAGCCCCAAAAGGGCACTGAAGGATTGACTGAACATTAAATTGGAATAGAGATGGAAGTGGGATACGTGGAAACTGTTTCTCTTAGTGATAACACATAGTTGTCAGTGCACTTTCTTAACTCAAATTTTGAAGGTTTATTTGAAAGTAATCGACATTTGGTAGACAGACTTGATAATGTAGCTAATGTTCTTTATTAAACTGATGTTCTGCAAATGAGGCTATGAGGCTTTTTTTTTTTTTTTGACTGGTGCTGAGAATTGAAGTTAAAAATTGCGAAGGAGGGATGAAATACCAAGGTATTCACAAAAGGATCCTTAAGGATGTTATGACTTCCCTGACATACAGACAAATGGAGCAAGTGCAACAGCTAAATGGGTGGCCTCATGACCTCAGCTCCTGGAGGTCAAGGGTCTCTGTCATGGACTTCTGGAGCAACTACTCAAAACCAATTACATATGCCCCTGATATACAGGCACGGGGAGTCAGAAGTACATGACCTTCTCAGCAAGTTTCTTTGAAACAAACAAGAGTCCAACTGCTCAAAGAAACTGAGCCTCTTCCAGTTTAGCGAACAGCAAATTATTCCACTTCTTCCCATAAAATTGTGGCAACAGAGTGCATTGCTTCTTTTTAATATTATACGTCAGTTTAGTGGTGTTTAACAGCATTAGCAATTTTGGAGCTTGAATATCTGAAGTTGATCTTGTCCCACCCTCTTTATTACTACATCTGTAGTAATTACTACATCTGTACTAATTACAACTTACTCCATTATTGTTCACACAATGCCGTTTTCATCACACTGGACTCCCCTGTGCAGAGTCAAGGACCTAATAAAATATGTAATCAATCAATCTGCTGGTCAGATACAAACAGCAAGCACAAGACTTCTTTGTGTCCTACACAACGGTCTGTTTAGAAGAGAAGTGAAACCGTTGGTTTCTAAAAATACGCAATACCCCAGTAAGGCCTCCGGGGCCTGCAGGCCGGGCACAAGCCTGCCGTGTCACAGAGAAACCTCGTGACCGAATTCCAGAAAAGGAACATTTCTGACGGGTTACTCGCATTGCCCTGACTGGTGTTTTGGAATGACACAGTATGGAAGAACTTTAAAAAGCTTTCTGCCATCACAGGAGTCAAAGATTTCTTACAAGTTAACAAAACACAAAAGCGGGCATCTGTTTGGCTTTAGCATCACTGAGCTTTCACAAAGGATGAACTCTGTTGCGGCAGAACTCCACTTCTCTGTGCAGAGCAGAAGGCAAAGTGACAAAGCAGCAATGGTTTTTAAACACCTCTCTCCAATATCAAAGGCCACATCCTTTTCTAACGAAGTCAATGACAACACTGGACTGTTGGCAAGCTGTAAAAAAGCTCCAGAAAAGCAAACATAATGCGCACTTCATTAAAGCTTAGATAAATGCTACACAACCAAGTAAATTTAGTTGCAGATAAATTGGTTATACAACTTGGATCCTATTCACACTTGGTAAGAATATAATTATCATGAAACCTTGAGCACTGACGGTCCCTAACTGATGTACTCAAGTAATTAATTTTGCCATTACCTCTATTTTAGATGAGCAGGGAACACTAGAGAATCACTTCAAAGTTTGTATTAATACATGCCATGCAAAATTCAACTGATAAACATTTTACAACCATATGGAGTATAAATAATTTTCTACAGTAGCGTCATAGAATTCTTAACAGTGCCTTACCTTCATTATAGAATTAAATATGGTCAAATTACTTCTGTAAAATCTATGCACCTTTAGAGATGCTACACCTGGCAATTTACTTTGAAGTCATTATTTCCAAGCATACTTTCCCTGGTGTTCCATTTGAAACTTACTTAGTTTTATGTAGATTTGTAGGAAAGTCCTTAAGGTATTTATGCAGTAGAAATTTCAACAGAAACTTAAATAAAGTTCCTGTAAATTTGCTTTACAGCATCTACGGATAGACTGAAACACTTTTTACTAGCTAACTCAAAGAAATTCCAGTATCATTACAGCAGTAATACCAGCAACTCAAGACCTCAGGAAATCATCGTGGCTGGTGCACGAACAGAATAAGCAACAGGCCATTATAACCACTGGTGCAATTTTAAATATCTTTATTTAAATAGCAAAAATAAATATTTGATAAGATATAGCTCACCAAAGTACCACAGCTATTAATTTTTTCTTGAGGCACAGATATCGAAGTAACATGAGTGCCACCTTCTGGTTTAGACTTGAAAACCTTTTGGGTTGTGCATATCGCACTCAAAACTTGACTGAAGGGTTCAGGGGTTTTCTTTTTTTTCCCTTATTTTCTTTTTTTTTTAAAGAATTAGAATGTTCATCTCCAACATTCACAGAATGTTGTAAGAATAAAAATAGTTAAACACAATTCAGTAAGACTTGCTTATCTTTAGTGCCTGGAGAACATAAGTCAACTGCATTTTTTTCACAAAATGTAACTTCACGGATGTCAAATCCTACTTAAGCACATGAATGACGGTAATTTTAAATGCAGAGGGTTGCAATACAAGTAGTAGTCTTGGAATCAATGGACTTTGAAGTATGTTCTTCCAATTGTTTCTACCCTAAAAAATTCCTTTTTATTAAGTGAAATGCGTGTATCACCTATCCAGGAAGTGACAGAAACTAAGAAAGACAGACTAATTCAGCAAATGCACCACTACAAATGGCACAAAGAACTGCAGCACATTTTATATCTGCTGCAACAAAATCTGAAATTGTTGATAAAATATGGGTAAACTAAAATCTACTTTGAGTTCAAGTTCATTTGCGCATTGCTAGCTGTGCAGGGGTAAAAAAAATGTTGATACTCCTTTCATTTCACACAACATCCACAAAAGTACATTATTACGTCAGAGAGTCATCTGATAACAGTTACTAAAGCTGTTTCAAAGCAACTGAAATCAAAAAATAAATCAATTTGCCCCAACTCAGGTGTCACATCCACTGCAGACATATATACAACTGCAGCTTCTTTGTGCTTGCAGTAGTAAAAACAATTTACTAACAGTGTTAGTTCTGGGTCTCAGTTTTTCCCCATATTAATTTTGGTCTGGAAGTGTGAGCCCACATCCTGGGTGACACCACACTGTGTCAAAGCTGTAATTCTGTATGGCATCATGTCATACAGACTTCTATATTTTGTCTCTCAACATTTCAGCTCCCTATGCCATTTCACAGATACACACCCACATCACCCGCTTTTCTCCATAGGCTAAGAAGCCATTGCTCAGTAAGTGTTTTAATTTCACAGCTCCACACATTTCTTCCGTATGTTGACTTCCTGTCAACTGGGATCATGCTCCTCCAGTCTTCTGGTATACATATGGCAACTCATATAATTTTTTTAGTGTACAACCCCTTTTAACAAAACTCATTCATGCGTTGATGTCCCAGCAAAATCTCATTGAAATTATGAAGACAGTCAATTATTGCACTTGCGTCTCACAGTAGCGAGCACTTTCAGGAAGAAGACCACGTTTTTTTCCACAGATGCCATCCCCTTACTTATTCTAAAGCAGCAACAGTTGGATGTATTCATCAGCATTTAATCAATTCCTTGTTTGTCAAAGGTTCTGCAACAACTTCATCACGCATGAACTGTTCCTAAAGACAGTGAGTAGAGTTTTAGTTGACTTTCATTGGTTTTGGACAATGAGAAAAAGAAACCTACCTCAAAAAAACCACCAGATAAGCATTTTGTTTTCTAGCCTCACTACAGCTGGTATGAATTTGTCTCTCAAAACATGGAAGCCATAACACATCTACTAAATAAGATAAACTATTTGGTTAGCTGATAGAGCTGCTAAAGTCATACACAGACCTTAACACCACTGATGTTGTTTTGTCAGCATTCCACCCCACGCTCACACAAGCAGGCATGTTTTAAACCCCAAACATGGCAGCAGCAGGAGATCAGAAAAAACAAGAAATGAGGCGGATACTGGAATCACAAACGAAAGAGCCACGAGCTCACCCAACCCCATCCCATCTTTACTAGAGACTTCTAAAAGATGCCACCGCGCCTTCCTCGGGGGACGGCAAACCGCACCTCGACTAGGCCGACCCGGTGCCGGGAGATGCAGCCGCCGCCGTGCCCGACACCCCCCTCCCCGCACCCACCTGGTCGTAAATGACGCGCAGGATGAGGGAGCAGCTGGGGCAGGTGGCCACGTCCTCGCCGTTCTCAAGATCCTCCTGCAAAAGCCCCAAGAAAGGAGAAAGTCACCGATCCGCCGCCTCTCCGATTCAGACACCCTACGGCCGGCAGAGCCAGGGCCGCGGCCTAACGCTGCTTCTCCACCACCGCCTGCCTCCTTCCCCCTCCCCCTCCGCCTCCGCCTCCGCCTTGCCCACCCGGCCGATGTTACCCGCGTGATGAGGAAGCGGTCCCCACAGGGGCACGGGTAGCTGTACGTCTCGGTCTCCTCGTCGTACTCAAAGTCCTCGATCTCCACCTCNGGGCAGGGAGAGCGCGCGAGGCGGTGGGGTTTCCTTTGGTGTGTCCCCTCACGGCGGCGGGAAGCGGCTTGTCGGCCTTTGTCCTCAGCTCTTCGGCCCTGCTAGTTCCCTGACCGGGCCTGCTGCCCGGCCGGCGGCGCGGCGATCCCGAGCGGCTGAGGGGGACACAGCAGGGTGACGCCGCCACCTTGTCCTTACCCGTCTCCCCGGGCCGAGGCAGGAGAGCGGCCCTCCAGTCTCTTGCCTGCCGTACCGCTTTAGCCAAGTGCGGGCTTCGCCCGTGTTCCCCCCTCCTTATGCCCCTTAACGCTAGGTTGTGGGGAGAGCTTTTTTTGCGTGGAGTTTTTTGCACGAGGGGCAGTTTGGAGGGGTGTTCCTTAGCGATCTTTTGGTAAAAGGTGTTCTGTCCTGCTTACTTCTGTGTCCTTGCTTCCCCTTCAACTCTCTCTTGCATTAGCTTAGGTAGTATGTTGCTCATCAGTGCGGCAAAGGTTGACTAAAAGTAACTCTTTCTCTTCAGATACTGATGTAGGACTGAGGAAAGGAAGAGATGCAGCCCTAGATCTCAAGCGATACTAACGCAGGGCCGGTGGGTCAGAGGGTAAGGAGAATGAATGCATTGCTTGATTTTACTTGTGAGGAGGGGAAGGAGATGTATATAAAAGAACCGCTCATTTCTGTCTGTAGAGCAAAGGTAGGCAGGGAGCATTTGGTGTGGCTGTTTCTGTAAGGGCTTGAGTAAGAAGAGAAGAAAAAAAAATAAAGGGAGGACATCCCACCAGACAGAAGTTTTGGAGGGCAAGGAGCTGCCAAAGAGCGGGATGAGCCAAGAAAGTTGCTGAAGTGGCAGATGGGGGAGAGGCTGTTCACATTTGGTAAAAGCATGACTCAGACTTGTGTACAGTAGAGGAGAACCAGGACTTATTACAGGAATTTTGGAATTTATTACTTACAGAGTAAAATTGCAATTGATTTTTATTCGGCTATTTCAGGATTGGAAAGTGATCGATGACAGTGTAAATGGAGCAAGTATCTTGAACTACTGTTCAAGAGTTATTTTTAATTTAGAGTAGATTCTTAGGTTAAAGTAGTTCAAAAGTTAAAATAGGATCTTTCAGAGTTGCAGCTACTACAATAAAGTAAGGGTGACTTGTTTTCGGTATTTACTGGTATTGAGCTTTTTTGGTTTGATTATTTTATTTCTTCATGTGTAGAATTGAACATATTTGCTTTCTAAAGTGATAGTAGTGAAAATAAGAATAAGGCTGGTTTTAAGTGACTGTCAACTTTAGCAGCAGAATTAAACCAAGTGCCTAAAATAAACAATCCAGAATCTTTGTACTGGCTTCTAAAGTCAGGCCACTTAACTGACCAGCAGGTGTCGCTGTGTTTAGTAGCATTTAATTGCGGAAAGTGTATTGAAGGATGTGAGGTGATTTAAAAAAAAATACATGAAAAAAAGAATAATTACATCTTTATTCTCAGCCCTTGGCCTCTAAAGCAAAGCGTTGGACTTTGTGGTTCATTTGATGTTGTGGTTATTTAATTAGTCACAGCTGTTGGCATAAACAATTTATGTAAGAATGTCTGCTTTCAAAGATCCTTGGTTTTTACTTTGAATTAGGTGACGTGATAGAATGAAAAGCTTGAAAAGATGAATCAAAAGCACTTGGAAGCATAAAAAAAGGAAATATAGATGGATATAATGAAGATCTGCTAACTGGAAGACTCCAGATTATAAAATGATCTCATGAAGTTGAGTAATGCAATGATTTGTAAGCACTCAGGCTTTGCAGACTGAACATGCTGATGTAGAGGAATGTGAGTTCTTGATTAGATGTGATATTTGTCTTGCTAAAATAATTTAAGAACGTTAATACTTTTGTTATCAATAGCTTCTACACATCTGTATGGAGAAAGTGCTAAAGTATTTTGTTTAAATACGGTAGTCTGTGTATGATATGGCAAAAAACCCATTCAAGTAATTTTGCTCACTGGTTGGAGATGAGTTTTAAACAATTCCACTTTGAAAAGTTGCAAGCTGCTGTGGAATGAAATGCTAAAAAGCTATTAAAAACTCTGGGCAGTTAAAAGCTGCAGGAATTATTTCTTATGCTTGAAAGTGAGCATTTTGAACAGTTACAGTAAATGTATTCCAGTTCTGAACAGCCTGATTTATGAAAGCTCTGCCTCCCATTTGTATGAGATTACAAACAGGACAAATTGCTAAGTGACCAGCCAACGCAGCTGTTAGCGAAGGCCTAGAGAGTATAGGCCTGATTAGTTAAACAAGCTGGATCATTGCCATTTCATAGGGTTCAAAATGAAAATTACATGCTTTAAAAGAATGCAGGAAAAGAGATTTAAATGGAAGTAGAAGATTAAGGATCCTTTAAAGAAGTAATGGACTACATCATAGAAATAATATGGTAATTGGATAGGTGATGATAATATGATAGATTATTATACTTATCCACTTTAGGAAAAACAAAGGCAGATTTACAAGCAATGAGAAAAATCTCTCTGCTCCCTGTGAGCCTTTTCCTACAGCATGTAAGGGAAAGATATTTCTGACTTTGAATATGGTACAGCAGTTTATTTTTCTCTGTCATAGCTCCGTTTGAGTATGCAGTTTGAAGCTTCACTCCATGTTTCCACTGTAGTGCCCATCTCTCCTATGTGCCTGTTCAGAGATGTAGGTATTACCTAGGATGTATGAATGTATGAGGGAATTACGTGTTTTTAAATAAACCTGTAAAAACCAGTTTTATTTAATGTTTATAAAATTATCCAACCAGAATGCTTTCTTTACAAATAGAATATTTGTCTGATCTTCTTTCGAACAAAATTACTTTTTAAGCATTAAGAATCACAGATATCAGAGATGTTGGCTGGAAGGAACTTCTGAGGGTCACATAGGCAAAGGTCCTGCTTGGAGCAGGCTGGTTGCCAGCACTGGACCAGTCCAGTCCCAGGTGCAGACCTTTGTACTTTTTTAAAGTTCATGAGGTTGCTGTTTTCCAGCCTTGCAGTGTCTCAGTGTTCCCTTGAAGTGAGGCCCCGTCATTCAGCATGTCAGCCATCCCTCTGATCTGGTATGGTACATTCTGTCTCTTCGTCTGAGTTAGTGATAAAGTTACTGAACAGTGTCAGCCCCAGTAACAACCCCAGCATACTCAAACTGTTACTGGCCAGCAACTGAAGCAACTTGAAGCCATCAATCCTTCAAGTCTCTCTGTGTGCCCAGCCAGCTTTCAGCCACTCCAACAGCCCACCTGGCCTTAGCTTCCTTTTGTGTCTGCTGTGGGAGATGGTGTGAAAAACCACAGGAAAGCCAGTGTTTAGATTTGCCAAACATAATTTGCCCTTGGTAAATCTGTGTTGAATCACCCTGATTACTTTTTTCGGTTTCACACAGCTACGGGGACAAGCTTTGAGCCTTTTTCCGGAGACTCTGGTGGTGCTGACTGGACATAGGAACTGCTTTTTGCATCTTGTAAAAATGACCATACATTAGTCTTTTTCTGGTTAATTCAAGACTTTCTCTGCTGTTTTCCATAAGTAATAGACAATTGCTTCACAAGCATGTCGACTGTGTCTCTTAGCAACCTCGAGTGTAACCCATCTGGCTCCGTGTATTTGAATGCACCCAGGGTCTGTAAGCAGTTGCTGGCCCCACTCCTGCTTACCCCTCTGCCCAGCACTGCTGGTACCAGCAAAGGTCTGGGTGCAGGCTTTGGCTGTGAAGACTGAGGCAAAAAAAAAAAAAAATGTTGAGTACTTCAGCCTTTTCCATATCATCTGTGACCAGGTTGTCTACCCCTTCAGTTGTTGGCTGCACATTTTCTCTTCTTTATGATACTTTTGTGCTTTTAAAATTGTTCAGTGCTACCCTATACAGGTATTGCTAGTTTTAGCTCCAGCTGAGCTTTGGCCTTTGTGATTTAATGGAAGAAATAGGGTAAAAACAAGCCATGTCAAGCAGTGGGTATGTTATTTAACCAATACTTATATGGATTTTTCAGGTGCTGGTGTTTCTGAAGACGGCCTAATCATCATGGCTCATGCTACTATTTATGTGGGATTTACTGTTCCTCCATTATTGAGAGGTGCTAGCAGAATTTTCCCCACTCATTCAGCACTGGTGGTGTTGAGACACTCTGCTTTTTGTTACTGCACAGTGAACGGGTAGGTTATCCATATACAAAAACTTTATTGATTTATTTATTTTAAAGAATGGCATGGTAACCCTGCTGAAACGTATCTGATAAATTATTACAGACCTATAAATACTTACTTATCTCCTAATTATATATTTATATTTAATTCTTAGTTAGACTTATGTCATCTGTTGTCTGGATTACACTGGTTAATTGTTACATTAATAGAAATTCCTATCAGGAAGGGACAGTAGCACAGATGGCAAAATGACAATTATCTTTGTTTGCTTTTTGCTGCAGCACAATAAAATCAAAAAGGAAAATGGATCATCTAGAGAGGACAGCAAATAATTTTCGCCAGGAGGTTAGTGTTCTGTTCTTTAGGATGTAAGTAATTTTATATTTTTTGGGTACAAAGAAGCTGGATAATTGCATTTGATTCTTATGCTTCATTTTGTCTTCTGCTGGAGTCTGTTTTACTTCTTTTTCTCACTTTTCCTATTTGATATTGCTGTAAAATAAGTGTATTTTGTGGCCAGTGGGTGAAATGTTAGGAGTTATAAAAATTGTCGGTGATGTGATGCTGTTTGCTTTGTTGGATGAGAAACTAAATAGAATTCTCTGAAAGTATGGAGCATTATAAGTAATGAAAGCACACCAATACCCATCATCTCTACACAGGCTTTTCAGGTCTTTATGGATTTCTACAATTCTGCTTCAAATTTGAGATGAAAAGAATGTGACAAATGTCTTTTTATAACATAGGAGGTAGGATAAAAAGTGTAAACATTTTGAAGGCAGAGATGATAGTTGTAAAAAGGATCTTAGTTTTTATCTCTTTTAATTAACAAGTGCAAGGAAGATAGAGCATTGTTCTCTGTCAAAGTCCAAAAATGCTTATTCTGAATCTCAGTTTTGTGCAGTAACCATTCTTTTTCATTATGCTCAGAGATGAGTATGCTCTTATACTTTGTACAAGTATTTCCCTTCTGTAATTAGCCAGTGTAGATGTTTTAATATTTTTAAATAATATGCCTTCAGTTCTCAAAGGCATTTCACTAGTGAAACAATTCTGCATTTTTCTTAGCCTTTTCAGGAGAAGTATGGCACTTTTTTTGACTGAAAAAATCCCATCTAATTCCCATGAGTTGGGAAACAGGGCCCAATTTTTCTCCACTTTTTCATGAGCTTCTCTGTGTGAAGGAGTAGGTGTTCATCACAGGCCAGCCCTGTGTGTATCACACAGCACTACAAACTCCATGTTCTCAAACGTGCTATACAGTTACCGTTGTGCATATATGTACATTATTAAATCCTCCTCTGCTATATTTTCCCCTTACTATGAGTATAGTTGAGGATAAGTCTCAGGCCTAGATTAGCATTGCTCTTGGACATATAGCTTCTCAGATGTATCTGATTTAAATCAAATTAACTCAGCATATGGCCAGTGTGGAGACAGTGACAGACGCATACACGTTCTTGTTTGCTTCCAACATGAAAAAAAATGATTGCATTTGGGTTTTGCAACCATGTGGATTTTATCTTGGGTATTTCTGATTGCTTGGCTTGCTTAGTGTTTCTTTGCTCAGCATAAATGCCGGGTAGCTGGAAAATATGTGGGAAATGGATCCTTATGAGGTTTTGAAAGCTCTGAGGTGGTGCAGGGAACTGTGTAAGGTCTGAGGAAGAGAAAGAAGCTATATGGGATGGGTGAAAGAGAAAGGCTCAGTTCTGGTACTGCAAATTCCCTGCGTATCAGAGGATTATGCTATTTCTTTTTTAATGTTTGATTTATTCTTTGTTACTCTATTTCTGACTGCTTTAAAATCAGTTTATTTTAAATCCTCTGCTTGGTTTTAAATTCCGTATAATCAGCAGTTGGCTTCCCTCAGTCTCTACTGCCTTATTTGGCCATTTCAGTCCTGTAGAACGATGAAAGAATCATAGGTCTGTGTTGCATTAGTGTGCGTGCTACACAACATTGCTTGTTGAAGAGTGGTAATGGGAAGGACCAGGGCAAGAAAAAGTGCCTAATACTTTCTTGAAATACAGTGGCAAAGTCTGTAGTCCTGTGTCCTCCTCTCACTTCAGCCTTGCTCTGTGTCAGTTGGATACTCTTGTGGTGGTCCGAAATGCTGGTTGAATGTCTTTGATCACTAATTCAAGTTCAGTTTTTGTAATAACTTTACAAGAATTAGATTTCCAGTGCTCTGTCAGATCTATCAGCCAAAGAACAAATTAAGGAGGGTACTGAAGAGTAATGACGGGAATGAAGAAGATCCAAACTTAATGTCCATTTCCTGCACTTAAGGTTTCTCCATCAGAACAACCATTTAAGTCATGTATCTGACATTTCTTTTCTTAACTTAGAGTGATTGCATTCCCCATTTAGTACTGATTGTTGAAGTGGTAAAGAAAAGTATGTTACATTATTATAAATTGGCAAATATCCTGCTGTTTAATGGGACAGTGGACATGTTCAGATGTTGCTTTATGAATAAATTAATTTCCTGCCATGTGTTTTAAATTAGAGCATAGTTGCTTAAAGTTTAACTTTTTTTTAATCTTACACAAATGAGAAATGGTAGAGTTGTGGTGGTATTAGTATTTCCTAGTGTGGTAAGTGACACCAACGTTTTTTAACAGAGTGAAATCTGTCTATTGGCCTGTGTAGAAACTATTACTTTCTTTGTAGAGGAAAACGGTTCATAATTAGAACTCAAAAATACTTGAAGGGGAAGGGGTGAAAATCCATGTTGTACTGATGGGCATCATAATTTAAGTGGGAAGCTCCTCACCAATGGTTCTGCTGCAAAACCTGCTTTTCATTTAGAAAAACATCATGTTTCATAATTTACTTTTTAAAAAACTCTTTAAAAGCAGTATCAACTATGGCTCTTATGTCCCTTCCATCTAGTTGCCAAACAAAATCTCTCCTGTTAACTTGCAATGAATGCCTGGGTCGCAGTTTCCCTGTGTTCATAGATCACATGTGGTCAAATGAGTACGAGTCTAAAAGCAGTAACACAAGGCTCGTTGGTTTTCTTTCAGTAATGCATTACACGTTAATGCATAATCTTTCAGTAGTGTATTTAATTACTTAAATAAAACTAGATACAGATCCATAAGTCTCCCTGAGACCTCAGTAGCAGCTGATCTTTTACGAGTTTTCTTTGTCAGTCTTTATATCGAAGATCTTTTACTTTGTTGTTGGAAAGATCCACGAGCGTTTGCCTTGTATAGATGTCAGAACAGTCTGGAAAGTGGTAACCAGCAATCACTTCTCTTTGTCAGTATGCTCTCTTCAACTGAAATAAAAATAAGTTTGTATTATAATCTTAGAATAACCCTGACAAAAGTGGCAGATGTTGTGGACTGTAAGTAGTAACCCATTTTGCCATTCAGTGACTGTCTGGGTGGATCCATTTTTATTTCTCTACCCTGGTAAAATAACGTTGGTGCTGTAGGTAATGAAATGCCACAGATACCTATCACTTTGTGTGTTACCTCGTAACAGATTCTTGAGTACTTTTGCTGGAAATGGTACCTATGTAACACAACGGTTCATTTTCCTTTTGTTAGGTAATTTCGCAAGCAAAAGTGTGTGGAATCACCAATGAATCGGAGACAGTCAAAAGACTTCGTTTGGCTATTGCCAACAAAGATTTTACTTTCAAAGCAGGACAGTGGTAAGATCTTCTGATATTTGTGGGGAAAATTATTAGCAAAGTCCACTGTAACAAAAATATTAAAGGGCCTTTGACACTTGAGCCTTGGAAGAAATCATTAATTTATATAATGTGATGTTTTATTATTGAGTGGCCTGTGAAAGAGGTGATGTTTCACATAATTTTAAAGTAGCCATTATTAAATATGCTAGAATTAGTTTCAAAAGGGCAAAAATCTATATTCTTGAAATGTTCAGTTTGATTGTTTCAGTATTTTCCTCTGGTTTATGTAGGTTATGTCGTTTCTTCAAGAGTACTTGGAAGTACACTGGACTTCATTCTGCCTTTATTTACTGGTTATCTTTACAGTGGAGCTGAGCCTGGTAACTTTTATTTCTTCACTTAGAAGTTACCACTCTGAAAATTAAGCCTGTGAGGTCAGATTAATATGTAAATATAGATAGGCAAACTTGAAAAGAAAAGAACTTGAGTTATTAAGCCTTTGCAATAATTGGCTGCTTAAGCAACTTTTTTTTTTCCCCAGGGAAATAGTAGATTTTCCTGTTTGTCTTCCTTCCTTCCTTGTTAAAAATATTCCCACTCAGTCGCTTCTTTTTGCCCCCTCCCCCCCTCATAAAAATGAATTTAAAAGTATGAGTATTTGCTTTTGGCATTGGTCATTTAAAAGTTCTTAAACTTTTTACTGGCGTGGGCCATCTGAAAGTGGTTTTGCTGGAATCAAAGTATAGCTGCTAGGGTATTAACAGCATATGTTACTCATGTAGTGTTAATATGCTGGCTTTTAAATTTAGAAGCAGAACACAAGATGTTGATTGCAATAATTTGTTTGTGGAGTAATTTGCTGCAGTTTTTGCACATGTGCAGTGACTCATATTAAATTCTTGCTTTCCAGGACTTGGAAAGTGCATTTACCCTTCCGAAATGTTTAGAAATTATCATGCTGAAAACTGAAAGCTTTAATTATAATTACTCTTTTTCATTTTCTTCTTCCTTGAAAGTATTCTAATGCTATTGTAAGGGATACAACTTTTGCATACTTGTCGCTATAAACTGCGGTTGCATTTTTTGATGAGCAGTACAAAACACCAGGATACAATTTCCTGAGTAGAAAAGGCTAACTTGTTAGAATTTGCAATAGGAAGATGTTATGGCCAGAGGTTGTCGCTAAAATGTACATATTTCTTTGAAAGTGTTCTCAGTACCAAGTTTTTCAGAAGCTGAAGTCAATTTGTTTTGCAAGCACAAATTGGTCTTTATCTGACTTCAAGTCATAATGAACCGTTGCTCATCTTGACTAAAACAGGCATTGAGATATATGCATATTATAAATATTTTTAAGAATTAGCTTTATGGTTTTTTCTGATCTCTTCCTCCAGCAATTGCTAATGGTTCTTGTTTTCTTAAAGGCTTAGGTAGCCCTTAAAAGGAGGGAAATGAAAAACCACTGTAAGATCTCTGTTTTACATATTTTTGTGCCTTTCTTTGTTGTGGGTTTATATAGGTTGGCTTTTTGCTTTTTTTCCCTACAACTACTTTTTTTGCTTAAGCTGTCACAAGTAGCGTTTCTTCAGGAGTCCTCTTATCCTTCCTAGCTAAGATGAGACATGCCATCAGACATACAAGCTGGTCCACTACAATATAGTATACTGTGCACCAAAATCTTTCATAATTACGTAATTGGGAAAGAAAAACTAATATAGAAAGAAAACATATGCCTACATTAGTGCTTCAGAAAGATAAAAACTATGGTTTTGGTTTGACAGCAATGTTTGGTTTTGTATGTTTCCCCACCATTTCCCTTATATATCAAGCGGACCATTTGGACTTGACCGTTAATTGTTACTTTACAGCATAAATGTAATTTTATGGGTTTTTCCCGTTAATGTAAGTAGTACGATTATTTTCCACCAGAGGGTGGTAAAGAGCTTTAGAAGTATCTTGAGGTGTTCTTTGATACAATAAATGGTGCAATACCGGAGTCGTCCTTTCTAATCTCTTAGATCCTTGCCACCAGGAAGGCTGAGCCCTGTGGTCAGTGGGGCTACGGAAACTGAGGACAGTAAAATAAGCCTTCTCAACTTCTTTTTTTCTGGTTGTTTACCTTTCATTTGCAGTCAGATACTTTTATGCACCATCAAGTTTATTAGCATAAAGTTAAAAATTATATCACTGTAATATTGTGTGTATCACACTTTGTATGGTTTTTTGAGAGGAAAAAAATCGATGTTTTTCTTTGAAGGGTGAGGTTTCGTGGGGAGCACACAGACAAGATTTTACCTTTTAAAAGTAGTGAACTACTCAAAGTGCTTCTCTCTTCCCTCAAGAATTTGTGATCACCATGAAAAATACAGCCTCACTGTTGAAAGAGAATAAGTGTGCAGTGGGATGCAGTGGAGGCTGTATTTCTTGTGCTCTCATTTAAATAACTCCAAGCCAGCCTAACTCAGGCTCGTGTCAAATCATGATTCTCTAGTACTTGGCAGCGTCCTAAATGGACCAGCACAATTTTAAACACTGGTTTTCTTTTGAAACACAGAGATTTTGTTATGTGCCAAGATTTATGCAATGCTGGGGAGTTTAAATGCTACATCATGAAGAGGCTCCTAACTTTTTCTGATACTATTTGGAATATCAAAGCCGCCTTTGATGAAAATTAATTACAGCTCATGTGTTATAGTGGCTTGCCTTCCATACGCTCTGATTGCTGCTGTTGCAAAAGCTAAGCTATATTTTTACCTTCCAATCTGTAGAAGCTCATGCGTGGTTTACTTTAATTTAAAAAAAAAAAAAAATTGTAGTAATTTGTTATGAGTTCAGTTTTCTATCGACTAGAAAAGGATACCTGCCACCAGAGGGCAATGCAGTTCAATAGGTAAAGCGATGCTGCTTCTAGCAACTGATTTTTCACAGAATTTTTTTTTTACAGACTGTAGTTTTACTTCAGATGTTTCATCTTGCCAAGAAAATAAAGCGTTTAATCAAAAGTCATTTCCTTAAAATTAATTTTCCAATCTTCTTATGTTTGTGAATTGAAGAGCCCATCAAAGGGACTGAAAAGAGTGCGATTTAAGCCATTCTGTCAGACCATATTGTATTTTTTTTAATATGCAAATAATTTATTTAAACACTTAGAATTTTTGTCTGTTCTAAGATGTGGCATTTAATGCTAAAAGCAGAATGGTTTAAAAACCTGGTAGTGTAACAAAGGTGATGACAGGTTTTTAGATTAAAATAATTCTAAAGAAGTGGTGTTACTCAAGATTAAGTCCTTTTTTGGAAAAGTTATGTTAGGGAAATGAAGATGTCTTTGTAAAGGAAGGATAATTGGAACAAAGGCAGCCTTTTTTTTTAGTTATTGTTTTCCATGTTTGGGGTTGTTGGCTTTTTTTAAAACTTTTGTTTCTGGTCTATTTTTAGGGTTGATTTCTTTATTCCTGGAGTATCTGTAGTTGGGGGGTTCTCAATATGTTCAAGTCCTGGCCTGTTGGAACGAGAAGGAATATTAGAGCTGGCAGTAAAGCACACTGTTCATCCTCCTGCTCACTGGATTCACACTGAGGTAAATGAGATTCACTGTTGATTGTGAGATTTTGATATTTTTTTTTATATTTTTTGAGGGTGGTGTGTGTGATTTTTAGACCACTGTTTGCTATTTACTGCTGAACTCCTGTTGATTTGTTAAACCATTTTAAAACAACGTACATCTTAAAACCTTGTAATCAGTAAGGGACTAAAATTGGATGTTTATATGGGAATATGGTTACTGTGATCTTTTGACTTCCACTTGTGCTTGGTGGATTTACAGTGATGTTTTAGTTAGTCTGTGTAAGGGTTCTCACTCTTTTGGAATTCATGAGCTGAAAAATGTTGAAAAACCTCTGTTCTAACCCAGAGAACAGGCTGCATTACAGATTACAAAGTTACAGCTGATAACTTGCCATCATTCCTGGCCATTTCTACAAAGGCAAACTGGAAATCACTGTCAGATAAATACAAATATAGGTTATTAAGGGGGAGTGAAGTGAGATACTTAGATCATTTTTTCTGAAATGATAAACAGGGGGAATGCCTCTGAATTTCTCCAGCATCCTTTTAAATGTGCAATATTTTTGTGATATTGACGTAACCCAAGTCTTGATTTTTGCAATATTAAAAGTAAAGTCTGACACTTTGGCTTCTTGCAATGTTTTCTTCATGCATTTACCCCAGTTAGTTAGTTGTTTCTGCTGCTGATCATATTTCGTGGATGCCCTGTCCTATCAACTCTTGTTCTTTTCACAACCCCCTGTGATCTGTCCCACTTCCTGTTCTCTGCCTGGTGTTTGCATTTCTTACACGTGGCTGCAAAGTTCAGATTGACACATTCTTCCAGGTTTACAAACGTTGCCCTTTTGTTCAGTGGCTGACAGTGAAGTAAGGAGTGGTGCAAAGTTACTAGAACTGAGAACATCCAAAGCGGCGGTGCTAATCTCGTAGTTGGCATGTGACCATCCACAGGATTTTAATTGCTGTTACAGCAAGTTATCCTTACGGGAACATAAAACAACCTTTTTGAGGTGTTGTGTAGAACTTGTGGTGTACATGCCAGCAGACCACATCATACCTAAAAGGATTGCGTGGGTCTTGGTATTGCTCTTTAGAGAATAGGAAGGCCTCACTTCATAATTCCCAGTCTCTGGAGGCTCTTTTAGGATTTTTTAGGTCATAAATCAGTTGTTTGTTGCTGAGTTTTCTGGTTGAATTTATAGGAAAACCATTAGTTAGGGGGTAAGCCTAGGTTAAACCCGATGCTGTGTAGAAATCTCCAGGGTATATACAGACTCTTCTAGCTAAGCAAAAGTGTGTGCTTTTGTTTAGGAAAGAAGCAGGGGAAAAAAAAAAAACCAACCTAGAATTTGAAAAGGTTGTATATATGGTAAAAAACCTCTGGTAATTTATTTTAAACTTAATTATTTAAATTATTTACAAATGAAGTTGGTATGTCAGGGTAAAAGATGTTAAGGGAATAGTACTCATTTACTCACTTTTTTTCAGAAGTATTTATATTTTGATATTATTGTGTATAAGTCCATAAAATTTAGCACAGTATACTTATAGTTTAGGAAAATGCAGCCTCTTATTTAGAAAAATGTATATGTAATGAGTGCTTTACTTCTCTAAGCTGTTTGAATGCTGTATTTATAAACTAGGCTCAAGGAAAATGCTTTCTCACCGTATTACTCTAGATTTTATTGGGTTTTTTTGAAAGTTGGCATCATTGCCATGGTTAACACACTGAAATATGTGGGAGACTGCTGGTTAAGAGGGAGTCTTCCTGTGTCCAGTTCTCCATCCACATGAGCTACAGCGGGTTAAGGGGGCAGATTGGACAAGAATGAGATTATTTCTCCCTGAAAATGCTTTTTTCCACAAAGGAGACCATATTCTATGTCCTCCTTCTGCCCCATGAACCTGGAACACTCCTGGGTTGATGTGTTCTCTAAAACAAAGTAAAATATGGTGGAAAAGCCTGGCAGCACACATTGAGAAAGGAGTGAGAAATTAGTGTCAGGTAATAAATGCCGATTGTCTTCCACTGTATTTGAGAGGTGACGCTTTAAGCAATAATTCAGAAAGGCAAAAACCTTTATTTTTTTTAATGATCATGCTCATTCCTGTAGGAACCTCTGTGCTGTGTGCAGTTCCTGTGTCAAAGGGTCTCCTTCCTCCTTCTGGTGGAATTGTTACGTTTAGACCTTTGCTTAAGGTACAGGTGTCGTTACTGGAAACCCTTCTGTTTCCATGACTGTTCCCTGGTATCAAAAGGATTATTTTTTTTTTTTTGTATGAAGTGGTTTTATTCTGTAAATTATTAACTGCTAATTTTTCAGCATTTGTTGTAGCTTTTACTTTTTTTTCCCCTCTCCTTCTTTCCCACCTTCCTTCACTGCCTTATCCTTTTTATTTTAAAATCCTAAATATGGTCTGAAATGAGTTCTGTTTTCTGCTCCTGTTCTGTTGGCTTACAGTGATGTGGGAGAACTCGCCTGACTTCTCTCTACTGCAGAGTTACCCTTGATACAGGGATGCAGTTTACCAAGAAGATACCGACCCCAAATGTTTTATTTGTTGGAGCTTTAGTTTTCCATGTATCAAAAAACATGTTTTGGCAAATTTCTCTCAGAAATAATTTCTTATGTACAAGTGGAGAGGAAGAGAGAGGGTTTTCTTCTGATTTTTCTTCTGCAAGTCTGAAGTTGCAAATGCAGAAGTGGTTCTGCAAGAAATGCTCTTCTGGACAGTTGCTTTGCTTCTGGGGATTTTTTATTTTTCAGGAATAGGGATGGAAAAACCTTCTGCATCTGTGCAACTTGTTCTGACTTCCTTCTGTGACCTCGTAGCAAAGCCTTTTTTGACAGGACTGGGTATGGGTAAATGTGTCATCTCACATGTTAAATTCAGGTTTTCACAACCACATGCAGCTGGTGGAAAAACTCCTGCGTGAACCATTCCTCTTTCAGCTGGGGAAAGGGAGTCACCACCTGGGCTTATCAGAAGACTGAGACTTCTAAAAGTTGAACTAAATGTCTAGAGACACTGAAGCAGCTTACTGCAGATAGCTGAAACTGATATTAAAGTATTTCAGGTTTCCCCCAATGGTCAATAAAACTAAAAAAATCACAGCCCAGCAAGTCTTGTGACTGTGGTGCAAGAAGAATTATGTTTTGTTTTGGTTTTAGTTTTGAAATGAAATATCTTCTTTTCCATCCTAGTGTACTCTTGACTCAGAAGTGGCCCTACGAGTGGGAGGTGATTTCTTCTTTGATCCTCAGCCTGGTGACTCCCCTGTAAAACTAGTGCTGATAGCAGGGGGTGTTGGAATTAACCCATTGTTTTCTATACTGCTGCATATAGCAGATCTTCAGGGATACCAAGAGAGTAAAGGAAATGGATACAAAATGGGAACAGTGAAGCTGTACTACAGTGCAAAAAACACAAGTGAACTCTTATTTAAGGTAAATAAAAGTTGTTCTTTTTTAAATAGATCTCAGCTCTTCAGCTATTGGTGTGTATTCCATTCTGTTGCCAAATTCCAGAGAAGCCCCTCTGTATCAGACACTGTACAAAAAGAGGCAACAGCCTCTTCCTACCTCAAACCCCTATGTGGTTTAATTACTTATGCCAGCGTACAGATTGGACATCACTGGCCTCATTGACTTCACTGCTAAATCAGCCCTAAATGTCTGCGTTTGACTCTCATCTCCTGAGACCATCATAGTATCCTAAAGATTATATATACTATAAAACATGTGTATATACAGGCTAATAGCACACATACGGCTATAACCACATCATTTCAGTACGGATTGTATTGAATTTAAAGGTGAGTGGGAGCAATTATATCCGAAGGAAATACTTTCTGAAATAATAGACGAGCTTTATTGATACCACAGTAGTTGTTATTATTGGGTTGGTCCAGGAATTGAAGGATTTCTAAGCACTTTGTGTAAAATTGCTTGTCACAGTACTTGATCTACATTTCCTTAGCAGTTAAAGATCAGTTGTCATACTCAGCAATTAAGGGTCACTGATAACATTTTTAGGGTCAAATTAGCACAGCTTCTGTAAAGAAGCCTCCCTAATGATTTCAGTTTCTTTGAAGTATTGAAAGCTTTTGTTTGTAAGATAAAGGCAAAAAAAATTACCATGATTCCAGATACTGCGTATAGGATCTGTTAGGAGTTCTCCTTCTGTACTTCTGCCATATTTCTAGATAGGAAGATGTTTGCTGTCTTTCGAAAGCCATTTGTTTGTTGCTGGAAGCAGACTAATAAATTGGAACCTATCTGCTCTTCCATTTGGCCAACTACTACTGATCTTCAGCTCTGTCCTGAGCGTGCTCAAGTGCAGGAACAAGCACTTCCTGAGTTCGCTTCAACAGTGTCACGACAGCAGAGCTTTTACATTACGGCTCCTGGGCCAGTGCCATGTTGCAGTGCTTACAATATACCCTTCCCTTCGTTCTTCACATGTCCCCCAAATCCAGACCATGGGTATGAAAATTCTTCCCCTCTGTGCAGAGGATTGAGCAGGCAGGTTCGCTGCTTCCTCGGGAGTCTTTATGTTGCTGTGAGATCCATTGGTACAAAGCTCCGCGAGGAACTGCTAGGTTGTCACTAATGTTTTGGAGGACCAGCAGCTGTGTATAAGTGTCACCTGCATAGGGCATTAGAATAGAAGCACACTGCTGCTCAAGATGCAAGTTTTCCTGATTTCATGAGGACCAAATGTGACCCTCATTTCCTTATTGTGGCAGGGACGCTGGGATGGAGCTTTTCCCTTAGGTCTCTATTGCTGTGCTGTCTGCTTCATTTTATACAATAAATTATGGGGCTGCAAAAAACCTGCTAAGCTGCTGAAATCCTCCTTCATTCAGTTAAAGAAAGTCTGTCTCTTGTCCTAGGATACTGGAAAATAATACTATGGTGGTTTATGGCACGTGTGACACTGGCCACTTTCTGTCCATGTCACTGAATTGCTGAGCAGTGGGTCCCAAGTGGGTGTTGTGAATGACTGCAGGACTGTTTGAGAAGGTTGAGTCCCACCTCAGAAACGCTTTCTGGCTCGCTCCTAGGACTTCAACTCAGCAGGACGTGATTAGTTTCAAAAATAGGATCAAATGGCCTGTGGTTCCACACAGAGGAGCCAGAACAGTAAAGGCAGGCCCAGGTACAAGTACTGGAGGCACTAGTGGAACAGCATCAAGCAGTGTCTGTGCTGCTCTTCATTCCATCTCTTCTTAAGATATCAGAAACAGATTTGTCTGGATTGCTTTTTGTTAAGCCGCCCGTGGCAGACGGTTCAGTCTAGTAAGTAGTTAGTAAGCAAACCCCTAACACAATGAGCTCAGTTACCTATTCACAGAGTAGAAATTATTTTTATTTCAGAATACTTTAAGAAAAGAATTTCCAGTGTTGGTTCCAGCATTAAAATCCCAAGTAGTGCAGAGTCTAGACAGTAAATAAATCCCAGTTTCAGAGCTAATTCCAGCATCTGACTGATGGATTTTAATTTTTTTTTTTAGCTATGATTTTTGCTGAAGCCACTGGGGTTTTGGTGGTCACTGTCACAGTTGTGACTTAGAGAACTGAAAATTACAGAGTTTCTACTCTGGTAAAAATAGCATTAGCTTTACAATGTAGTTGGTTTTACTCGGAGAACACACGAGAGCAAAGGGTCTAGTCATCTTACTTGATGAAGCAAACAGTTCCCCAAAAGTTCCTAACAAATGGTAAATACCAGCTGCAGGGTTTGGTTTTGGTTTTTTTTTTTTTTTTTTAATGGAAACCTCATATGGAAGTGGAAGGAGGAAACGTGAGTATTCATGTGTAGAAGAACCAGGCAGGGACATAACTGGTTCTTAGATTCAAACCTTACAAATTGCAGGCTCTTGTAAAAGAGAAGAGCACTACCAGGGGAGCTGGCGGTGCCTTTGCGTTCCAGCTGTGGAAATTCCATGTACGTGTGCAGGTCAGCCCTGTGAAATCAAGCCCCTCGAGTTCTCAGCGCTGAAATGCAAGAGGTGGCTGGCGGTGTGGGACGGAATGCATACATCTGCTTTGATTTACTGGCCTGTGGTACAAGCAAGTGTGTTTAACGTTACAGAAAAATATTCTGGCTTTGATGAATGCATTTCCTGGGACGATCATGTGTCGTTTCCACGTTACCCAACAGAGTTCACAGATCTGTGAAGAACTTCAGCCACACGTCACAGGTAAATATAATGGCAATGCACAGAGGTGACAGCTAAAATCTCCGTTTGAGTACATCTGAGAGGATGAAGTTTAATATCATTAGTACTGGTGTATGCATAATTTAGTATTTTTACAGTTAAAAATTCAAAATGAGATGGGCATTAAACCTAAATAATTTCACTGTACATATTACACTTTGGAGAAAAAAATTTCCCTTTGCAGTTTTTGTTTCCATTTCTAGCAACCTCTTCTGAGAATTCCAAAGTTTTATTTCCCACTGCAAACTTTATCCCGGAAACTATGAAGCAAAGTATTTACTTTGCTCAAGGCGAGATTGCTGAAGGATAAGATGACTGCTTGTAGGAGATACGTTGTGTCCCTAATTCTGTTGCCTTTGTGTTAGAGACACTTTCTTTTTTTCCCATCCAAATGTGAGGTTCTAAGTCAGCCCGACTCCTCTTCGGTGCCTAATATCCATCCCATGCATTCCAACTGGAAATTTTGAACTCCCAGAAGAACACATGGTTTTGGAAGCTTCAAAACTTGATAGCTATTATTCTTAAACAGGCCTGGCATTTTTAAGATATGAGTGCTTGAAATACCTCTAATCAGTCATTCTTTTCTTAAATTAATTTGTGATTAATATTTCTGTTCTCATTTCTTACTTTTTTCATTGTCAGAGGGAAGAATATCTGAAAAGGATCTAGAAAAACATGTATCTAAGGATACTTTATGGTACATCTGTGGCCCACCTCCAATGATAGAATCTATATCCAAACTACTGTCCAACATTGGTGTTCCTAGAAACTGTGTTTTCTTTGAGAAATGGTGGTAGTGGCACCTGCTGAACAGGAAAGATACGATTTGGTTTATTTGATACACTGAAATGTACAGAAAATAGACTTATTTGGAAGATTTTACTTCATCTGTGATGGTGTTCCTTTAATTTAACTGTAATACACTTGCAATACAGTGCTGCTGCTGCTGCGGGGGGGGGGAATGGTTTTATATTAAAGATGTTAACCGTTCCAGGTTTTTGGATGGTTTGCTTTACTTCTTATGGGTGGCAGCGTATTTTCACTTCATCTGCTTGTTTTGTTAGTCAGCTTTTAAAAGCCGGCCCGCGCCTGAGAATCAGGTGGCAGCGATGCCACGTCCGGTTACAATAAATAACAATTCAGGCCACCGCTTCTGAATCCGCTCCAAATTGCTGTGCTCATGTGTCAACACACTGCCTTCCCCCATCCTAGATAATACATCTTTAAATTAAAACAAATGCCAATAAATTAGTATTTTTATAGAAGTAGAGTTGCTGTGTTCTGACTTCCTTCTCTTGCCACCTCTTGTTAGAAGAACAAACCCCACCCAGTGGTTTAAGACAACTGTCTTGACAGTAAAAGATACTTTTTCATATTCAGACAAGTTTAAAGTACTGACGTGTTAAAAATCTGTTACCTTCTGACAGATCTGTAGTTATTCACCCAAACTGTACCCCGGGCTGGTGCTGAGGTAGCCCATCTGGCTTGTGCTTGCATGTGCCACCTCCTCCCCAGCAGCGGTGGCCAGTGCCAGCCGAGACGGGAAATCTCCCTGATCCTGCCTCGGTGCTGAGTTTTGAAGGCTCCAGCACATCCCAGTTCTGTCTAGGAAAAAAAATGTCTCCAGAAAGTTTGTTCTCTTCAGGACTGAGCGAACCTCTGGGTGTAACAGCTGAGACCCGAGTCCTTCTTGAACTAAGCTGCTTCTCTCATCGTGTCAAAAAGCCCATCATACAAATGATGAGAACAACAACAAACATAGAGTTAATTACCTGCATAGACAGTTCAGGTCCTTAAGTGGCAGAGATTCCCACTGTACATTCGAAGACCTCAATAAGGAAAATTTAAATTACTAAAAATACTAAATTATTATTGAATTATTAAAAATGGTTAAACAGGTAAGGCCTTCTCTTGGTTAGTGGCTCTTCTCCTGGTGTTCAGACAATAGTCTGATGGGTAATACAGCAACTTTCTTGCCATCAGCATCCCTCTGACCTGCCCGTGAGCTGCTCTCCAGCCTGGAACAGTGCTCTTGGTGTGAAGCACTTCATTTTTCAAGGAGTGTGTCCCAGTGCTTGGCCAGAGAGGCCTCCAGCCCAGCTGCAGTTCTCCCAAAAAACCATTTCAGCTTCAGTATGCTGAGTTTAGCCTCCAGCCTTAACCTCTTTTTATCAGTCGCCGGTACGTTTTACAGCTTGTAGGGTACCTCCTGCCATACTTACCTCATCTTCACAGACCAGTGGGGCAGCCTAACTGGGAAACTCCAAGCCCTTGCTGGAAGAACGTTGCCGTAATTGTTGCAGAAGCTGGTTAAACAACTAACTGAAATAATCCTAGAGCTTTTCAGCAAACTCAGCTTCAAAGAGAAAAATCGTTACTTCCTGTGGCTTAGAACAAACGGGCTGTGCTTCGGATCAGGGAGAGATGAGCTCTGAATGATGGACCTTAGACAGTTGCCTTTTGGGGGAAAAACCCCATGACTCTCTGATGCTGTGATAAGGGTTTGCCTGTAGGTGTTCATCTGCTGCTGCCTGCAGCCTCCTCCACTCCAGCCTGTGCTCCCACACTCGTGTGGCATTCGGGCAAGCAGGAATTGCTGCCCCCTCAGCAGTGACTGCGCAGCCGGAGGGGACGGCTCAGCAAATTCCCTCCTGCTGAAACAAGAGGAAGGGTCTGAGTACCCCTATTTCAAAGAATGGTTCCTTGTTCCTTCCTTCTAGAATGTAAATAGGGCGCTGCGCTTGTCACAAGAAATAAAACCTAAGGGGGTTTGTGTTCACAAAGATCACAACTGACATGTCAGAGCTTGATGCTTGGAGGTTTTTTTCCTAGAAATGTGCCATAAATTGCTGTTGAGAAGCACTGGTGCCCTAAAATAAAAACCACACACCAGGCTCCTGCATGTTTTAACAGTGTCATCACCAAAAGATTCTGAGAAGCCTTTAAATGTTTTCCTGATGACTTTTAAATCATTAAGTGGATCATAAACTGGTTTACCCTTTTTTTCCCTTAATGCACATACTTTCTTCAGCTCAAATGATGTCTCTCTCACAAACCGCTCCTCAGACTTGCAGCAAAATGTCCACTTACCAAAAGGCATTTCAGAACCCTTTGCTTCTATAACCATCTTCTTTCCCTCTAACCTCTTTCTGTCACCCCCTATTCTACTCAGCTGGAACCCGGTGGGGCAGGGACACATCTCTGCCTGTATGGGCTCACCCGCCTAAGGAGGAGTATAAAACACACACGTTCTCACTGCGCCGAAAGGCGGAGGAAAAGTAAAATGTCATATCCCTCCCCAAACAGCAGTAACCTCCATTGCTGTTCACAAGAAGTTCCTCCTTACCTTGAGCTGCTCTCCCGCCAAACAGCACAGAGCACTGTCACTCCGGAACGTGGCCCACAGTCACAAACGCCATTTCTGAGCCAGGAAAGTTGTGAACGTCCCCGTCCTCCGTAGCCTTTCCCTCCTGACACTCAAGAATCTGTTGGAAGGCTCTTCTTTCTACAATCTAGTGGTCTGGTAGTGACACAGCAGGTTCAACTTGAAGTCTGTTATTGGTCTGACTCTACCATAATTGAAACAAAAAAAAAACCAAACCCAACAAACCCAGGAAAATTAACTTGTGCAGAGCAAATAAATAAATGAATGTGGTATGAGCTTACACTGTGGGGGGCAGAGCTCAAGGCCTGCTGTTCAGCAGCTACTGACTTGATATAAAAAATCACAACATGGAATCTTATTCCTCTTAGAGTTGATTCATCAGCGAAAGAGTGATTTGAGGAGAAAAAGGTAGACTGAGACTTTTTTCCCCCCCAACGAAATACGAGGAGTGAGATATGTGTCTGGCTGTATTTAACTCAGTGAGACGCTTTGTGAGTGACCGCCTCATTAGACTGAATCTTTTTCTCCTCCCTGTGACTTTTATTTTACCAGTTTGCTGTGTGCTCATCTGGGACAACAAACAGGACGTATTCCTATGGGATTTGCATTCGTTAACTGGAAAAAAGAGTGGCTACTCAGTTCCCATCCCATCATTTCAGTGGGCAGGGTGCTTTTAGAGTGACCAACAGAAAGCACTTAGGTTGCAAAGCCTCCTTTTCCCCCTCTGGCACAAAGGTGAGGTCTGATTAGCGTCAGATGCCACATCCAGCACCACAGTCTCCTTTCACTGATGGAGGCTTTGGCGAGGATCACCTTCTACAGCCAGAAGCTCATCTCTTAACAGCCCCAGAGACACGGGAATTGCATCCACAGCTCCCAATTCCTAGGTGCGTCAGCACCGTTAGCCAGCGTTCCTCATACTTTTGAGTAGCATTTATCAGCAAGAAATGAGTATCTGCTCTTCTCATACACTCCAGTTCTGGGAGGATGGAATTCCTGCAGGAAAAGCTGATGTTTCTTTATTTCTGCCCCGTAATTGGCTCCCTGAGGCAAACATGCAGATTCACAGCAACTACAAAGCGAAAGCCGGGTATCCAAATGCAGAGCCCTTCCTCTGCTCACCTCAGAAACTGCAGCCGGCAGCAGAGCCAAGTTAGGGGGAAAAGAAAAAAGAAAGTCTCTTGGTTTGTGCTTTGCTTCATTTCCACTTTTGAGGTAATTCCAGTGATTCTGTTCTCAAGTGCACAGGTCAAATAACCAAAGAAATGACGTCAGATTTCACTTGAAGAAGTGCAACTTCCTCATAGAGCCTTACGTGCTCCCTCAGACGGGTGACAAAGCCAAGGGGCCGGTTCTCCAGCGCCAGTAACTCCGGCCAATTCAGTAGCCAGCAGCTTCCCTGCATCACCACCGAGAGAGCCCCGGATCCTCCCGCTGGCAACAAACTGCTGGCAGTTGGGCAAGTACCACAAATAATAAGAAATATCCTCATGAGCTTTATTTCTCTTTAGTTTTGTAAGCAGTTGGGATCCAGCTACACAAGGTCAAACTGCAATTCAAGAAATGCTTTATATTCAAAAGTATGTGGAGAGTTCTTTCTACTGCAACACTTTCTACTAGTAAAATGTTCATTAAATACAGTATATTTTTAAACAAGATTAATACAAAGCTGGTCCTTGAAATAGAAAACATCAGTAGAAGGATCTTACTCTAAGAAAATTTGCAAACAGGTACTTACTTAAACCCATACAGGACAGAGACCTTGTATTTAAGTAGAACAACTTGAAACAACCTATTTTTGAGGCTGTTGGAACTTCAGTTTCATCTCAAGAAACAGAAAGAAATAATTGAAGAATACCTCCAGAAACTGAAGTCAGTTACAGTCCTGCGGTTAAGCCACAGAATTCAAAATGAAGACTCTTTAAGGAATGAAAAAAACCACTGCGGTGCTTTGTGCGTGTGAAATCCAAGGCTTTCAACCTGAGTGCCCTTGTCCCAATTAGAGGAATATTCAAAGTGCTGCCACTTTTTTCCCTTCTCAGCAATGTCCTGCCAACTGTGTAATTTTTAGGCGGGGAAGATGCTTTTGAAACACTTTAGGTGCACGTTGATACGGAACGTAGTTCTTGGTACAACATTTTGATTTGGAGACTGAGGAAAATTATCAGAAACGAATCAGTCAAGGGAAAAAAAAAACAGCAAAACCCTCGCAGAGCTCTTGCTTTAAAAAAACAAAAATCAGGGGAATTTAGAATGTACTTCTCACCTTGTTCCCAAATTACTTGGCCACACTTCTACTCAGGAATGAAGGCGGTTAAGAAGAGAGAAATAACTACTTCCTACGTTTTTCAGAATACTGAAGTACGTGGGGAACATTGGCACAGAAGCTCTACTACACGTGTACGTTCACTTGAAACCATTTTCATGTATCTCCAAACATAAAAGTGGTGGTAATTTTACAGAATTCTATTAGGCATCAGTCCCAAAATATGGTTACTTGTATAAAACTCCTCCCTCTATTACAGCATTTGCATTTTGTAAGGTCGTTTAGTGACATTGGCCACTGACCCCTGTGCAGTTTGGTACCGGTGAGGACGTGCTGCAAAATCCCCTGGAGGGTTCAGGAGGTCACATCTAATTCCAATTCGAGTGGAGAGAGCCACTGAAAGAAGCACATTTTACCTGCTTTTTGTTTGTTTGTTTCCTGTTTTTCTGTCTTCTGAAGCCCCCCCAACTACTGATGAGCTGCTGATGGGCAGAGAGAATATAAACGCGAGGGAACAGGAAATTGTATTTTATATTGGAATCATCTGCCTCACACAAATTTACCAGGGGGGTTGTTTACTCCATGTGCCTAAAATAGGGACACGATTTCCTTACTGCTTACACATCTGCGAGCATTAATAAAATTCGGTAAGTGTGGTATTTGAGATAAATACAGATGACAGCCATCTTATCTAAGCTTTCCAACTGCAGCCTCCTTAAGCCCAAATACCATTTTCATGACACTACAAGCTTAATGACAAAATAACATACGTCACAATAACTTCTCCAGCAAAGGTACGTGGACAAGAAAAATATTACAGAGTAAAATCTGACCGAGTGGAACGTTTGCCCTGGCCTAGATACAAACTCAATTTGCCAAGGCCAGTCACAGTAAAACCCGGGTGTGTTTTCTGTCCCTACTTTTTAATTTAAAGTGTAGCTCTGGGAGATAGCTCAGGGCATCTCCTGCTCTGGAAAGTGGGTAAAAGGGAATTTTCTGGTTAATTTCTGCGGGTTAAAAAGCCCGGGTCCTGCAGTTACTTCAAACACCAAGATCCAAGTGTGGTAAAAGGCAAAGGAAGTACAACGCCAAAAAAAATGTTGAACTGAGCAGTGGAGTTAGCGACTGGTGATCGGTGAAATCTGTTCTTTTCTCTTGGCAAAGCGTCAGCAACTCCCAGGGCCGGTGCAGGGCGGGTGGCTCTTACTCACCGGGGCAGCCCGTGTCCTGCCCTGCCCCACTGCTGCCATCGCAGCCGTCCGACACCGGAGCACAGTCTCCTGCTTCAGTTCCCTGATGTGCTCCGCAGCCAGGTGGGCTCTGGCTGAGGACGACTGGCGCGTCACTGTCGTCGGTATCGGCAGGACACCTCTCTTCCGACGCCCCGTTGTGATGGGCACCTCTGTGGGTGGTCCCTGCTACCTCACCTCCCAAGTCTATGACGTGATCCAGCTGCTGCTGTTCGGGATCCGGCTTCGCTGCTGCCGAGATCTGCGCTTCCAAGTTTCTTGTGTTCTCTGCCACTTCAAACTCCTGCTGCTCCTCTGCCGCTGGCTTCTCCCTAGTACTTAATTTGGCCTTGGTGGATTTCTTCAGTTGTTTGTTGTGCATGTCATCTTTGGAGAACCTCCAGTGAAACTGCAAGTGAGAGACCCAAAAGGTAAAGGCCATCGGAGCCAATCTCACACGGACATTTGCTTTCCTTTATTACTTAGATCTAATTCAACCTACACAGCAAGAACATGCAAAGCTGCACAAGGGCAGACGGAGGCGGTTTTTCACCAGGTTACCAGCAGAACTAGGACGACACCCAAGGCTATGTCCAAACAGTACAATGTTCTGAACCATTCCTATGAAAGGATTCTGGGTAAGACAGCGTGAAGCTGCCTCTTGCAGCACTCGCCACAACAGGTATATATAGAGGCTGACAAATCTACCACTAATATATCTGCTTTGTTGGTCAAAAACTAAACGTGCCTTCCCTGGGAAAGCCAGCCTGTGGCCCAGGTGCTGCCTGATCCGTCCTGCACAGCTCTGCTCAGTAGACGTGAATGTGCCCAACCCTTTCAGCAGCAGCATCCACGCTGGTGGGAGCTCAGGGATGGGGTGGGAGCTGATGTTTGGATGCCAGAAATAGTCTCATCAGCACATTCACCAAACTGAGCTGTGCTCCAAAGGCCGTTTTATTCCAGTTCAACCAGGTCTGTGCCAAAGTTGGTCAAAAGAAGGACTCGTGTTCATAAATTTTTGACGTAGCTATTTATTCCTTAATCAAAAAGCCATTCAAAACCTATTAAGTATATTAGCTTATAAAGATGGAGCAGTGCTCTTTCCTTCTGCTAGCCAAAAGAGGAAGAGAGGAGAGGGAGAGGAAGAGAGGAGAGGGAGAGGAAGAGAAGAGAGGGAGAGGAAGAGAAGAGAGGGAGAGGGAGAGAGGAGAGGGAGAGAGGAGAGGGAGAGAGGAGAGGGAGAGAGGAGAGGGAGAGAGGAGAGGGAGACGAAACCCCTGGCTTTCACAAGCCAGTTTTAGTTAGAGGAAGCCATCTTTCACTTAAATATCATTACAATTTGGAGAAAGAGGAGAGACATCTCAGCTCTGGAGCTCAACTGGTAAAAATTCAGAGACACCTGAGTATTTTCCTCTGTGAGTGGCACAAGTGCTGCGCACCCACAGCTTCTCTGTAGCTCAAAGCTTTCTTTGATGGATGGTAAGATCGGGGCCCTACCCATGATAAAGATGGAGCTGTAGGAAACGCAGTGTTTTATGGGCAGCGCGTGTGGCAGGTATTGGTGCTGTATTGCACAACATCCCCCAGCCAATTCCTGCTGCAATGAGCATGACTTTTGTATCGGGTGAATGAACTCGGTTACCTCAGCACTGCCCCGATGCTGCAGTAGAACGAGTGCTGCTGCCGTACTGAAGAAAAGACTAAGCTGTACCACCTTCTGCGTGTTTCCTTTTCTGTTCCTCTGGCTAAACCCAACAGCGGGCGTCTGCTGCACGCACACAGGAGGGATCTGTTTCCCTCACTGCAGTGGCCTTTTACTCTTACCAGCCTGCTCCCCTCCTCCATGGGGTTATCTGTAAACATTTTAGACTTGTATCGCAAGTTAAAAAAAGCCCCGAGAGCGTCTGACTATGTGTGGGTAGAATATTCAGCCATTTAGTCAAATGCTGGGTTTGGCATCTCTGAAGTGACTCACAACCACCACTTCCAGTCGATGAACTGGTCTTACATTTCTTTATTTAACTATAATCAATGTACCTCGTTTTTCCTCGACCTTTGGTATGAAAATGTGCTGTAGTATTATTTGGCCTCCAATACATCTATTTCATACCGCCAACAACTAAATCCTTTGTTTTGTCAACGAGACATTGTTAAATAAGTTTTTATATCCCCAAATGAAAAAATTTAAACAAAGTTTTGAGTCATCTGGATGGTATGCATTTGTTATTATAATATAAGAAATCCCTGTCACACTAATTTCTCTATTTGAAGTCATACAATTGCCTACGGGTCCCCACCCTTTCCATTAAAACCACACACAGTGGTAGGAAAAGAATGACCAAATACAGGCACTCCAGTGACCAAATACAGGCACTCCAGTCCTCATCCCAAGATCCCTTTAATCATCTGGAAACAAAAAACAAGAAAGATGGGATTTGTAACCTTCACAGGATACTGTCTGCCTCAGCTGCACCAATGAGCGAGGGTAAATCCTAAACCACAGTCGTGCTCCCTCCCAGCGGTTCTCTCCTCCTTCAGGCCATTCAAACACTCCCCTGGTCTGCACCGTATCTAAAAGGCAACTTTCACAGAACCTGGCTTCAAACCAGTGGGGGGTTTAGAGATGAAAACTGTCTGTAGTTACCCAAAATGTTGGGTGAAATGCTCCCTGTGCTCAGCGTTTCCTACTCCAGCTCAGGTTCTGCAGGGCCTCGGGGCCACCGCTCCTTCAGGTGACACTTGGCGAGCCAGCGCTCAGCTGAGTGCACAAAGCTGGAGTGGAAACGAGCCTGTATTAATTACCAACCTCTTCATCATGTGGGCTCAGAGAGCTTTTTTTTTTTCAGAATTCACCTGGCTCTTCTGGTCCCTTGCACACTGAAAGGCACAGCAAATTCAAATACTGTGGGATGGTCAACACCTTCCCAGTTTCCAGTTTAACCTGGTCCTTGTATTTCCCTCTCAGCCGCACAGCATGACAGGTTGGGGCAGGGCTTCCCCCAGCTACACATTTTAAAATGGAAATGGGAACACGTATGTGCATCCACATACACCTTAGAGAATTTGGCTGGATTCAGCGAGCTTCTTTTTTGGTTAAATTCATTAACATTCACACAACAGAAACACCAGCCAAGATCAGGCCTGCCCCAGGCCAGCGCTATCGAAACACGCAGCAAGAAAGAGAAAGTGATTTAAAGAGCAAAGCCAGGCAGTGGGTGAGAGAGAACAGTGTGGGTTCCACCTTGCAGGCAGTGAACACGGGCAGAGAACTTTAGGTCACGTGTGGAGGTTTACGGCCCAGCTGCAAAGAACAGTCAACACCTCTCCTGCTGCCGTCAGTTCAACAGAGGATGAAATGTAAGAGCTTTCACATCATTTGGGCATTTTTTCTCTCATTTGAACAGTTCAATTCCTTGTGTCTTGCTACTGTAGCACAGAAACGTTGAAGAGGCCATTTTTACTGCTACGGGAAATCAATTACAATATTAAAATCTTTCTAACAAAAAGCAAAGGAACCAGGAATTCAAGGTTATTTACCTTAGATTCTTTCTTCTTTGCTTTCTGGGGCAAAGAAGGTCTCTGAAGAAATACGATTTGCTTTGTAGACAAATTCCCCTCCCTGAAAAGAAACAAACGCACACTCCTGAGAATGAATTAAATTCACATCCAGCATCATTCAAAGCGAAAATCCATCTCAGTCATTTATTTCTGCAGGTCAAAGAAGAACTAAACGAAGAATGCCCTGAACGTTGCCTCTCCCCAGTGCCTTTGAGCAGCCTGGTATTTTTGGGGGGGGAAAAAAAGAGCAACTGTTCAGCCTGATAGAACCTGTCAGCCTGTGACACACTTTTGCTGAATGTTTGAGCAGTACTGTGTAAACATGGAATAAATTGTTTGGAAAAGAATCAAGAAACCCAAGAGCCCCGGTGCCTGTGAGCAGCGTCTCAGCAACACGGGAGCGGCTCCCTCCCTTCCTCCCGCGGCACCGATGGGGAAGGGGACTGGGTGCTCCCTGGGGGTCTGCGGGAGGTTGGGCAGGAGGAACTACCAAAGGCCACCAACGGTCTGGCTGAGTGGGTGTCCCTTCTGCACCGCCTGACCTGTGCTACTGGAGTTCTAAATGGGATACGGGAAGCTAGAAGAGAAAACAAGCCATGTTTACCTTTAGAGACAGGGCTTACGAATCATGACTTTCCATTCATTTCTATATTTAAACATATACAAAAATCTTAAATACCATTTCCCCCCCAGCACAGATGGCTTTCACTTTTTAGGATTTTATGTGTAGGAGTAGTATTCATCTAGACCTTATAAAGAACTGGGTGTATTTTTACTCCTTTAAGATTAAAAAAAACCATGACTGATTATTGATGAATATATAAATCTATTCCTGACCAGTGAAGATCCAGAATGCGCCATCTTTCCGATTGACAAGTGGGATGATTATTTTTCACCACAGTTATGAAGAATATTTTAAAATTACTTGCATTTCTATTTAAAAGCTCAGAATTTGAACAACAGCAAAGCAGACCACAGCAGGGTTCTGTGTGTGAACATGGCTACTAATACTACACCAGTCTCGTGGGGTCCTGCTCGGTCAGACAGTGAATACCAGCAGCGTTGGACAAACACTGATTAAGAACAAAATTACTCTTCTTCAGATGAGCAGCACCTCACTCCAAATGTCATCACAGGTTTTGCCGTTGCTCTAAGAGGAGTTACTTGGCGATTCGGAGCAGGAATTTTACAGTCAAGGAGTTTACAGAGAGGATACACTGGAGATTCATGTGGAAACCGTGCTGGCACCTGGCAGTACGACAACACCCCGCAGGTTCCTGCGGAAACCACACTGCCACCTCGCAGCGTTTTGCCCGCCCGACACGTGCTTCCTGCCCCACACCACACCGTCCGTGATGCTCAGAGAAGCCAGAGAAGGGCTGCGGCAGCATTTGCAATGGCAGCTACCGCCCGCAAGCAAGGAAATCCATGCTGACTCCCCAGGGAATCGCTGGTATGGACTGTGGTGCTCACACAAGCAACTCCCCCGGCCTGGCAGTGCCCATCCCCCTCCCTACCCGTTTGTCTTCACAATGGGAGTAGGAAGCACACAGGTCAGCTGCCAGCCGTACATGGCAAGGGAATTCAGCAGTGGAACGTAGTCTGTCTGCACTTCCACTCCCTGGGAAAGAAAAAACAACAGTTAGCATCATCGCTTGGAGTGTGACACCAATTCGTTGGGGGTGTAACACAAAAAAAAAAAAAAAACACCAACCAGAAAAAAAAATACAGGGTTTTCCGGGAGGGAGAAAAGGATTTTTGTACAGAAGTGGGTCATTTTGTATGTTGAGCGAGGCAGGAAGGAAAACGTTCAAAAACCTGAGAGACGGGACCAACCACCTGAACATCACAAACTGCCACATGAGTTTGTTTCAAATGGTAAAAATCTGTGATCTTGTTCTTAGACTGCCTGAGTCATCCCCCTACCTTTAGACCATTTCAGATCTGAACAGGACAAAGTCACTGTGTTTTATCAATTATCTCTTCCCCAACAAAAAGATACCCAAGCAGTGAAAAAATGACAACATTGCTTTGCGTGGATTCTGCTCTAGAGCAAACCCTGGAGATATGGACTGGAATCAGTTGGGTTTCTCTGTTGTGATGGTTCAAAAGCAAAACAGCCAACAACAACAAGAACCCTAAGTACAGGCCTATTCCTTTTATCCCCCCCAAACACACATCCTTTCCTTAGTATTTTGAATCACAAAATCTGCAGGTGAGATTGAAAGTGTTGCTTTTTCCGTGCATTAGTCTGGCTGCAGGGGCAGATCTACCCAGCAGAGCCTTGATAATTCCCTTTCTACTAAATGGCAGAGCCTGCAATTCTCGCAGAAAGAACCACTGATGGTTTCAACAAAGATTGATCCAACGAGGTGTTTAATTGCCAAGTCTGCCAGTAATTTAACAAATAGATGCAAGAGCGTATTTACGAGTTTTTAATTTTAATAAACACATGGCAGGCAAATGGTAACTACTAGTCTCCACAAATGTAGCTATATCCCATTGGAATAATAATTATATTTGCCAAAAAGCTCAGGCACTTCCACTGCTTTCATGTGCACACAAGGAGTTTTAACTGCACAATAGTTTTGCAGCTCCAAAAAATCTATTTATTCCCCAGTAATAAAATAGTCATTTGATCAGAACTAATCCAAATCCTACTGTAGTTATTTCAAGGTATTTTAGTGAATCCCAGTCTCAGCTATTCCTTTCTTCTAACAAATGTTATTTAGGTCACTTGATATCTTCATAACTCAATAACTGCCTGACTCTACCTATTAAAAACCAGATCACGAGTACAAATGCAAATAGCTGAAGAAGCTGTATCACTCCTGCTTAAAAAGCAGAACGTTGAAACACTCTACTCCAGAAAGTGCACACAAGAGAACACTCTGCTCGTGTTACTCCTGATTTCTGTACAGAGCCTTTCAGGGACTTACAGAGCTACTGCTACTTTACAACATCATCAGGTACAAACCAGAATTGCTACCTCCAGGACAGGAAAGAGGTGTCCTGCGAGAGGGGAGCAACACCACTTGTGTCCTCTGAAGTGATCAGGATTTATCCTACATCTGTGATCAATGATAGATTCCACCTCCTCAGACTCCCATCTCCCTCCATAAGATGTGTCTTTCCGCCTTCTTTCTAGCATTACCAAGGGTAATGCAAAAATTATGACATATCTAGACGCCTTGAACAGCTGATGTCTCCAGTAACCACTTTAATAACACGATGAGGTTTATGAGACTGGTCACCAACGCCTTCTGAAAATAAAGACAAAAATACGCAACATGCGCATTATGAATAAGGTCAGAGCATCCGCCATCACAAACCTGCCATGAGGCACCTGGGAGAACACATGAAAGGATCTGACCAAAACATTTCCTCCATCAAACAGAATTTGTAGAGGGAAAACCAGAAGCAGCTCACTCATTTAAAGGGTGGAAGACTAGCAGGTCAGGACAGACTGGCAGAGCAGACCTTGTTTGTGCGCCGAGCAACACCTTATGTTGCAAAGAGGATTTCTGTTTTGAATTCATCGCCTGAGGTTGTTGATTAGCAAAGGGAACCTTCTCCTTGCATCAGGGTGTGCAACAAACGTCAAAAATCGGAGGAAGATCACAGCAATGAGGAAGGACATCAACGCCACGCAGAGCTATTTGGCTGCTGCAGCCCACTGTCCCTGCAGGCTCTGACCCGCCTGACTTGTCAGGATTCAGCATCATCTGCAGCAGATGATGGTGTATTGCACAATCCCAAGGGTGCAGAAAGGAAAAGAGCAGGTAAGCATGTTCAAAAGCGTAAAGTTATTGGAAAATAAATTTAAGATTAAATTAGAGTCAATTAGGCTTAAAGAATTTAAAAAATATATAATCTGGAAATGCAAAAAACCCTGTTGGAAGAGTGCTGTACCACTGCTACAAAAAGGTGGCCTCTTATTTTTGGTATGTGCTGGTTCCTGGCACCACAACCTGCGTGTTGGTCTGGCTGGAGGAAGGCAGGGCACACTCCTCCTCCTGGCTCCACGTGCTCCTTACCAAGCTCTCTCCGACCCCGCATGACGCTTCGCCGGAGTCAGGCACCGCACCTCTTCCCCAGGGGAATAAACTACTCCTAATAATTACCAGCCTTTGAAGATGATAGACGAGAGCAGGAATAAACAGGTGTAATTCATATGGGCTCCAAGTTCCTCACTTGCAAATACAGGTAATTGAAGGTTTCTTTAAGACCACAAGAAATGACTTCTTCCTCCCCTGCTGAGTCGCCGGTTGTAATCCTGTCCCACGACTGGAACTGGTGTGCCAGCAGGAGTCATGGTTGTACAGACCTTTAATTGGTGTCATATTAAATGCTTTCCAAAGCAAAACCACTTCTAAACAAACAACACGCTGGGGGATGGGTGCAGGGGAAAAGAGTCATCTTGTATTCATTTTCTATTTAATACAGTAATTATTTTATCTACTATTGTTTGAGACAATAGAAATAGGATTTCAAACATGCAGTTTCATAAGATGAAATTACAGTGCTCTTTCTAGCTGGCAAATATTGGATTTGAATGCCAGCAGAAGCAGAACGTACGAGCCAGAGCTCTACTGAGAGAGAAGTGTTCAAATAACGCGTCTCAAACTGGGAGACATTTCATTCAGTCAAAGGGTGGAAAATTTTAATTAACTTGCTTCCCACTCTCCTGTGGATGATAAGTAATCTCTGATCACACCTTGAGTGTCAAGAAGCCAGAGTGTATTGAGCTAGGATTTTCCCTTGACTCGCATCACATGAAAAGAATTAATTTTATTTATAGCTGTACTGTTTGTTTGCAGCATTTTTTCCTTTCACAGTTGCTTCTGCTCATTAGGAAAAAAAAAAAAAAAGATTAAGAAATGATAAGGATAATATCTAGGGCAAGCTACACAAACAACTGCATTAACAATTTTTCTTTTCTTTTCCCCCCTACTGCGGCAATTTTAACCACAGCACGATAATAAACAAGATGAGCGCTAAGCTCGTGAAACAGAAAGAAGTTCTTTAGAAATCATTCTTTCCTGGGTTAACTGAATGTGATTTAGTTACAAGGCAGCTGCGGACTGTCACTATTTAGTATTTTTTTCCCAACGTGGATTACAGAGTGGAAGATTGAAAATATCATTAAATAAATCTTAATAAACCTTTATCAGCAAAACCTAACAGACTGTGTACTAAGATCTACACACAGATGGCAAATAGGAGGGGAAGGAAAAAACATGAGTCGCTTTAAAAGTGTAACCTACTGCCTGTGGTGGGAAAGGGGCAGTGTGCTCAAACCCAGCTCCTTACAGAACACCAGGGGGGAAAGGCGACAAGGGTGACACCATGCATACCCAGCTGGGGCTGGCTACTGGTCCCCACCACTGCCAAAGCCAGAGCTGTCCCCTAGGGCACTGGTGGGAGGACAAGGAATTGGTAAAGGCAGGACTTGCACCTTAGTGGAAAAGAGGGAAAATAAAATGAGAAAAACTGAATATATGGGCTGCCTCAAACCCCCCCCATAAAAGCATACTGCAAATGTTTTATGTTTGCAGTAACACAGCTGACAAGGAGACTAAATCCAGGCTCTAAACTTGTGCATCATTTGCCCTTTTCCTTTCCAGACTTCTTCCAAAAGGTAATTTCTGTCAATAATGTAACATTATCTATCCATGAAAAACACTTATTGGAAGGAAAAGAGAATTTCCCAAGTGTTTCAGCACTAAAAATTGGACCATGCTCCTCTAGTATTGAGTTGCTCCTAAATCTCCCTGTGTAGTACAGCACAGCACCCCGCTCTACCCATCCCGTAGCTGTACAGCAGAGGGGTGTGCCATGGCTCCTGTGCCCTCAGAAACCAAGAGTGGCTTTTGGCAGCAGATGGATCACTGACCAACAGAACAGCTGCCAAACTGGGGCCTCAGTGGAAAGTTAATAGAAAAAAATAATAATATGTAAATCCACAGGCAGGTTTTTTCCTCATTATTCCAGGCACATGTAATTTAGACTTATTTATGATCACTTAAGATATGTGAATTCATGCACTGTGAAATATTTTTGAGAAGATAATAAGGTTGTAATACTATATGGGGTAGCATCCTGTTAGGACAGTTTCTCTGTGATTCAAGATGTATCCAGGCACAATTTCAATAGACAATAGGCTGCCGATGAGCAGTCACAGCTCTCTCTACACACAGGGTAGAATAAAAAACAACCAAAACACCCCTCCTGTGCCCACAAATCCCACTTCTCTCAGTAACTTCCGCAGATGCAAATCCTACTTTCTAGCAGATGTATAAACCAACAAAAACATTTGAGTGCTCCTGATACTGCCTGCACCTGTAACACAGAAGCACACTTGGCATTGATGGAGGCACAGGAGAGGTAGCAAAAGCTCCACAAGGTGAACGTGTTGACATGTGGAAGGCTCTCCATGAAGGACACATGGAAACACCTGAGGAAATGGGCCAAGCTTACTGCTGCATAGGCAATGAACATGGGGTAGGGTAACCCCACATTATTGGCCACGGAGCAGAAGAACTGAACGTGACCCAGCAATCCAACAGTGCATTGCCTTAAACAGCTCTGGCATTTTTAGTTTCACAGTGCCTTAAGGTAAGCACTGATTTTACTGTTTGCCCATCAACTGTTTTGGGGAAAAAACCCAACACGGGAAAGCACTACCTGAGAACCTCCATACTCCACACACAGCTCATTATCTCCGTGTGGCTTCCCCCATGTTATTTACAATGGCCATAATTTATTCTCAGACAACATCTGGACTTTGCAAAAGAAGTTCTGTGCACCCCTCCACCGCTACGGAACTAACGACCTGCTCCCACGTGAGAAACACAGCCGAAGCACAGACCCTCCACTGCCACCAGGGTCAGGCACCAGGAGAGCAAACGCTGGCGCTGCCCTTCCCTTAGGTGCAGGCTGTGTGTGACTTAGGGGGTTCCAAGCGCTTGGTTCCCGTGCCCCTCAAAATGCTCTCCCTTCCCAAACCCACCTGGAAGCAATGCAGGGTCAAAGGGGTGCATTAGCCAGGGCACTGCTGCCTGGCTAAAGGTGGCCCACTGGGGAAAAGAAGTACAACTTGTGCCCTGCATGGTTTTTTTAGAAAGTATAGAAGAGGACTAAGGATACTCTTCCTCACCTTATTCTTAAGTGGAAAGTTTAAATTTGGTAAGCTTACTTTCTCCTGACAGATTTTACAAGTGAGCAGAGAAATACTTCTTACCTCTGATCCTGTCACAAACCTAAGCACAATGTGACAGTTTGGAAGTGGGGGTTTATTGTTCAGACTGTTTTAAGTCCTGTGCTTTTCTGCCTGATTAGTCCAAGTGCCCGTTACTCACGTGGAAGAGGCTTTCACTTTGTCAGAGTTTCAGTAAGTTTCAGTAAGTGCCACAAGAAGGTATCAGAAAAGTTCCAAGTGTGAATTGCTATATTCTATTACTAAATTTATCACAAAAAACAAAGATTTGCTTGTGCATTTTAATCCCACACAGAGCACATGTCTACTGAGTTCTGTAGACAAATACATATACATGCTGCTTTCATTATCTTGCATAAAAGAAAGAAAAAAGCCTATAAAATTTTTTCAAAGAGGCTCCTGAAAGTGGGTTGGGTTTTTTTTTCACTTTTTCCTAAAAAGCAACGAGAGGCAAAATGCTGAAACGTTATGCCCAGACAACACACACGTCTTTTGAGTGATGAAGAGGGTCGCTCACAGAGCTGCGTTACCCACCCATCGCCATCAGCTCCTTTGCTGACCTGGTCATGCCTTTCTCCCCTGGCTAGAGACAGCAGAATGTAGCTTAACTGACGTATGACCTAAATCTGATTTACAGACAAATCAAATCCTCGTTTCCAGGGAATTTGTTTCAAGGCTTACATTAAGGCAACTTGAAACCTAGGCTCAGCAGAGATAATTTTTTAAATCTTTTGATATGTCGTACTTTGAAAGGTTTACCACGTCTACAGCAGACACTGACCCCATTCAACTCAGCCAGGAAAATGGCAACACCGTGATGTATTTGAGATTTTAATTCATGTCAGTACACAAAAGATATGGCAGAGCAGAAAATAAAAAAGTGATGAATCACCAGCTGAAGATTTTCAGTAAGAAAATACGTGTAAATTAAGGATAATATTTTCAAAATGAACAAGGCTTCAGAAGCAGAACAATGCAGAAATCTAAAATAGATGGTATAGCACTCAATTTTAAAGACATTATTACCTATTTTGTCCTGGTTAATGGGGAAGAGAAGGTGACAGATTAGAGGTAGGGAGAGGGAAATCATACAGGCTCTGATTAATCAGAACTGTCTACCCACATTTGCCTACACAAGCAGAATTAAAGCCATCAAACAAGTTTTAGTGCTAGATCTCAGAGGCTGCGGTGGAAATAATATGCCCTGACATTTTTAGAGTTAAAGTGATAAGGATGAGAGCCACATTTTGTCATGAGGAGTCCCTTGGTCATTTGCAGAGGACACCACAGCTCTACTTTGAGAAGAAAGAGTTAAATTACTCAGAGCTATTACATCCTGTCTGCTGCTTGGCAGGACCACATACTGTGACAGCTGCTAGGTTTACATCCTCTACAAACTGACATTTTACACACAGAGGAGTGCATCACACTCTTCAGCTTGTTTTCTCTATTAGCTTCTGCAATTAAAAAGGCAGCATTTTCTCTGCTAAGAGGTGTGTCAGCCCATCGGTTTTGCCTTTGTGGTTAAACAGCAAAACTTTACTTCTTCATTTAGAAAGGTTACCTTCTTATTACTAAGGGCATCGACACATGCTGTTATGTCTTGCTTTTAAAAACAGCTTTCTTTTGTTGTGGCAGAGATTCTTTTCTTTGTTTCTCCTTCTTAATTGGGATACAAGGCAATAAATTTACATTCAGTTCAGACCACATCTGGACAACTCCACAGCACCTCCAGATAATCAAATCTGATACAAATTTAAAATAAGTATCCATTATACATATTTATGTCATGCTGCCCATCAGTTCTTCCACTAACTTGGTACAAATGAAAATGACAAATGGAAAAGGTTAATCTAGATCAGAGCTGAAGCTGCACAACATTAATGAGTCAATCCCCTGGTCCACAACAATCTCTGTGGTAACTATACTTTGAAGTACTCGTAACAGAAACAAAGCCTTTACTGGATTTCGGACATCTTCTCTCACTACTGAACTCTATATCTTCTCCCCTCTCCACCCCACATTTTACAGTCCCTTCTTCTGTCACTGCATTATTCCCTTTTTATGGTAAATAAAGGTTGAAATCCAATAGGGCTTAACAGAGAAGTGACTCGGTCTTCTGGGTACGACACTGGGCATGTGCCTACAGACCCCCTGGCTTCCAGTCTGTCTTCCAATCATTTGATCACTTTACCTACCTATGCCTACTTTGTCTCAGAAAGCACGAGGCATGAAATATCCAGGCAGTTATTTAGATGTCAGGAGAAGAAAACAGAGGTGGTCAGCTCTGCTCTTCGGGTACATGGGTAAGACCTTTCAAGAAGTTCCCCAATGCCTCAACCTCTTCCTTCAGCAGGCTTTATCTTCTCCATATGCTTCCACTTTCAGGTTGGTGGGTAACAAGTTCATAGTGCCCCTGAAAGAGGGGCACTTGATTTCAGAAGTGCAAAATTGCAAGGGACACACAGCATCCAAATTTCAGACTCCAGCAGAGACTAATTTGATCATAGCTGCAAACTGTGTGTGTGCTATCAGTCAGTTTCTGGAATTGCACATAATAAACCTGACGTTTGACAGGAGTGATTCTCCACATTAGCCCTCATGCAGACATGGGTGCAGCACCACAACATCTTCTGACACACCAGATGGCATTAAGAGGTTGATTCCTTGATCTGTTGACCAGCTGTGTCTCCAGCATGGAATTGCCAGAATTTAAGGTGAATAATACTCCACCTACCAGGGCTATAATGCTTCAAGGGGCCCTTCTAGAAGATACTAGGTTTTTGACCACCACCCTGCCATCACAAGATCCCCATTATCAGATGCTGTCCTCGTCACATGGCTTGAGACAAAATTTCTTGAGTCCATACAGAGCAAATCTAAGAGGTGCATAGGGGGCATTATGTACAGCTTTGCTACAATACCCTACTGAAGCAGAGACCCTTTCACTGGTTGTCCAAGAGCCAAACTGGTTCAGACCAAGTATCCATTTAACTCAGAAAGCAGTCTTCAACATGGCTATAAGTGACAGCTAAGGAAGAGTAATATATATTGGGGCAAGCATGTAGGATACCTGACCCAAATGCTTCGTGTACTTCCTCTCAGCAGGCCTGGTTTCATTTCTACGGAAAGGAATCCAACTTGTGCAACAGGAGACCATTCTGTGATGTGAGGTATATTATGTGGGGAGAATCAGGGGGTTCACTTCAAGAACGCACATCTGATCTGAATTAAAATGCTTGTATAAACGCAGAGATAGATAAGATAGAGGAAAAAACAACACTGCTTCCACCTGAACCCTTCTAAACTTCTTGAACCCACAGCATTCTCCAGAAAGGAGCTCTACAGATTTACTGCCTGACGCATGAAGAATTACCTGAATTATCTCTTTTTGGTTTGTTTCTTAGCTGGCACCTACTAGTGTGATTTGACAACCCTTAGTTCTTATACTGGAAGAGATGGCAAACAGCCCATCCCTATTTACATGCTTCACATAATTTTGGAGACCTCTACTTACTCCATTCCCTGCAACTCTTTTCTAGACTGCAAGGACACATCATGTAAAGTCTTCCCAATATGGAAACCGTCTGTATCACTAATCACTGCTCTTCTCTGAACAATTACCATGATAACATAACCTTCTGGAATATGGTGCTGTCAAATCATGGCTTATATAGTAGTATGTACTCGTATATTCTCGCTCTTTCACTCTCCCTTTCCTAAGAGTTTTTAACATATGGTTAACATTAAAGCTTCTTAACATTGGCTTTCTTGATCAGCACTGACCTAATGCATTCATGGAACCATCTGTCATTATTCCAAAACCTTCCTCCTGAGTGGCAACGCCACAATTTGACCCTAAAAATGAACAAAAACTTCTAGTCAAGTCTGTAATAACTGGAATAATATTAAATGTAGTAAGGAATCGCTTGTTCAGATGCACTTTATCACAAGAAAAACTGCCATTAATGCATTACACTGTTCTTCAAGAAGCTTCTAGCCATTATTATATGGCTATTTCTTGCTAGATTATGAAGTCATCAATCTAAAAACCAAACTCTTAACTCTAGTCTCCTGGAATTTTACACATTTAGTCCAGCATCTGTCCAATTTTCCCTTAATCCATGCTTTTGCCTTGCTTGTCTTAGGATTTTACACCACTTATATTATATTCCAAGCAAAAAGGTCAGGCATTGCCTTTATAGGTATAAAACGTCTATTTCTGGCAGACTACTTCTTTTCCCCCTACAATCTTTTTGCTTCAAGTCACAAAAAATTTTAAGCCCAGTTTTTCAACTACCTGTGTATCAAATTTGCTGTGGAAGATCGGTACTGACCTGATCTACATGGTGTTTCTGCTGACCTGAGTGTGCACTCGGATCAGTAAAAAGCCACTCTGTGACACACGTGGTTTGTTTACAGGGACCTATCCGGGATATACCGTGCTTTCAGCATATGACGGAGGTCAGAGAGAAGCAAATGGAGCTATCTGTGCTCCTACTGGCAGCTAAGTCTACCTAAAAGGACACCTTTAGAACTGTGATGCTACCACGACTTGTGTGATCCTGTTGCCCTGACAACCAAAGGAGATCCTCTCTGCAGTTATTCTATTTTGAGGACAGACAGCCCTGAGTTTCATTGCTCACCATCACTCACATTTCTTACCCTCCTCAATAAAGCATGGAGATTATAAAAATCAAAAGTGCACTGTACAAACCTAGAGTGTGGTTAAATGGTGTTCCTGTTTTGTTGCATCCCTTTTACCTCAGTTGCCTCTCTGCCACTGCTGAAGCACAAATCGGTACAGGAGAGTCTGCCTCGCAGTCGTGGAGTGTTTTGATTTGCAAAAAATAAGAAAATCAAAGAAGAAAAACTATGCACGTACCTTCAGGACAGTCCACTGTTCTACAACAATTGCATCATAGCTCTGCGTGGTTTTACTGTCTTCCACAGCAACATCTTCAAATAGAAATAATCCATCCATTGTCCCATGTAAAGAATCTGAGAAAATACAGGGTTATCTGTAAGCCTTATGGAAGGCCACCCACCTGTATTGAAGCATTTGAATTTATTAACCACAAGTTCTTCCAAGGTTGTTAATAAAACATGCATAGACCTCCCTCTGATATTCCAGCTCTGTTAAATGAATGAGACTAATATCTCCATATTTAAGAGCAATCCTACTCTCTAACACCAAACCTCACTGTCCACTCTCCTGTTCCGGAGCTTGTCCCCAAAAAACACAGCTCTCCCATTTTAAGCAGGAAAAATTAATCCAGTCCTCAGTTCAGCAGTACTGCTCACATACTTGGAAGTTTTAGATGCACACTTTAGGGGCTAAAGACCATATATTATGTCAACTTTTCAAGGGCTTTTGAAGGTACACCAATATTAATGACTATACCCATTCATTCACACAAGTCAGAATCCTACATATGGATAAGCCGTCGTAGTCAGCGATCTGCGTGCACTAAGGATGATCTGGCGTATCTGAATGGTGTGAAAGAAAAGATACATTCATAACAATTTAATCAATTTATGGAAGGCATTTTGACCATCTGGTTTAGTGGCTCTCCATTCTCATTTGCATTCCCAGCACACTCAGACTTTTTGCAGACAACACATACTATTAAAGTTATTTGAGCAGCACTTTCTCCAACTTAGCTGTATAATCGGTAGTCACTACCATACCCAAAGTTTTGTCACCTCCATGACAGAAAAGAACCAGAATAACTGAAAAAAAAATTACTTAGGTTTCTTTGCTAAAATGAGCTAAATGATGAAGCAATAGAATTACACTTAGAAAAACTGTAAATAAACAGTGCTGTACTCTTCATGAACACAGAAAATTCCTCACACATGGTCACAAAGCGTGTTTTTTAGTGTTTCTAGTTTAAATAATACAGTTATGCTGGATGAATGATGATAAAGACCTTGCTCATCCCCTCCCCAAATGTTCTATTTTGCATGATAGTTTCTTTACATTTTTAGGGAAACTATATTCCTCGCACTGTGTTTTTGAACTGCAACCACACCAGCCAAATCGACAGATTCCTGAACTGACAGGAGTGTCTTCTGGGTAAATCTGCTTAGCTGTGTCATCAGGTCCTCCTGATTTCCCTGGTGGATGTTAGGAGGTCAAGAAATGCCAGTGGGAAGGCATCGCTGTCTCCAAGGAAAAACATATATCAAACTCAGAACCAATTTTCACAAAGGAGACAGTAAAGAGGATTAAGAGGCTTCTTACCTCTTGCAGACACAATCTCGGTCAACATCTCCTGATGTCATTATGTGATCTAAATTCAATTGACTATTTGGAAATAACAAATCTGTTGTGGGCTCTGCCCACAATAAACCAGACTTGCATGGTTGAAGGCTTATGTCTACAAACACACCGCCGCGGGACTGCTGCTGCAAGCGTCAACCATTTGCACATTCCTTTGCTTCTATTTGCATGGTCCACTACTCTCTCTTGCTGGAGTTTCAGTCAAGTTATTAAGCTATAAATGAGCAGATGCATATACTCATATCTAAACTACAACAGCTATTATTATTTTTTTTTGTTTGGTTGTGAAGGACACTTACTAGGGACTCTCCTAGGGATTGTGTTGTGAGACTCAAAGAAGTGTGAAAACACACTGTGTACTTTCAAGCTGACTGTTTCCCCAGACAGGTCTCCTGTAACTCTGTCTAGAATAAAGAGAGATGAAGACTCCTCATCATTATAGAGTCCCACAATTACACATCACTCCAAGGAGGATGAACCGGACTACAAAGCCGTAATTCCTGTCATCTACATGAATTTTTCATCCGAGTGAGGAGAACAGGTATTTTTCTTATGAAATGACAGGCCAGATCACTAAGGAGCTGGGTTGCAGATTAGAAAAGACAGCAAGAACAAGGTTACTGCATACAAAAGGGTACAAGAGTTAATGACAGTATTTCATTCAGAATAGACTCCACACTCCAAAGTTGGAATCAACTCAACTTCTGTGTAACCTGTGTTCCAACACCCACACCCATACCCAAACCTATTCTAGAATGCATAACATACAAATAGCCCTTTAATTTCCAAAAGCAGGGATGATAGTACAGCACACAGAATCACAGAATATCTGGGACTGGAAGGCACCTTGAAAGATCATCCAGTCCAATCCCCCTGCCAGAGCAGGAACACCTAGAGCAGGTCACACAGGAACGTGTCCAGGTTGGGTTTGAATGTCTCCAGAGAAGGAGCAGCACCTAAGGCTGAAATCAGAAACCCATAGATCCCTCTTAGACACAGACGCCCAGGTCTCGGCAGGAAACTCTCTGCAGCGTTGGCGTAATGCTCCTGCATCGTGAATTAACGAAACTCAGCGTTGCACTGTTGGCACAACTGCAGCTTGAGCTCAGCTTGAGCTCACCCCACGCGCTTGCCAGCTAATTAATAAGCCATCAAAACACAATCAGCATGCATGTGTTTACATTGACTCGTAAATCATCCTTTATGTTTCACTCTGCTGCGCATTCCACTCGCGCAGTTCACAGCTTCCACATATGTGAGCATTATGGCACACATGTAATGTTTTAGAAACTAATAGCTGAGCTGGTGAGACCCTACAGGCTGCAGACAAGCTTGAGCACTTCCGTGTTGAATGTACAATGATTACTGTTAAATGCTGCATCCAGTCAATCCTAAGGTCCATCACCCTTTTGGCCAGGAAAGAAACCAATAGAAAATGAGGAAACTGGAAAGGGAAAACCAGTAACACATTAACCACAACACCATGCGCCTAGCCATTGAGATGAGAGGACAGCCAGTCCCATCTAGGCTTCCAGGTCCTAACCTGGATACAAAAATATTGTGGGAGCCAGTGGCAAACCTCCTTGATGAATTCACCCAAAACGACACCTACTGCTTTCCCTTCATTCCCGAATCCAGTGATTTTATCACAGAAGACAATCAGTTTCATCAGCTATGCTTTACTCTTGTTAAATCCATGCTGACTGTTCCCAGTCACTTTCCTCTCCTTCATGTATCTAGAAATGTGTTCCAACACAACTCACTCAGTGATTTACCCAGGAATGAGGTGAGGCTGACCACCCTCTAGGTCCCCGGATTGTCCTTTTGGCCTTTGTTTAAAGATGGATGCAAGCTTTATCTTTCTTAAGTGTTGGAAACCTCCCCTGATGTCTGTGACCTCTCAAACATGACTAAGAGTGGTCTTGTTATGACATCCGCCAGCTCTGCCAGCACCCCTGGATGCAGACCACTTGGTCTCAGGAACTCAAGCAATCCCTGTCTTGATCTTCATCCACTGCTGCTAGTCCTGAACTTCCTTGGACCTTGCCTCTGAGCTCAGAGGCCTGAAGACGGTGTCAGTAAAGACTAAGGCAAAGGAAGCACTGAATATCTCACTCTTACCCAGGTCTGCTGTAACTAAATCACCCACTCCAACATACCTATCTCTTTTAGATATCTGTTGTAGGACGAGGTGGATCACAACACACATCCTACTGACTATACTGGTCTAGGCCGAGATCTCCACTGATCATAATGGCAACTTTTGGGTGATAACTCATATGCAGATTCCTGCAGGGCAGATGCTTACATTTATTCAGATGAATCTTACCTAACCTATCCACAAAGATCAGCCATCTAAAGCTTCAGATGGTGAATTGGTCTTTCCAGTTTCCACTGTTTCTCATTCAAAGAAAAGGTCTTCACTAAAATTAAATGTTAGTTCATTTGCAAGAGGGCAGTAAGGCAAACATTTTGACTTTGCTGTCTGTGGTATCATTTCCCAAACTCTACTCTTGAACAGACGTATCTTCACTCTTTCTTAAAGAAAAGGCTCTGAACGTAAAGGTTACAATAACTGTCCTTCCTCTGAAAATGTTCCATTACCACTGCATCTTTTATTAAGGTATCCTACTGTGCACAAAAAGCTATTTTCACTGGGTTTTATAAATATTTGATGTAGCTTGGTTGACAAAAAGCTATTTTGATGTTCTTGCTTCTGATTTACAAGAAGTGTATGGGAAAAGATTTCTTACTTTACCATGACAGCTTTCCTAGTGGGCAACATTTTCCCACTTATTGTTTCTGAACTACAAATCCCCCTTATGCAGGAAATTAACCTTTAGGCTGCCATCGCTCTGAATGAGGAAAGCTAGCTATCTGTGGTTTCACATGGCATGTGACTTGAATGTTTGCTTTTGCTTCCTATTTATATTCCTTCCTCCTCTTGAATGTTTTCACCTTCAGTACCCACAGATAAAAATAATTCCATATGGATGATAAAAATCCCAGCCACTTCAGTGGGTAAGGTGACTATAATTGGCAAAACGCATCACTGGTTTAACTCTGTCAGGCAGTGTGACTATAACAGAGACAATCAATCTGACCCTCTGAAAAATACCTATTTTCCCCTTCCAAGCAACTCACATTTTGTTTCATTTGCTTTAAGTACTGCCAATGTTTTCTGGTTGGTTGCCTGGCTTTTTCTAAGTTTGAAAGGCAGGAAATTCACAGAGAGAATGGTAGAACAAATACAAGAATGCCAGGCATTTCAAGACCTGTAGTTCAAAACAACTAAAGACAGCACGTTTGTGATTGCTCTGTTAAGGGATCAAAACATAACCTTAGCTTTGACTCTTCCACTCTCCTCACTCTCATCTTCTCACACCGCTGATTGGAGACTTGCCGTTATAGGAAAGAGAGAGACCCCCCCCCGTTACACCCTTTCTATTTGCAGTGCTATTAATCTGGAGCTTGCAGCTACAGCCTCCACTTCTCACTAGAAAAGGGTAAGGGTGAAGCCCTACGATCACTTTAGATCCCTAGCCAGGACCAGTTTACACCCAGGACAACAGGCAGAATTAGCAATGACTCAAGTCAGATGAAAAACATGAAGTAACTGATCTCCAAATCTAAGTAACTGTTATTTGTCAACATCTGTGAACACTCAAGGGCCAAGCAAGCTGCTGTTTCTAACTTACTATCAAAATCTGAATAAATTTAATAGATGGTACAACTCTGTGTGGTTTACATATCATAATTTGCAATTGTGTTATATTTCTGTTTATAATTATCTGGTACAACAAGCAAAAAGAAACAATTGTTATCAGTGAACTTTAAAACTCTTTTAAAGACTAATTAATAAACCGTTGGCAGAAGGAAGCAACAGATTTATGACTACTGACAATCTGGAAATCTTCACTTCATTGGGCATTCCAAGGACATGGGAGAAAAGAAGATAATAACCCTGCTTTTAAATCTAATAAGCAAAATAATGAATTCGTACTTTAAGCCAAAGAGAAAACCAGCCCCCAGAACAAGGAAATGTGATATAACCAATTAAAGAAAGTATGCTAGTATTACCTTAATTTGGAAGAGGATTAATCAGTGAATAAGGAAAGCAGCTACGAGGAGCTGGACAGGCTGCCATAAAGGACTAGAAAAAAGTAGGAGCTGAGAAGCCTTCAGCCCCCGCTTCCTTCCCCTCCTCCCCTCCCCTGGCTTCTTTCATATTGGTTGGCACACCAGTGAAAAAGCTGCTCTGTTTCTCTGCAGCACAGGAAAATTTTAGAATTTAAATCATAAACGTTTAACTGCAACCAACTGACAGCAACTTACAGATGTTCTTAACAAAAGTTCTTCTAACGGCACGGGCATGTTCACAGTGTTTTAATTTAAGTGTCCTAATTAATACACTTTTAGAAACCTTAACTCTGAGCTTTTTGACTTCTAAACCTATAACTGTAAAACCTAAAAAAATGTTCATTAATTGTTAATTTTCAATCTCTTATCTAACTTAATCCAGAATCTACCCACTTTTACCCAATTCGTTGTCCTGTTTACATTGAAGCTTTACTGTCACCCTTCAAGCCTACTTTATCTATGTCTGCAGGCAGTTACCCAGCCCTCCTCACTCTGGTATCCAAGTACACCAACTTCCCCCAAGCCTCTGTTATGTAAATGAACTTTAGAAGTTTAAATAACAGAAAAATGCTGTGTTTAAAGCACTTTAGAGTGCACTGATAAGCAGTTTTTATTAAAGAAAACACTGAGCCTGATACAGCCAATCAGATTTGCCTCTATGATTTGCAATTTATACACATAAATTAAATGAACATTTGTTTTTAAGTAAGTTAACTAGCAATTACAAGGCTTTCCAGGAAGCTGTGTGAAAGCATTCCATCAACTGAACTTTAGACCTTCCTTTTTTTGCTACTTGCTTGCAAACAGAAAAATTAGGATTGCCTGTTAATTTCCTGATTGACTTTTACCAGAACTGACTCACATTACTGTGTTTTATTATGGATCCTGGAATTCTGACCAACAGCAAAACGGGAAGAAGATGCTCTGGAAGCAGTTCCCCTATCATTTTGAGGCACAAACCCACAAATGTCAGTAGCAGTGCCAAATCTATGGGTTACCACATTCCTTTTGAAGAATGCAAACCAAACCAAAATTAGGTGAAAGATTCAGCCATAAGCACTTTGACCATGAAGAATACTAGTCACAACATTTTCCAGTAATCTGGCTGTAACGTCAACATTTTTATGTTCAAGTACTTCCCTTGGTTTGTTTTCATGGTCCCTTGGTTGTGTCTCAGATGCCTACTATACACCAGTCTTTCTATGTCGAGCAGGCTTGTCTTCAGAGACACCATGGTGGCCACGAGTGTAGTACAGACTGACTACAATATTAAGCTGGATTCAGTGCCACGTTTTCACAACATGAAAAAATCTGGTTCTTAATCTTCGCTTCTTAATTTAACACCAGCACTGAACCATAGTGAATACACTAGCTAGGATGAAACAAACAGAAAATTTTATAAAACACTGTGCCATCAAGGTGGAAGGTGTCTCTGGAAGAACTGGGGGTGACTGACTATACATTGGAGAGATGAAAACAGAGGGTCCTTACACTGCCCTGCAATCAGACCCAGCTGCAGTGTGTGGCTGGGCAGCTAAGAGGACAGCCGCTCTTCCATTTATGTCATCTGCTTTACAATCTTATTAGTTGAATTAATTTTACTTGGTACTGTTTATTAACTCTGTGTATTTCTGCAATTACAGGGTCATCTCCAGTACATTATAAAACACAATACATGATCTGTTTTCCTTATTCAAATGCCAAAATATTTCCTCTGCTTTCATTCCTTTTCACTGAAATAGGCTATTCTAAACCAAATCTGCCCCTAGTCTACATTAAAGCACCTCCCAAATGTCTTCTCTTCGAAGTTAATGGCCTCTATTAGAGGAGAAAGGAAAATAATCACAGCATAATGCTTTCTGTAATTTCCATACCATTTACCATTCCAAGGCTGAAGATGGCATTTACCAATGAGCCTCCTTTCCTGAAGTGATCTGTCATGTGCTCCAGCCAATTTGCTTCCAAGCTGTTGACAGTCTGCCCATTCCTGGAGATCCTCATAGGGATAGTCACCGTGTAATACTGGCTGCATCTTTGTGGGGTTTTTGGCTTGTTGAAGAGAGCGAAGATCTCTGCTTCTACCAAAAAGTAAAAAATGGAATAATGCAACAACCACATTATGATATTTCAGCTAAAGCGTTGTATAATCCACTGTTTGCCCTTCCACAATCACATTGTGCAACTGCAAAAAATACTTTGGGACAATACATTTCTGCAGGGCCCAAGACAATAGGGTCCCCAAACCCAATATAATATTTTGATTGCTGTAACAATATTTGTTACTAACTATGGATTCACTGCTGAAAATCAAACATTTAAAGACAGAAATACCTGAGTACTAATGGACAATTTCCCTACTGGAGTTATCAGTGCAAACCAAGATAGGAAAACATACTCCACCAACTGCTTAAAGTACTGTAGCAGTCACAAAATCACTAAAAATTAATGGACATAGTACCTGTGTTTTCTACTGAATGAACTGTTGAAAGAGCTGTGACACTGAGTACAGTTTCAATACAAAACCTTACTGCAAATTTAGAAGAAACTACATTCCATTCCATGATGGCAATTAAACTGAAGTATTAAATAACTTGGGTTTGATAATACAATGGCATGGAACCAGCAAGCAGTAGGATCATCTGAAGAAAATGTGATGAAACATTACTGTAGAGACAACACTAGCTGGTTAGTTGATTTACTCTGGGTCTGAGCCAAGGCAAGACATTAACACAACAGTAAATGAACTTTGAAAGTGGAAATGTGATGGGTTTTACAAATGAGAACATTTTTTAGACTCTGCTCCCTACATCTTCTAGTATACCATAAGAGCAGTTAATGTAGGCTTATCACCACAAAAAAGTCATTAATTGACAGCAAAGCTGAGCTTTCACAGCCCTAAAACTGGAAATCAGTTTAAGTGCAGATACACTTTCCAAATTCTCAGAAGAGTACAACCATCAATAGAATTACCAATAAAAAAATTGTTGGACATTAATATTTTATTTATTAATGGACATGGTAATCAATGGTAAAATTTCTATTGAATTACAAATGCCAAAAATTCTCCCAAAATAAACTAATTTAAAAGATAAAGGCATTATATGGAACTCATTAATTCAATATTCATGAATTTCATTATATGAAATTCAGTCAGTCAGTCGGGCCTGTCGGTGAGCTGTCATGGTGGCATGTGGCTGCACTGCCCCCTTGGTGATGATGGCAGCGAGGGGGTGTGTGGCGAACAGTGGGATCCACCTTTGCACACATTAATTTCACTCAGGATTTTAATCAGAAATAGTGTGACCAGCAGGACTGAGGTAGCGACCGTCCCACTGTACTGGGGACTGGTACCTCTGGGACTGGTATGAGGCCCCATCTTGAGGGCTGTGTCCAGTTTTGGGCCCCTCGTGACAGGAAAGACATTGAGGGGATGGAGCGGGTCCAGAGAAAGGAAACAGAGCTGGTGAGGGGTTGAGAGAACAAGCCTCATGAGGAGTGACTGAGGGAGCTGAGGTTGTTCAGCCTGGAGAAAAGGAGGCTGAGGAAAGACCTTCTCGCTCTCTACAACTTCCTGAAAGGAGGGTGCAGCCAGGGGAGGTTGGTCGCTTCTCCCAAGTCACAGGTGATGGGACAAGTTGCACCAGGGGGGAAGTTCAGGTTGGATATCAGGAACAACTTTTACACTGAAAGGGCTATTAAGCATTGGAATGGGCTCTCCAGGGCAGTGTATGAGGCACCATCCCTGGAGGTATTTAAAAGACGGGTTGATACAGTGCTGAGAGACATGGTTTAGTGATGGTTTTTATCGGAGTTAGGTTGATGGTTGGACTCAATGATCTTAGAGGATCCTTCCACCCTCGACAATTCTATGATTCTATAATAAGCTCCTCTTCTTTTCAAGTTATTATATTCTAACCTCAAGTATTAAAGCAAAGGAAGAGATGTCAAGAGAAACGTTAAGACTGCTCTCTAACAAACGTCACTGAGCAAGTAGTGTGCAAATTGAAAAATATATTGAAGAGGAGCTGCTCAGAGCCAGGCTGGCAGCACTTGAAGAAGAGAGCAGGAAGCTCATGCTATAAGCAAACATGAAAGAGAGACCTAATGATCTCGGACATGAACCGCGATTCAAATACAGCAGAAAGGAATACATTGTTGACAAGAATCCTCTTGCTATTTAGCACTTGTTTATAAAAAGAACAAAATTATGATAAACCTCCTAACTCAGAAGAGCATACACAAAGAACTTCTATGATCATTTTGATTCTGACCCCCAAAATAGACGCATGTTGGAGATGGAGATCTTTTTGGTGTAAATTAACAATAGCAAATCGTGGAACTGGAAAACCATAGGGAAACGATAAATTGGATTTGACACCAGGCTGTTGACAACATGCACTTAAAATACACGGGAGTCTTTCAGTGGTCAGTGGTTGACTTCTTTTGTCACCATTTCTCCAATGAGCCTGACTGCCCAAGCATGGACACACCTTTCGCTTTGGTTCTAGGTAACACGGCACTTTTGAACATACTGTTGGAATATCCATGCCTTGTTCACAGACAAATAATTTTCAACACTGTGTTGAAGAGCCCTTTAGTAAAAGGGAAGCTGAGTAAGCACTACAAAATATTCAGAAAAAAAAATAATGAAGAAGCAGAAAAATAACACTCGAACAGAATAAAACCTAAAATAAAGAACAAAATTAAGATTCCACAAATAGTAAAAAATATTACAATTTTCTTCTGAAGTTTTATGCAGGGAAAATGGAGTTCAATAGTGGTAACTTCCTATGGAATAAGTAAGCTAACTGGAAAAGAAAAACACCTGATGCTTTCTATCTTTATGTTCCCAAGGAAGGATGGAGAACTGCTGCCAAAGACTGAAATACATTTTCCATGGGAGGAAAAGGGAGTGCTGTAATAACAAAAATTCATACAAGAGTAATAAAGAAATCAGCAATGTACAGGCAACAGATTTGGGAAAACCCTAGTATAGGGGGACTGCCACGTAAAACTGCCTTCTCAGACCTTCAGTCTTGGCAAAGTATTTGCATAACTCACCAATTAAAAAAAACCAATAAATAAATAAAGCCCAAAAGCACTCAGAGAAAGACAGACAAATAAGGAAACTAAAGGCTTTTTTAAAATAAAACCTCTTATCTAGCAAACCGGCCACTGTAATAAAATCCTGGGGTGTTAGAGACAGAAGTTGGGAAGATTGGAGGTGATCAGCATCCCATTATGTAAAAATATTAAGTATGTGGTTACTTGTAGCAAAAGGTTTTCACTGTTCAGTATGGAGAATAGCATCGAAAAGACAAACTTACTAGGCTAGCTCTCTCAAAGACAGATATAAAAGAGAGAAAGAACTGGTCTGATTAGACTTGGAGGTAACTAATTCAGAACTATAAAACTAAGAGAAGTTTTATAATGTGTAACATTCTAGTGTAAACCAGAACAAATTGCTCAAATAATAGCTATGCTTTGACCGAATTTGGCTGCCTCCTTTCCCAACAAAAACTGAAGAAAGCTCGGGGAAAGGTTACTGGAGCGTGATCCAAATCTGATGGCAAAGAACTATTTACACCAAAATTGCAACGGAAATCAAGACAATAGTCCAAAGAGGGTACAATGCAAAGTCATTCTCTACACACAAAATCCCCAAAGGGGTAGGATTGTTTCACTGAATCTATGTAGGACATAAAGAATAGGGATAAATTAAAGTCAAGGACAGTACCAGGTGAAAGGAATGTAGATTGAACTTTTCTTATGTAGATTTGTGACTTGTAAGGAAAGTAAGCAAAGCTGTAAGAGAAATAAGTTCTGTAGGATTTAAGCAAACGTGGGACAGAAAAAAATTTGAGGTTTAAACCAGAAATGGGACACAAATATTTTTTCTGATGACTTTTCATTTTCTAAATTACTCTGATCTCCATCCTATTTTGAACTTTAATTCCTGCTACTGAGGCAGCCACCAAGCAACAAACACCTTATAGATGGTATTTTGAGACCTCATCTGAGACTCAAAGAGAAATGGAAGAAAGAAAACTGGTATATGAAGAATAATCTTGAAAATATAGGAGAACTGGAAGGCAAATTATTAGGAGCATCATTATCAAGAGGGCCTTTATTATGAATTAGCAAGCATAAGCCATTAACAAAATAACTGCTGCTTTCCAATAATTACAATTCCTACTGTAAGCCTGACTACAGGATACAAGGAGACTTCAGAGTCCAGATTACATATATTCTTGCTGTTCCTGATGTGCTTCAATTTTGGCTAGCTGTTCACCTGCTACAAAGGGACCAACTGTGATAAGGCTTTGTGACTTATTCCTTCTATTGTTGCAAAACCTCATCAGGCTGATTAGCCGGGCTTTTTATTCAAATGGACAAAAGGGATGCAAGGCTCAAGAGCTCTCAGGGTCTCACAACAAGTACAAAAAAGAAGCAATTCGGCTGAACAGCAGACAAAAATAAGTCTTTACACTCAGGCATACAAACGGACCTTAAGAAAGTTGCATCCACTTCTATCATCTCTTTGTTTGCCATCTGACTTAGCTCAGTCGTTGTGAACAGTGTAACTGTGTTGAAATCAGGTGAAGTGGCTCATTTGGTGCATCTTTTCATCGCTATTACAGTGGTAGGTCCTCCCTTGTATGCCCTCCCCCCCAAACAAGCTGGGAACATAATCGAGGCAATTTTAACTTGTCTTTTACCTGTGAAAGGTCACTACAATACTTACTGCCAGTAAGTGGTTTTAAGTATCGTGCTGGTGTTTCATTCTCCGCGAGTCCGTTCGGCTTGTCTGCTGCTTCTCTTACACTTGGGTTCATGTGTTGAAACTGTTCTTCCTTTTCCTTCGCAGCCTTGAAATTGAGCTCTTCAGCAGCCTGTCCTTCACCTCTCCAGCCCTCCCTGGATGTGGCACATTGGTCAGCACTTTCCTCACTCGGTGCTGGAGTACTGCATCCATTAATGCCATCTATTTTCTCGCCATCCGGTGAAGCATGATCCTCGGGATAATTTGAAACATTTTTATTATCTCTTGATTTCACAGAGTTGTTACCGGTGGGTGTCAGGGCAGCGCTGACAAGACTGTTCGTTTGGGAATGGTACTGAGGTATAATTCCAACAAATTTCATGCCTTGACTTGCAGCATCTTGAATCTACAAGTCAAAGAAGATTAGATTTTTAACTGTCAAGCTGTCTTAGCTAAATAGAAATACAGTAAATAACACCCTTCAAGGCAGCTAGCATGTCATTTTGCTACTTTTGTCCACTACCACAAGAAATTGTCATGTTACATTTACATAAAAAAGTTACATTCTAGAGAAGCAGGATGCAAAGTTTCCTAAATCGTTCAAAATAATGTGGAGGTGGAGAAAGAAAAAGAAGAAGTAAAAAAAAAAAAAATTAGAGAGAAAATGCCTGCATATGTCTTCACAAGGGATAAAGTATGTGTTTGAAAAGTTTATTTATGCTAAATTACCAGAACTGGTATTACTCACACAAAGTTTTAGTATCAATGTTATGACCTCAGGGACTTATTATTACATCTTCTGCTGTATTAGGCATGTGATTATGGCTTTTATGCAAGGAAAAGGTTATTAATTCTGTCCATTATATGCATCATTATAACAACTCTGAATAGAAAAATGTGTGAGACCAGCTAAGAAGAAAAATGAAAAAAAAAGAGGTGCTATTATTAATCCTTTACACTTTAGATAAGGAGGAAAATGAAGGAATCGAATCACAATACATTCTAAGAAAAAAGCACTGGACTAGTTGTAACGACAATTAGGTAAAGCTTGAATTAACTAAGGAAGGTCTGAGATGAAGCAAAAAGAGAAATCTCTTTTGGGCAGACTCAGCACTATGGATGCACCAGCCTCACACTCCTCAAACCCAGGAAAAGCTGCAATGACAGCCAGGCTTTTGCGAACATGAATGTCTCCGGATTTGTTTATCAAAATCACCCACCAATATAAAGCCTAAATACACATAAATATTTCAAAAAGAAATTACTTGAGAACAGAAATAATTTGAATTTCTCTGCACGCACACCACGTAATTCCAGTGAGTCAAAGTGTCTTAATTATTCTCTGAGGTTCAATTTAGTGTGATCTTATGTGAAACAGCACAGGGCTTTTTTTCAACAGCAAATAAATAGGAAGAATGTTGCACTTTTTATTTTATTTTCTTTAAATCTAAGAGGAAACTAATTTCTGCATTTTCTCTGCCCAGAATTTATGTTTTTTCATGAATCATCTACTTCCTGGTAACGTGTTACTGTTCTGAACACACAAACCTACAGACGATACCTGATCAACAACAAGAACTTCCTCTTTCAAACCACTATTGTATTTTCCATGTTAAATTAACTCTTGATTTTGTGATCACAGGAACTTGAACAGAGCTCTCCAGGAAACAAGGCAACGTTCTTCACAGGTGTTTAATCTGGCAAACACGGGATGGATGCTGACTTAACTAAAGATCATTGCTAGAGGACAATAACCTCCAAATAAAAATATTAGTACCCTCATCAAATGAGTATCTGTCTACAAAGAAAGTTGGAATGAGCTTGCTCAGAAAGGTTTAACTGAATGTCAAGGGTAGATGCATTCGTAACATGCTTCATGGTTCTGAATCCCTGTTGTAATTTTCCAATTACTTTTTTTAGACAACGATAAGAGTTACAAATTCAATTCATCTCTCATCACTAATCTATAGACATACCACTACATTTGACTAGTAGGTAGCTAATTATAGAAATTTGGCCAAGTATGCAACTGTTAAAAGTTTGAGGATAGTACATGTGCAGTAATTATACTGGCCCTAGTCAATAAAGACTGCTTGTCAGTCTGAGCTGCTCTCCCACGCTGTGATTTGGATGAGAACAGCTTTCACAGCTATTGTAGCAGTGTTTTACAGTCTTGGCTCACTCAAAGGGAAAAAAAAAAAAAAGTGTTTGTTCTAAGGAATACCTGATCCTAAGGTGTTTCTTCTGAGGCTCTTGTTCTCAGAATGGAAACAGGAGGAACTAAGGACTGAATGACAGTCTAAGCCAAATTAGCCTAATAGTTTAGTAGAAAGATTGCAAAAAGAGAACGTATCTTCAAGGGCCTCTCCCAGCATCCAGAATACAAAATCTTATTTAAACCTACCTTTCAAATTTTCCCAATTACATAAGGGAGAACCAAGCATCCCATTATTTTCAATAAAGCCAATTTAGCAGGAAATGTTACATCAACAGTACAATGTAAGCTGCAGAACAGCAAAGTGATGTATCAGCAGACGCAGTCTTTCCTTCCAACTTTCCACAAAGCCATGAAGAGGCTAGCTCTCATCATAAAGTATAAAGCTCGAATATCTTCAAACTACAAAAAAGACAATTTGATTTTTTCAGCATCATGTTGAGACCTCAAACAGCACAAGATTTTAGTTGCTTTCACATCCAGAATGAATTATTCCATCCAGTATATATTCACATGTTCTGTTTCCTGGATATGAAATATTGAATATCTGATTTATAAAAAACAAACCCCCAGATTTAAACAAGCACAGACCTCAGTATGTGGACAGGTTGTCCCCAGGAGTTACAAAGGGCAGAAGGGCTGTTTCTACCAGCCACATGGGGTTTTTGGGGCATCCTGTGGTGGTACACACAGACAGGCGGGTCTGTGAGAGGGCAACGCATGGGAGAGAGTGGAGGCAAAGCTCAACTGAATGGGAACAACATGATGCCACTCTGACAGGGTCACCCAGAACGTGTTCCAGATTGGATAGAACTACATTAACTTGTCTTTATGTGCCAGTTTAGAGTGCTAACTGCAGTATTAGCAAGGGTCCTTGTCATACTATGCTGTATGACTAAATGAGAGGAAAAAGCACAAAAAGCAGAGTAACTGCATCTCTACCACTTACCACAGCAGAAAAAAAGCTAGATTAAAGATACCTTTATTTAGGTGATTCATACTAATTTCAATTGTTTTACTGACCTTTTTTCTGTATTTTAAGGCTACATACTTGCTTTTTAGATTTGGGGAAATCTTTACAAGGTAAATTTCAGCAAAATTTAAAATAATAATACAAAAAATTCTTTGGTTCTTTCCCCAGATAGGAACAGAAACATTTTTATTGCCTGAAAGCACTGCTTGGATGATATGAAGCACAAACACAAGAACAGGTTTCCATCACAAATGATGCTATTGTTCAACAACAGAAGCAGAATTTAACTCATTTATTTCGACCTGGATAAACCCCCGAGTGGGTACATCCAAATCAGTTTATGACTGGCTTGCAACAAATTGGATTTGTGCCAGTTTAAAAATAGAACCTGCTTAAAGAAGGGGTGAAATTTCACGTGTTCAAAGGGCCAAGGCAGTTAAAGAATTTAATGTCATCCCTATAATTTGCTTGATTAGAAACCTGGCATTTTCCCTGAAGGGAAAAAAATGATAGATTTAGCCTTTGCTATCTGTGAAATAAATATCAAATCTCCCACTAACTCTAGTAGGAATAGGAACAAGCACCGTGTCCAACCCTGGTGTCGCTACCTTAATTGAGTTTTAGCTGGGGCACTTGTGTGTTAACATTTCTGAACATTTGTGAAGTGTTATTGTTTATTTCAGAACTGACTGACTGCTGGTTTTATATGGCATTTGGAAGAAAGGAACCGTCAGCAGCACAAACCACTGACACTAAACATCACATTGATGTGGCAAATTTATGCCCCATCTTTTTTAATACTCCTGGTTCTCTTGAAGGCTCCCTACCTAATTAGAAAATGGCTGACAGGCTAAAGCTCTGTAAAACCACACATGGCAGAATGATTAAATCCTCTTTTCTCAAAACTACTTGTTTTTCAACTGTAGGCCTCACAACCATGAAAGAAGCGCAGAGATTCCAGGTTGAAAGCTCATTTTGAACAGCCACGTAACAGGTTTTCTTTTCAAATCTGTTTAGAATAAAGACACTTGGTGAGCTCATTGTACAGTCCACATACAGCCTGCCATTCTGCGTTTCTTCTTGTATTATCAGCTTCGTAATAAACTCCCATTCATAGCAAGCATGAGGGTACTACTTATAAATACAGAAGCTCAAGGATATAGATCCCACACTGAACAGAATCATATACTTTTGTCAGCTTCCGTAAATGCTTACAGGGAGATTCTTTACATTTCTTTTATGGGATGGCACACAGAAAATCAAAGACTTCCCACAAGCTCAGGATAGTATTCCACTCTGATAAATAAACACAGGAAACAAAGCACAACAACTTAATAATACGGATCTCTCTTGCATAAGAATTTTCAAAGAAATTATTTAATAAGACAAATGCTAGGAATTGCTGTTAACTCGGGTATGCCATGAACTGGACATTGTTGGGATGCACCAGGAGGAAAAGCAGTATTACTAACATCATCAGAGCACTCCAGTTTATAGCAGCCCTAAATGGTCTCAAGGTTTACACTTCCTGATGAGCTGTAAAAAAAAAATAATCAACCTAGGCATTAGGACAGAACACTTTATTAAGAGGTTTGCTATATGGTTCATGATATAACAAGGTATGGAATGAATGCCACAGCAACTTCATAAAAGAGACTGCCTCTAATATAAAACCAAACAACAGGAACAATTTAGGAAGAGCACACACAGCAAAAATGCGGTGGGATAAAGGACAACACTCTCTGTGTGCAATGAACTGATCTTCTGATGGTCAGATGCATGTAGTTAGCTCTGCAGCAAACTAAGGCAAAAAATGCTACTTGGTCCTACTGAGGGGAAAACATGTGGCCTTTGAAACAATAGCTGGGCTAATTTTGCTCAGAGCTATCTAAAACTTTTTCTAAGCCAAGCATAAGCTGTCTTAGACAATAAATAAATAAAATAAATTCTTGACTGTCTGTTTATTTGGTTTTTGAAAGAAGGCATTAGACCTCATAATGTGTACCAGAAACAAGATCACTGTAGTTTTCTACTTTCTTTTTAGGATTCAAGCAAATCTCCTTTGACAACAGACATAGCACCCAGGATTTTCATGCAAAGAACATCATCTTGTGGTCTGAGGGGAACACTGTGTACTGCATACCAGGAGTTGGAACTGGAAAAGGATGTGCAAGACTACAGTCTTCCAACTGTGTCCTCCTTCATTAATATTTAGTAGTGCATGTTTCATCACAAATACTGAACATCCCCCTTCTAGTTTGTCCACTTCTGAAAACAGATGTTTAAAATTAAGAGACTTTGCCTCTGATATTTCTGTAAGTCTCACACGCTGCTTCCTGAGAAGACAGCAACAGTCATCAAGAGTTTACTGCTTATTTTAAAACCAATTAAGCTTACTTAATGTTCTGAAGGAGGGATTTAGCTCTTTCAAATGACTCAAAACTTTTGTGACTTAGGCATTTTTGCTTCTCTAGGACTAAGTTACAAAAAATGATAAATCTGCTAATCAAACAGCAAAGTAGCAACTGCTAATCATTTCTCTTAGTTCTGTTGAGTCTGAGACTCTGTTTCAGTACTTGCAGGTTTCCAAACCATACAACCTTTCTGACTAGGATGTTCCGTCACTTAAACTTCTGTGCATTTTTAAGCTTTTCCAGCTTACAATTACCAGTTCTGAATGTGAGATAGAGAGTTTATGCTCATTATAAGTAAATATAAATGTAGCTTTTAGAAAGTCAAATACCAACCTTTCAATCAGGCTTTCAAATCACCAAGTATTTCCACTGTTAATCACAAAAAAAATGCATCAACATAGATCAAACAGTGAAGGGATACCTTGAAAAATGTTACTATAAACCCAAACCACAGTGCTGTCCTTTAAGCAGTGTTATTAACAGTGTTTATATTGATATTGACAATGAAAACCTTGACCAGAATTTTTACTGTTTGGGAACTCTAGATCTGAAGACTTTGAAGAATGAAATTCACAGATCCAAGAGAAGATAATAGAGTACAAAAACAATCCCCCCAAAACTTAAAAACTAAGGAGTTTCTGGAAGAAACAAACGGACACTACCCTTTACACCTTTGCAGTGCCACTCAACAGAACCATTGCCTTGACACTTTAAGCTCTCGCTGCGTTTGTGGTGGAGCACAACTAGGCACTGAACAGGGAAAAGAAAGCAAGCTTTGCAGGTTTACAACATGCTCACTGGCAGCAGTCGCCGCAAAACGGAACTGAAAGCTACAGACAGAACGGGGGGAACTACAGCGAAGCAAGTAGCTACGGCAACCTAATGCTATGACGAATAAAACAGAAGATAGTCTCTTAAGACAGTGCTGCCAAGAGTCATTAAGTTTGGTGAGCTATATGTCTCCTGCTACTGGAGCTAAGGCAGGGATGAGAGTAACAACTTGAAATTCCTTTTCAGTTTGTATTAGCCATACATTCATTCCTGAGAACAATATAACCGTAATAAACACACAGTGCAGCGTGGTGCCAAGTACACGTGTTCCTTTCAGCGTACCTCACTAGATGACAGGTCTTAAAACCACACTGTCTCATCCTCTGTGGTCTTGGGCGCCATGATTCTTCTCAAATTATTGTCCTATTTTAGCATCTGTTCCTTCACAGAGATGGCAAAGGGCAAACATCGTTGGATACCGGCTACAAAGGTTCAGTGACTGTGGTCCCTGTCCAAAAGCCACGTAACCTACCTGTGTCCTCCCATCCTTGCCCTAAACTCTGAAAAGGAATGCTGAATTTATCCATGTCATTTAAGATATTTTCGCTAAACATTGTTTTAGACCTGGGATAAACTGCTGTGAAGCAGCCAGCTATGCTAACTCAACTCAAATACCTGATACACGCTGACCAAAAAGAGTCTGTAGGAATTCTCTTCCAGGCACCTGCTCTAGAGAACAGACATTTTCAAAAAGGCACACCATGTCCTGTGTATGAACCTTTTGAGAGAAACTCCTACACTAATGGCTGAACATAAGCATGGAGAAAATGAAGATTTCCAGAGATAGGTGGCTGAGCGTTGTATCTAACAGCCATTTTCAGATGGACGAACATAATTCAGTGCTCTTTGTAGAACACGAGAGAACAGCCACTTATTTGTGATTAACTAGCGCTGATGTGATTCAAACCTGGCACACTGGTTTAGTCCATCCCTGTCCTGAGCAATGCAAACAAAAACCTAAAAGGTTCAGGATAGCAGGAATATTTGTAAAATTAAGAATTCAGTACACAGTACAACTTACAGACTTCACAGAACACTGTCTTTTAGCCTTATATAAACCAAAGAGTGTTTTCTTTAAAATCACATTGTTTCATCAAGCCATGTTACTCGTAGCCAAAATTACAATTTGAACAATTTGCCCGTATTTTTTTTTAGCACAGTATAAAATATTATCATATTTATTGTTATTTTTTTTAAAAAGTTATTTTTCCCACCAGATAGAAGTAGGATCATTAAAAACATCAACCACATACTTTATAACATCTATTTTTATCTTGGTCAAGAGGATGACTCTGAAAGCTGCTGGGGGCAAAGGATTATAAAAGCACAACCAGGCTCCTGGGAGAGTCTTGAAAATAGTTTTGCAATGTTCATGGTAGATATATATCAACACCACTCTTGCAGGGCTTAGGCTAAAGAACACAAGTTGAAAGAAGCTTAACCAGGAACAGATGTTTCCCTTCACACCAGGCTGTTTAAAATACAGTATATGCTATTTTTTACCATCTCTTGTTATATATACACTTACAAAATGTTAACAAAATGCACTTTAATAAATATTATCACAGCAGTTCACAAACAGCTGAACCATTGATGTGGAGTTTCAACTTCTGCTTCGTGACTGTATCTACTTCTTAGATCCAAATACTTAAAAATAAAATCGGGGCTCTGTTTGCACTGAAAACACACAGAAAACAAAGCCACCGGCTAAGTGCTCAGCAATGGCTTTCATTACAAGGCGCTGAAGGAATAAATGCTGTATTGTTCTTTTGCAAATACCCTGGAGAGCGAAGGTTTTGGAGTGGGATTTTTTGGTTTGTTTTAAGGATGGAAATGATTTTAGAAGAGGTTGAGATCACATCTAGATAGTAATCTTAAGTAATAAACAGTACTCTAGAGGGGTCGTTTTCCAGCCACAGAAGCAAATTTGAACTGCTTGTTCATTTGAAGAACGATCCTCTGAGCAACATTAAAGACTCAATTCTCAATTTTTCCCCTCTTCTATCTTTTACTGCCACCTGCTCTGACTTCATACCCTGCAGGAAATTGCTGAACAGGCCAGCTAAAACACTCCTGAAGTAAAGAGTATTACTTAAGATGACAATAACAATTCAAGGACCCCTGGCACCGACAGAGCAATCAGAGACTGCGCAGAAAAGATCCTTGTAAGACTGCAGCAACAGAGTCAAGAAATCCACCAACAGTGGATTTTAGTGCTCCTCAGAACACATAAGTGCAACTCTTTGTTCATTCTAAAAAAGAAATCTCAATGCCAAGATTAAGATTTGAAGAATAAGAAATGACAGAGAGACTAGCATGTGAGAAATACTAGAACAGTTATAGAAAAACCAGTATTTTTCTTAGCAATTATAAATAAAAGTAAAAATAATCACCAGATTAGCAATTTTCACATTCATTTTTTCTAGCAAATTGCAGACTTTTGTCTTCTCATTTGCTTGCCATGCTGTTACAAACACTAATAATTATATATATATAAAAACAACATATTACAGACAAGTTTGTAATTTTGCCATTTCTCAACTTCTACATCTTCTTGCCGTTTCATAGTTAGATGCCGAAGAGAGTTTTAAAACTCAGAAGCTGAAAGTTCAAAATCATTTAGTATCGCTTTCACACACTATATGGATAATGTGAAGTCCCTTGTTTTGATCATATAAGACATATATGCTCGTTCTAATGTGAGCACATATGTAGGAAATAAGTGAAGGGAAGTTTGGGCTGAATGGCTCCCTTGACTAGGAACACCTATGGAAAAGATGTAAAAAGCTCTTGAGAATTCAGATAGGCATTCAGTTCTTATTGTGTAGGAGACACAGAAGTCCTCCTAAATACTCCGACTCTGCTTCTACCTAGCACCTTAAAAGAAGCTGGAAAATTCAGCTGCCTTTCAAAAGTGATACCAATACACAAATTCTTCACCAACTAGAGCCATAACTCTGATGACTCTGCAGAAAGCGATGTACTTGAAGTAAAAAGGCAGTTATTGTGACAACACCAGAACAGCTACAGATGAATGGAGGAAAAAAACAAGAGCACCAGGAAAAGTATCTTGGTAGTTTGATAAAAACATCAGTATGGAAAAACATGCAGTGAGACTGACCTGTGGTCGTATGGGGTGTGTAACAGTTCCTGACCCAATGGCTCAACCAGTCTCCTGCCTGCTGCTCCCTCTGAAGGAGTGAGGGCAAATGACAGGAAGGTGGAGGACTGAACACCCCTTCCCCGAGAAATTTCTTGCCTTTCAAGAGTAGCCTGAGTAAGTTCAGCTACAGTTTAAACTCATTGGTAGTAATATGTATTACTTTCCAGTCTATAAACTAACAATTGAAACATACTAATTCCTCATGCCACTTCAACTCTTCATAGCATAGAGTTAGAAAAATTCCAGTAAACCCCAGTTGATACCACGTATTCCACAGAACGGGCAAGAAGGCTCAAATATGGTAGAACTTTCAGCAAGGTACGATGCGAGGTCTTCATAGAATTGTTAGTATTGTATGACCTTTCTTTCAAAATAATCCAATTCCCTACACAAATTGCCTTTGCACTAGGGAGAACTAGTGGTGACTGTTGGATACGGCAACCTGAGAAAGTACATGTGTGGCAGCATCCTTGCGATGTGTTTTGTTGGTGTGTTCCTCCCTGGGGTCCCACTTGTTTTAAGTCTGAGAGATACCATCACTTCCTTGGCCCAGCAATGCTATTGCTAGAAAATAAACGTCAACAAAAAAAGTCACTGCATCTGCAGGAGTCAAGATTATTTCTGGGGTACTTTGGACTACAGAAGCTGTTTCAGAGGACCGCTTAAAGGAGTGACATGTTACTGGCAGCTTCTGAGCTACTGTTGGCGACAGCATCTGTATGCTCACTGAAGTTCACCAAGACAGAGGGATTTAACAAACACTGTCTCATATGGCATATTTTGACGCAATATAAGCATGACATTGGTGTTCCAAGCTAAACCAATCCACTGCTGAAAACACAGAATCAATAATTCATCTGTATGGCCTTAAGTTTGTTGGAAGAAATTAGCCTCATTTCTGAGTCAAGTAAGGACAGGCCAGTAGGGAGAGGTCCTTGTCTAGTCAAAAAAAACAACCTCACAAAGAAAGATGTCTGCATTTGGATTTCAGTTAAGCCACAGCATTTTTAAACTGCACTTTTCCGTGCTTATCGTACTTCCTCAGGGAAGGATAATGAGTCCACAGGGACAACAAATATGAACTCTCCAATTGGGTCAAACTCCAAAAAAAATTTAACAAACAAGAATTTCCTTCTGACAGAGTATTATTAAGCAGGCAAGCAAGGATACAAAAATGCATTTCCTAAATTTTAAAAAGTCAAAACTGGGTAAGAAACGGTAAAGAAATTATCTTCCATTTACTAACCTTCCATCAACACCACAAAGATGTGAACGTAGGAGCAAAAACTTCTGCCTCTTACAGTTCTTCTATAGCACGTAACTCGGATTGATTTGGAAAACAAGGGTCATGAGAAACATATTTGGCATTCATATATGACTGTGTATCCAAAATAACTCTTTTCTTGGGATGTCAGCCTAGCTTCTCCTTCCCTTACTTGTCTCAGCAGATTCAGAACACTCTCAGATGCAAAAAGTGGTAACAAGTTACACAGAAATAAAGAGCAACTAAGGAAGCAATTAAAGGCTACTCTATTTTACATGAGACATAAGTCAAAACATTACAAAATACAGTACCTTAGAAGTAACATCTCTGACTTGCAACAACTTCAGAATGATCTGAGCCACGGTGATCAGAAGTTCAGAAGTTAGCTTTGCTCATTAAAAACCAGATGTGCAAATCTTTAATCTCTGTTTTGCCTGAAAGCTAGACAGGAGTGCTAACACCAGTACAGCAGTGAAGTACATACACAACAGTTAAGTTGCTTCTTCCGTTACCCAGAAACTGAATGACAAAGATACGTGGGATTGTGTGGGCTCTCTAGCACGCGTTGAGCTGCACCAGATCCACATTGATATGAAAGAACAAACAGAATATAGTGATTTCAACATGATGGTAAGGTACAGGAAGGGTATGTCCTGTGCAACATTAGGTCCCCAATACTCAATTGTGTCCCGTCTTCCATGGCTTTTACTGCGGTTGGAAACAACAGTGCTGCCAAAAACGTACAGAAGCCAGCAGGGACATCGTCCCAAAGCACAGGAGGATCTCAGCAACGGAACATAGGTTTGAGCAGAGAGTCTTTGGCATTCCATATATGTTTTATAGTCAACACTGTACTGAGACACTTTGTTTCAGTGAAATAACTTCCTTGTTTCTACTTCATTACTCTTAAACATTTATATGGAGTTACAGAAGAAAAAAATGTATTACCTAGACTGTAATGGCACTGCAAATTGTTTTGCGTTTGCGAGGACCAAGCAGTTAATACTCAATATGACATGCATTTTCAATGCAACAAGAAGTGAATTGAGAAAAGAAGTTATTAAAATTACATCCTTGTTCAAACTCCATGTGAACCATACTTGTTCACCAGTGCATAATAAAATTAATAGAATTATTTTTCTCAGGCTAGAGTTTTTTTCTAGTGATTTCATAGTTGGAGAAAATTTTGATTTGCTATTTTGAAAATATGGCTCCTTTATTTGGCATCTTTTTTTAAAAATATGGTAATTTGCAATGCAGTACGATGCTAAACCTGTGCTAAAAGCCTCTGTTATGAAAAGCTCTGTGACCAAGGATTTGGCTATTCAATTACAACACTATTAACTTCAATTGTATTCCATAGTTTGAGAAGCATTAAAAGGTTGTTCTTTTTTGAAAGCAAGCAACTGCCCTCTCTAACAGCATTTTGTTACTGCTTTCTTTGAAGAATGTCCTTTATTTTTCATTTATTTTGTTTGTAAACATCTCTTTTATATGCCCTTAAAAGTAATGGACAGTTTTGTTGCTCAAACAAATTAGTTAATACGACAATTAATTCCTACTCCCAAACAAGTTCTGTTTTCTGAGTTAAGATTTTCATAAAAGTGTTGAGACTTTCACAACGTGTTTAATTAGATATAGACAGTGTCACAGCACACACTTGACAGCAACAGCTTCAAAGAACTTCAAATTCCTCTACATCAAATAACATCTGAGGATGAGCGACACACTCAGCTACAGAGAAACAGTAAATATACATTTTAGCTATTAAAATTTAAATTATTATATTTCAAAAAGGCATCTTCATAACCTCATCATCAAATGGCTTCTACCAACAGAAACATTTCCATGTCTAGAAGAGCATTCTAAGAGTCTCAGAATTGGATATTTATGGAAATAAGCTGAATCCTGGATCGTCATTTTGTTTTCATGTTGGCCATACCCTTTCGGAAGTTACAGATACAAAGCAATTTTCTCTTGCAATGATATAAGATTCTGCTACCAGTTGTGACAGATAAATCTATATTTTTAGTCTGTCTCAAAGAACGAAAGAAAATCAAACATGTTGAAGCTGATACACAAGAACTATACCAGTTTTGCCTAAGTGTGACTATACTGACATAATCAAAGATAGTGCCAGAATAAAAGTGCAATACCACAATAAACTCTGAAACTAAATTTGGACTCAAACTTTGGAATATTAGCAACCATTTAGAAAAGCTCAGTTTATTCTGATACCAAAACGTATGTATCTTTAAGTACGATGATGAAGATCGGGTACTCCTAGCTGCATTACTTTTAATCCAGCTTGTACAATTATAGTGAAAAGGAAAGATTGAACATAAGTGTAGTCTGTCAAGCTAATACAGCCTGTGCTGAAATTTGTTCTACAAAATTTTCTTAGCCATTTATCACTGCAAGATGGATTAAAGCTAGGGGAGCGTGCCTACTCACACTATTCTTACACCATGTGGTTAAGTAAATATAGTATTTAATGCTAGTTTTTATAACATGCAATAGGACACAACAGATGCTGCAAAATTTGAAACACGCACAATGAATCTGTCTTCACTAAAATGGACATAACCTGCTAATTTCCAGTCTGGCAGAATATTACAGCATCAAAAATAATTTGAAAAAGAAAACAACAAATAAAGAATTGCAGTGTTCTTTTCAAATTCCACAGTATACATAAAAGCTTATTGAAAGCAACACTATCCCTGAATGGCAAAGGTATTTAGGTTACCAGTACCATCTCTAACTACTAAAATCACGAGATACTGAAACAAAATGTAAATAATCTAGGGGATTCTGGGAGTTAATAGCTCCTTTAGCTACAATACTATCCAAAAGGACATTTTGACACTAAAATGGAAATTACCTATATTGTTTCAGCTTCAAATGTTTACAGTATTATAGGACTGTCTTCTACACCGGTAATTTAGTTGATGCGATCTGTGAGAGGACACTCTCCTGTGACACTACAGATCATTTTCTCATAATAATATGATCAAACTTGCTTCTCTCAGTAATTGCCCTTCAGATAATTACAATTACAAAAATTCAAATTCTAGTGCAGTGTTACAACTCCACAAAAGGTACACATATTCCTGTTGTCAGGCCTACAGAACTAGAAGCAATAATAGCAAATAAAAGCATACATGCAAATAAAAGCATACATGTTTGCGGGGTTGCCTTTTTTTTTTTATTTACTCACTTTCTTAATAAAGTCAGGTATCTCCTTTTTGTCTGAAAGTTGGTTTAAATAGGAGCAGCACTCTACCTCCAAGACGTATCCTTCAGTATGGACATCACCTTTTGGAGACCTAAAGAGACAGACAGAAAAAAAGAATCAGTTTCTGTTCTTAATAACGGATACCCAAACATCCCCTTGAGAAATATTTCCCATGGATGGGTAACCCTCAGACAAAACTTTGGTTCCAGCACATTCACTCCATTGATCTCAACACAGCTCTGACAAGTGGCAGCTACAGCCTCTCACCTACTTGCCAGAAAGGGAAATCACACCAATGGCTTTGTATGGCAGAATGCCCTGGGGACTTCCAAATTTCTCCATCTGTCCAAGAAACACTCTGTCAGCTTGGCATCTATGGTCAACGTCAAGGAGATGCACAAGGGAAGTACCTCAGAACTGCAGAAAGCAGGATTCAATCCAATGGGACGACACATGCCCTGAGTCCCATGGAGAAGCCTGATGTAGGGTGTGTTTCATGGAGAGTAACTAAAGGAATCCTCTTCTTATCTGCCACCATTCTAAGTCCACATTTAAAAATCGGGGACTAATCATAGTAGTCTATCCTTCAGTCTTACCTTATGCTTTGTTGTTGAGAAATGTAAAGCTATGTATGAAACCCCTTCTCTTTCAGAAGACACCAACTCCTAAAATAATCCAAAGCCTACGGCATCTGCCCTATACACTGCTAAACAAATCAGCGCTGTGGAAACATGACATCGGACAAAATACGCCAAGGGAAAGTTTGGAAGTTACTCTGAATGATCTTGAGAAACAGTTTGTAGGCATGCACTGCAAAGCAGTGCTACTGAAGGCAGTTTTCATCTCCTTCAGACTCCCATGAATGGAAACTGATACACCTGATCAAGAGAGGTAATCTAGAGAATCATTTGCTTTATCAGTTCTTTAGGAGAACATATGGAGGAACGTACCAAAATGAAAGCTAACCTCTAATTCATGGGAGTAGAAATGAAGTAGTTATCTTAACATCCCATGTGGAGAAACAAAAGATCTAGTCTGAAGTACAGAACTAACCCTGGCCAGCAGTTGCTGGATGCGCTGCGTACCTATGGGACAGGAAGAAAGGTGCAGAAGCTTGAATACAGAGTGCTGAGGAAGCAGCCAAACAACAAAACAAGGGCTTTGCAGGCTGGCCATACTCGCCAAACCAAGTCACTTCGCCACAGAAGTGACTAAGACTGTGACTCAAGTAAAGCACTTCAGCTACGGATGGTCCCAGAGGCTTTCCCGAGATGCCAACAGTTACTCGGAGCCATGAGAAGCGTAGGCTCTAGACTGCAAACTGGCAGCATGTTTCCTAGGCAATACTGCAGAAATTTTCTGAAGTATTACATGACATGGTATTTTGTACTTTTACACAGGCTACACTCTGACTTCATCTCTCTCACAGGTGGGACAGGCGGTACCAAACTCTAAATTGTTTGGGAACACTGAAGTCCTTTCTGTATTTCTTTTTTCCTTCCTTTCTAGGTTCTTCTCATACCTGGTGGTGCCATTCCGTTCCTAGTTCTGCACAAAATTTGTAACAAAACATTGGTGTCCACGGAAACTCTCCAAACACCCGTGTAGGGTTTACAGAAATGACTATTGGGGGACTAAAAGTGTTCCACTGTCTGCTCCTCTGTAGCAGGTGTACAGAAATTAATTTTAGCAGCAAAGGACAACTTTGTCAAGGTAAACAGACAAAAAAAAAAAAACCAAAATAATTTTGTGAGGGACAACAAATGAACTGCAGACAACCATTTTTGCTGTTCTAGACAAAGTCCCAGATAAAATAAACTATTCTCTACAGATCTGATTTTCCACCACAGACGAACTCAATGAATTCAAGAACATAAAAATAAACTTAAGAAAGTCTTTCTGCTACAGTACTTATTACTATACCTACATTTTTTCTAAAATGTGAATATGAGTAACTGGAAATGTAGCCCTGATGTTATCTAGCCAGATAGAAATAAGTAGGAGCTAGGGCTCTCTACTGCTTTAGCAATCAATAAATCAACCAAATTGCCATTGTATATTTCAATGAAAAGTCCATACAACATCAAACGTTGCAAACAATTCTCCAGTGCTTTGTTTGTTGTTTAATTACAAACCACAAGTGGGTTACCAGGAAGAGGCAGCAAGGAACCAATCCCTTTTTAGAAAGCCAGCCCCATTCTTGGGAGACAACACTAAGCCTCTGTAAATGTCAGTACCAAAAAGCCTCTGCCAGTTTCCTCGCTGGGACAACACACTGTACCCATCACAGTCCCCTTCCAGCCCGGCTGAGGAAGCCATACTCCCAGCCCAGAGACTTGGAAATTATACAGCTCAAATTCAAAGTTAATATATCAAAGCCCAGAAATCAAGCATGTACCATGCTATTTCTGTGTCCACTCTTTCACCAAGGCCTGTTTCTTACATAGCAATCGGGTCTCCATGCAAACTGCAGTGCTGATGTAAATACTTGCTGTGACAAACATAAAACCTTAGTATTCTCATTGGTCCAAAAGAGGAAGATAGACTGTATTTTCATGTTTAAACCCATTAGCTACCTGTAAAAACAAACTCTTTTCAACCTACATTGGTGAGTTTTATACACAGAGGGAGGTTTGCCGTTGAAACACTTTCTTCTAATTCCTCTCCTCCCACTCAACAGCTTCTTGGACTCTGATTTTGTGCCATTTTTGGAATACCTACTTCCAACTTCTTCACAAGGACTATGAGTTATCTGAGATATAAATTATATCCATAAAAACCATACTGATTCTTACTGCAACTGTTTAAAATTACCTGTTTATTTTTCCTCCTTTAATAAGCACTTACTTTGAAAGACACTTGCTGCTTGTAAATATTTAAGCAACCAGGAGACAGTGAATTCTTCCTCTAAGAGGCTCGGAGCTGCCTCTGCACTACAACTCATAAAAGAAATGACATCAAATACCATTGCACTCTGTTGTGAACGATATTTCACAGAACACACGTTAACAGTTCCTGCTAAAGGCAATAAAATCTTTAGTTAAAATCTCCCAAAAGAAGAACTCTGTATTACCAAAAAGTATTTTTCCATGCTTTCAAGTGAAATACGTCCCTGTAAGTTAAAGGCAAGTCTTTGTCTATACTGATAGTTTTCACCCTTTTAGGAAACATTTAAGGGTCTGTTATTCTGTCAAAACCAAAGAAACAAACAAAACAAAAGCCATAGCTTCTCACATGATAACAAATATTTATGGATTTCACAGACCACAAAAATAATTTTCTGAGCAAGCTTTTTCCAGCTTCTATACAATAAACAATGCATTTTGTAAAGCAATAGCTGTACAGAAGTGGCTAAATATAGATATAGGTAAATTCGATGTTGAATAGAAATTATGATATTTTTGGTTTTATTTATTTAATGGGACTAATTCTAGGACAACTTTCCTTAAAGACTATGAATTAGGATGCCCCAGAAGACGCACATCTATCAAAATCCCAGACATTAGGGAAAAAGTCAAAAGCAGAGCTCAGGTCTCCTGACTTCCGTCTTGTTCCAGCACTTGCATCCCCCCCTTCTCTTCAGAAGAATGACCGGTATCAATCATTTGAGAAACAATCCAATAATCCATACTCTGGAGTCTCGTACCAGTTTTACGGCACAAGTTACTCAGAGTCCAATGTATAAAATATTTCAAAATTGAAGCAGTGGTTTTATGGAAGGTTAATCTCCACTTTCCCATCATAAAATACTGCTCAGCAGAAAGTGAAAGAAAAATGCTGTAATCAGTTTAGTCAAAAAAATGTGTAAGCCCCTACAGTCTGAAAGATCTTCCTTTTCTTCTGGATTTACAACCAGCAATTTCTTCCTCTTTCCTTCTTCCTCTCAGGTTGGAAAGCTGAATCTTCTTTCCTTTATTTTCTGCAAACACTGGAGGGGTTATTATTACCTTTATTCCTTTAACAAAAAATCCCTGGGTTAATTAAAAACAGCTCAGTCCTGCAAGAAGCACCTGGATAGAGTAATGCTGTGCTCTTCTTGGAAGCGAAGGTGAACTGGAGAAGGAGGTACACCCTGACTCACTACCATGCTCTGTACTCACTATAACTCAGTTTTGATACCTGAGAGAACAAAAGGGACAGTGTGAACAACACCATCGCTTCACCTGCAGTGGGAAGGGCCATCTCCTGCCCACCACCCAGGAGAGGATAACCACAGGTTAATTGTGGAGACTGACAGAAAATTTCACCGTATTTCACACATGCTGGGCTTTCATTTGTTTTTCTTCCTTTGTTATATAACTCATAATTTGTTTATCTTTATTGATTTTACAAAGAAGGATTTTTCTGTCTCTGTAGGTAACCCTAGTGACCACCATGGACAATGTTAACTGGGCAGGTGGCAAAGAGTGGAGAGGCAATTTCAGGCTACATGGTGCTGTGCAGTGGGCTGGCGTTTGCAGGCACATTGAGGCTGGGGGTAGAGGGTCTCCTCAAGTGTTACTGATATGGAAAAGGCTGAGGACCACAGACTTAGAAAAAGTGGTGTCTTGGATCTTAAACAGGACCTCTAGTGCCACTAAAGAAGAAGAAAATACATAGAATAAGTAAGAATTTTCACTTACAATTGGAAGTTCACTGCCCAAAAATATTTTATGATGGTTGTTTCAGTAGGCTGTCATTTCCTGCACAGCTGTTTGCAGTTAAGTGACATTTCATGGTAGATAAACCATAACCAGCTGTAGAGTACCAGTAACTTACACAGTAACTATTAAAACTGACAACTTGGTGTCTGTTACAAACTGGATTTCCACTCCTTTTCAGATACAAGAAGGAAATGAGGCAGCCAACATTTGGTCCTAATCTTCCTGAAGTTCTCCATGCCCATGAATTTCGAAAGCTGAAAGCAACTTCTAAGCTACACAGACAATCCAAAATGACTATTTGATTAAGATAATGCTAGGAATGTAAGTGCAGTTTTGAGATTTTTCCACTACATACAAATAGCTCTATGGCTCAAAATATAACTGTACATTTATAACAAACAGATCTAACATTATAAAAAAATAAAACTACATCAAGGTGGTTAACGTGAGCGATGAGAGTATCTGAAAACTAAGGCAGCAGCAATTAAACACCCATAGGCTTTATGATGCCCACCCAAAAAACATCCCATTCTTTATAAAAATAAAAGCACATATATTGTATCATAACAACCTCAACTCTAACCAATGTGACACTTTAATACCTAAGTACCTTCTTTACTAGGAATTTTCTTATATAGGAAACCTCATCACTGGAATATATATTATTTATTAGCAAAAGTTATAAATGACATTTTTTAATGACAGCATGTAGAGTTTCTCAAGAAAAGTTCAAACATGTATGGATATATAGGCATCTTTAATGTGCAATGTTTATAATTTTGAGGACACAGATGAAAGAACATTTATTTTGGGTCAACGTTAAAAGTTGTTGTGAGGAAATACGTATTTCTTTGAACTTGAACCAAATAACAAGCTTTAAAAACTCAAGCCATTGTCCCTTGACTAAAGAAAGATATCTGTTGACTCTTGGGCGTGGAATAAATATTATTTTTTCAGCCAGCTGAAATCAGCCTGCTGAAAGCAACACCACACACTGCTTTTGCACATAAAATGTGCTTGATCCTAATGCTCACGAAGGCAAGGTCAGACATTTGCCATCTTCAGGTAGATGCACATATGTATGCACACGCATGCGTTTACATTTAAATTAAAAACATATTGTACCGACACAAAATATCCACTTTCTCCAACTCAAGCAAGCGTAGGAGTGCTGGAGGAGATCACTGGTGGATTTTGTCAGACTGTTGTTTTGAAATGCCTGCAACTGGAACTCCTGTCCTTCTCCAGAGATCCAGTGTAGCACATTTCAGGGCCCACGATGTCTCATCGACGTGCTACACTGGATCTCTGGAGAAGGACACTGGGAACAGTCAACATCAACGTAATGAGGGTAAATCATACCTGACCAAACCAATTGCCTTTGATGTTTAAAGTGAGTGGATTTGTGGATGAGCGTAGGGAGGGCAGAGGCTGTCTTCGATGGCAATTTTAGCAGGAGGTTTGGCACTGGCTCCCATGCTATTTGCATGCAAGTTAAGGGTGCTATGGCCTGGAAAACCAGCTCCATGGTTAATGGTGAAGCCCTGTCGTCTGAAGGCCAGTGGCAAGTGGAGTCCCCACCCAGGGGTACGGACCTGTCATGTTTAACACCTTCATTGATGACATTGAAGAGGAGATAAGGTGTTCTCTCATCAAGTCTGCAAATGATGTCAGAGCGGTGGATGCAGCTGACATGGCAGAGCGTGTCCTCTGAGAGACCTCGAGACCACTGTGCTTGTTTTATACAGCAACATGCCGTGAAAAATTTTCACACAAAAAAATGAAATAATATTCACAGAAACTCAAAAGACAGGCTTGCCAGGCAGAGGCGCTAGTCATGGCTCAAGGCTCCACCCACTGAATTCCACACAAAGTCAGAGCAAGAACTCCCTGTTTCAAGAAGAAAAATTTTTGGGGGCTAGAAAGTGTCTCATACAGCTAAGAATCAGAAATTTGATAAATTACCTGGATGTTTTTAGAAACATTTTCCTTTGCCTTCACAAGGCAAATGTGCAAATCCAAATGGCAGAGGACCAAACCAAGACTTCTCAAAGCACAACGCTTCCAGAAGCTGCTGCTTCTTCCCAATACAAATATATCTGTTCATACTTAATCAGCTCCTTGGTATAATACAGTTTTCCTTCCTGTCATGGAAAGACCTGTTCACTACTATTGAAACAGGGAGTTTAGTGTGACTGGAAAAAGCCACTGTGAAAGAACTGGTCTTTCAGGTATGAAAATCAGGATTTCCCCTAACTTAGCTGCCTGAAGCCTACAGCCAACATAATTAAGCAAATATGAAATGGACCCTGACAACTGCGAATGCAAACACAGCATCAAACAAATAACACAACTAATGCCTTGTTCGAGCCATTTCACAAAGCATGTTTAAGTCATTTCAATCTTTTGCATTTACATCATGCTGCATTTCATTTTCTATAAAACCAGACTTTCTCTAAACCCGTTTTCTGTATTTTCTGTAAATTCAGTCTTTAAATGACACAGAGGACACAAAAATCTAGCTCTATCTCGGAAGACGCAATTAATTGAAATCAGTTGGAATTAACACTGCATACCAGAAAAAAAAAAAAAAAAAAAAAGAAACTGTAAAAATCCTGGTGTACTATTAAACTTTTGAACTCAGTCTGTCGAATTCCTTTGCAGATAAATAGAGTTATTTTTGGCCAAGTGATGAATGTTTGCATTTCATCAGGATTAATGGATATAGGGAAATTATAGAAACAGAATCAGAATCATCTCATCAAGTATATCACTGGCACACCTGACAACTCATTATTTTACAGAAAGGGAAAACAGCTGCAAAGTTGTTTGAGGTAAACACCGAAGTCTACTCTAAAAAAAAATATTCTTAAATTAGACTACTTACTCTACTTCTGCATGGCACTGTTTCCCTGCTGATTGCTTTATTGATTGGAGGCAAAACCTGTAGAAGGGTATGTACTAAGACATGGATGGAACCACAGAGAGAAAGACCTCTCTGGAATTCAATTTATATCCCCTGCTTCACTCTACTGGACCACCTGCAAACATGTAAACACTACTGTGAGCAGACAGTTTATGAGCCTGGACCATGTATCTTTCCTGCTGGAAGAGAATGAAGCTTGCTTTCTGGTGCCCAGTATTTAGAAAGGGAAATTAAAACATTTTAATTGACAGTGACATTTGAAACTTTAAAATACCAGACAGGTGTGTCACACTACATGGAGCTGGGAATAAATTAAAGCAGCTTTGTGCTATGGTTTTGTAACAACTTTGTTCAAGGCCTGACTTTGTGATGTCTTTGCAGGGAACAGGTTAGGTTATCTGCAACAGACACAAGTTGTCCAACATACTACTGCGCACAAGACACCCAAATAGAGATGCTTGTATTTAAAAATAGTGAGTATGGAAATAAAAGGGCAAAGAGAGAAAGGTTATTACACATACAAAGAACTAGCAATCTCTGTTCTCTGGGGATCCTAAGTGACATAGATGCTACTCTCCTTATCTCTTACCCAGAAGCTCCCACACTCAGGGATCATCTCCTGTCCCTTCTGCCAGCAGAGATACGCTGTCACACATTTGCACTTTCCAGGGTACCACCATAAATCCCTTCTCATGAGATTCTTGTCTTCAGGTGTAAATCACTGTGAATCAACTTCTCTCAAGTGTGAATCAACGCGAATCAGCAGGCCAGGGACCACATTTCACACCTGGAGCCTTCCTCATATTCAGCAAAAAAACCTCTGAAGATTGAAGATTTTTCTCTGCCTATTTTTTTATGAGATGCCTTCTCCAAGAAACCCAGCCATCTCAGAACTCAGCACAGTCAGCAAAACAGCCAACTGCTTTTTAATAAAAAAAGCCCACTGAAATTTACAGAGAGAAATAGAGAGAAAGTATTCACAGGAGCAATAAAGTTATTATTCCTTTAGCCGATCCTACTCTATTTGACTTCCAAACTGCTTCCAATCAACTGGTTAGCAGGCACAATGCAATTAGGTGCTACAAAATTATTTAAATTTATTACACTAAACTTAATGAGAGCAGCAGCAGAGTCCTTCAGCTACTTGGCAGAGTACCTTCATGCCCAGTGCCTTTAAGGAATTAAACACTGCTATCTTTACTTCATTTACTTTAATTGAGTATGACACTTTTTGCAGTGCAAACAACTGTATCCTTGATTTTAAAAAACAAATAAATCTGTCCTTTATTTTCATATTCTTCCTAATACTTCCAAGGGACAAACCTTGCTTTTCAATATTTGCAGCTTCCACGTATGTTAGGAATGCATTTCCTCAAATGTGCTAGAGGAGGAATGACTCCTACTTCCTCATTTACCAGAAGTGATTAGGTAGCTGAGATAATGAAGCCACAGAGACACTAGTACAGATTAAACACAAAACTATCGCAGTGACTTTAAAAGTCACCTTAAATGTACAGTGACACCTCAAAGACACACAAAGTATTTTAAAAGTCCAGGATAAAGGCAAAACAGGAGGAATAACATTAACACTTACATTTTCCCTGAGATTTAATGCATAACATGTCTAAGCACTACCTTTTCCATTTCGTTCCTGAACAAATTAAGGCACTGCAAATCTCAACGACAGCAGCAGCATGTAGTTCCTGACGCACCTCATTTTGCTGCAGCTGGCACAGCTTTTTCCTCCTTTGGAGATGCAGTGCTATAGAACTAAACCCACAGCATTAGAACTAAACCAACAGCATTTACTCTAAAACACAAAACTGACGTATAGAGGTGCAACGCTGATTAAAGACTAATCCAAGTGTTCATTTCTGTATACACAGAATTGACATTACTGTACCAAAAAGGCACTAATACAACAATTTCATTTCTGTTCCACTCAGGCAACAAAAATAGCAAGGTGAACAAGGGCAGCCGGTATCTGCCTGATACGGTCAGATGAAGTATTTAGCGTTGAGGACAGTCGTGGTGATACACCTGCAGTAAGAGAGGAGCTACAGCCTGTGGTGCTTTGCAGAAAGTGCCCAGGAAGCCTGATGGGGAGCCCCACACCAGGGTGCACAGTTTTTTATGACGCCTTAGTTTCCCACGAATGCCTGGCACCACCATTACAGAAAATGGAAGTGATCACTTTGTACTTCAGAGTGTAAATGATGTTACTAGTGATGCTACAACTGTAGCTGGATAGTTACCTGTGCTCCTAAAATCTTACAACAAAAATAAACGCTCCTGATCAACAAGTATCCTAAACAGACTTTAACTTCTACCCAAATTCAACTGTTTTATACAGAGACTGCCTACATACGCCAGACCTGATAGTCCTCAGTGAAAAAGGTATCATTTATTCTTTAGCAGCAGTGTAATGAGAAAGGTTAATTAAAAAAAATTAACAGGATGTCCTTTTTTTCCTCCGTGTTGCGTATTTTTTTCTCCCCAGTCGTTAGTGGAATGGGATAAATTCATGGTTCAACTACTGCTGGTCTCCATTCAAGCCATGGGCACCCGAAATCTGTACAACACCCACCTCTCTCCATTGCGCCTGGCAATGCAGGCAGTCGTTGCACCCACACACTATGGAAGCAGCTTCTCCCATATTCTCAGCCAAACTTGGGAACATTTAAACTACGTGAAACACCAAACTGATGTCATTTCCCTTTGTGCTACTTGTCTGTTTTTTCTCGCTGCACCAAGTCTCTTCCGCTTCCCTGGGCAGTCAGAAATGACAGATAAGGGAATGCAAAGAAACGGAGTGTGAATGCAAAGGGAAATATAATTGGTTCAAGACTCTCTGCTGTCTTCAATTTTGTACAGTCATTTACAGCTGTCTAAAGTGTGTGAAACACTGGCACCCAAGTGAGTGAGTAGGCAATTAAGATTTTGTACTCATTTACCATCACTCTGCACAGACGTAAACTACTGGGTACGGTATGAGACAGCAGTGACACACTGAGCCCTCTGCCCCAAAGACCATATTGCTCTGTTGAGAAGGACACTACATCTCCCCAACATGTCTTCACAGCTCCATCCTGGAAGATACTGAACCCTTGGACTCCAATCCAGCAGAAGTGCTGGATTAAGCATAGTTAAACGGCTACTTAACACTGCAAATTATTTGCAGCAGGGTATTTTGCAGGCAAAGAAAGCAAGGCCCCAAAACCAGGCAAGCTCAGCCCAGTATTACTCAAGAAGTTCAGCCAAACATTTTAGGTTTTGACCATAAAACTGGAAACTCTTTAAACAATAACACCAGGCAAACCAGCATGAAGTTCTGTATTAATAAAACTAAAAGCAAGTCAAGGTAAAATGACAGTTATATTAGGAGCAAAAATAACCTGCAATGCCTAATGCCTACATATATTTGCTAATGAAATGCACAACTTCTTTAGGTCACAGGCTAAAGTTCAACCCTGTCCATAATTGCTCCTGATTGATTACCAGGCTGTAGCAAATTGAATGGTGGCTTTAGTTGAGTTTTATAGAGGTGCCCAGAACAGTTACATCCTTTCCTTCAAGCATCAGCATGAAGAGAAGGACTAGGATTGGCAAAGGGAGATTTATTTTCCCGCTGACTGCAGTACAGGTCACTGTAAGAAGGGGTGGACTGGAGAATGCAACTGATGTAGGAAAACTGCACAGAATGGCTGCAACAACACAGGTAGCTGCAAAGTGGTGGGTGGTCAGATAACATTAAATTATGTTTTGAATCTTTATAAAAATCATAAACATATGTTTACAAATATTCACATTTAAATTTTCTTCTTGGCTATTTAGCAGCACATTCTATTGATTATTTTTTTTAAATCAGATTAAAACATAAAATAACAGTATTCCTGTTTGTCTATTCATCTTCAGACTTTGATTATAAAAGACATTCTTAGGGTATTTTAAGAGACTGAACAAAGCAGGAGTCATCTGTTTATTTAAAGTCTGTACTGACTGAAAAATTGAAAGAACTTGCGTTGTTTGTTGGAAAGAAGGGCCTTAAGCTTACTCATAAATTTATGTACGTATTAGCACTGCAGTTCTCAAATTAACTGCATTAACTGTAACAGTCTAAATACACAATATGCCTTTTCTAAGCAAACATTTCTTCTGTCTTAATTTAATCTCATGAATTTTTAAAGGGTACCAACAGGACCATCCTCGCAAACTGTCAGACGCAGGGCTTGTTTCTTTGCCTCTGATGACAATGCATCCCAAAATACAGAGCATATTTCAAATTGTTATTCTCCAAGTCATCTGCCAAACTACAGATGAATTGTAAACATGAAGAACAAGTTAAGCCTATTCAAGCCCACAAAAAAAAAAAAAATTAAAAAAAAAATAAATCAAGCTTTCACAGTAAACTCTGCTATAATTTCCTGATGTAGGTCAAAACTCAGGAGGAAATCACATTGTCTATTTTTATCCCAGTTTACTGCAAGTACTTTTACCTTTCTGTTTTCTTGATAAGCACAGCCCTGAAGATTTGTTCCTGGGGAGATTTCTCTTTTTCATCAGTTGGTTGCACGAAAGGGTGGACAGCAGCCAAGACGAAGCCCTGCTGGTACAATTCTTGCAGCTGAGCTGGAAGATCACGCAAGGAGGAGAGCTTGATTGCAGATGATCCTGGCAGCTCAGCTGGAAACAAAAAGAAATTGGTCAATAATCCTACACGGGACTATCATGTTTTTTAAAATCCAGGCTCTTCAGAGTCAAGCAAGCTTCACAGTGATCTGCAATATTAACACAAAAATTGACCTTTCCTGAAGCCCATTTTGTATATCAGATTTTAAGCAGGCTGTCTTGGAGAAGGGCTTGTATCACACAAGAGACTGGTGCAATTAAACAAGAAGACCTACAGATTAAAATGCCAAATTCAGTAAATAGTCTGGGAGAGACAAAGTATAGGATTTAATAAAAACAGGGCAGTCAGTCAAAAGCTATTCTAAGGCTAGTAGTTGTTACAGTAATGCCAGCTGAAGAGAGCAAGCCATGAGTCAAAGATATAAAACAAGAGAAAAAAGCTAGTCACAGAATCACAGAATGTTATGGTTGGAAAGGACCTCTGAGATCACCAAGTCCAACCATACACAAAAACACAGCCCACTGGCTACCACCTTGGCCACTAGAGCATGCCTTGAAGTGTCACATCTACATGTTTCTTAAATACCTCCAGGGATGGTGCCCCAACCACCTTCCTGGGCAGGCTGTTCCAGTGCCTCACCACTCTTTCAGTAAAGTAATTCTTCCTAATATCCAGTCTAAAGCTCCCCTGCTGCAACTTCAGTCCATTTCCTCTGGTTCTGTCATTACTCACTTGGGAGAAGAGGTCAGCGCCCACAACTACCCTTTCAGGTATTTTTAGAGGGCAATGAGGTCTCCCCTCAGCCTCCTCCAAACTAAACATGCCCTGTTCCTTCAGCCTCTCCTCACAGGACTTGTTCTCCAGACCCCTCACCAGCTTGGTAGCTCTCCTCTGGACACACTTCAATGTCCTTCTTGTAGTGAGGGGCCCAGAACTCAGCAGTGCCGATTAAAGAGGCATGGTCAGTTCCCTACTCCTACTGGCCATGCTATTCCTGATACAGACCAGGATGCTGTTGGCCTTCTTGGCCACCTGGGCACACTGCTGGCTCATGTTCAGCCGGCTGCCCACCAGCACCCCCAGGTCCTTTTCTCCTGGGCAGGTTTCCAGCCACTTTTCCCCCAGCCTGTAGCGCTGCACAGGTTGGTCAATAAAGGTAAACCACATAAAATTCAAAAGCTCTGAACAGAAGCATTCATCTACACAAAAGCTCTATTACCAGAATAAGAGATCACTGATGCAAAAAGCTGTTGAGATCAACTATCTTCCAATGTGAAGTACTTTGTAGGCCTATTGGTAACAGGTAACATTGCTAAGAGCAAAGTGCACCCATAGTGATGAGAAACCTTCTAGAACAGACATTAAACTTTACACCTCGGGGTTTAAGCAAACCTGTACATAGAGGAGATGATTCCTATACATATTAGAGGTGAGGTTTAGACCTAGTGCATGAAAATAATCCATCCCCATTCTTAGTAGGGGGTTTTATGCCTTCTTGTGAAGCATCTGATGCTGACTCCAGTCAGGCACTTGACATACACACAGATACTGCAGCCTGTAAAGCAATTGCCCTTGTTTCCTTGGAGTCTTGTGGGCTCAAAAAGAAAGTCCAATAAATCACCTAAAATAACCTTCCATTCTCTTCCTCTCTACATCAGTAATTCTTCACATGTTTTTCATATTTTATGTGAAAAGACATCTTTCTTTCCTGACCTTTGCCTCTTCATTTCCATCTCTCTTGGGGAATATTTATTATTTCATCCCTAACCATGCTAGAGCACACAGGGTGGTGAGGTGCTGGATGGCGTTCCCTCCCACTAAAACCAATAGGTAGGGGATGTTGCAATAAACACAACAGAGGTTCCTGGCACTTTGCAGGTCTTCGTTAAAAAAAGCGCTGGAGAACAGTGTGTATAAAAGACGCCAGCTATGCAAAATAAGGTTTCATCGTACTGCTTTTATTCATCAAACTGTGTGGCTACCCTTCATGAATAATGAAAGAGGTTATCAAAAAACTAATAAATATTCAAAACCAGTAATACAGATGAATACTTTAAATAATAATAGAATAGCTGTACTTGGTATGCTTTTGCTTCATATAAGACCACGTTCCAGAAGAGCATAATGGAACTTTTTGACCAAGAACTGTAAGATGCAGAATTTTTATTATTTTTGCAAATAAAATGAGAAGTCCAAGCAACACGTACATTGACAGACAATAGGGCTCTACCTTCTCAAACAGCATCCAAATTACTTCAGAATCATAAAAAGACATGGCACAATGAATAACGCACAATAAAACTGACTCTTACTGGACGTTGCTCGGGCTCAAAATGGGGGAAAAAACCCAGATACTAGAACTATTTTCTCCCTCTTGTGGCTCAGTCCAAAAGTCTTAGACTACACAGCAAAATATTTCAACTCATTAAAAGAATATGAAAACCAGAATGTCTTTGTAAACGAAAGTTTTACTTGGACACAACGGAATGACTAAAAGCTGTTCAGTAATGTTAATTCTAATAATGGTGCTCCAATTTTTAACTAACACCTATGAAAATTGATGCTTGTCTTGCATATGAACCTAGTATCTGGATTCTTCTGAGGATGCCTTGGTAAAGCTAGTAGAAAGTACAGCCATTAACATGGGAGAATAATTGCTTCCTCCTAAAAACTAAACACAAGGGGAAAGCGTGAGAACACGTGTAATTGGAGCCTTGGGATGTACACTTGATGATTAAAAAAGAAAGGTAACAGAAAACAGAGCTGAGAGGGATTATCCAGCTAGTCCATCCTATTACCTAGAGGCAGGATCAATTCTAGTTAAGCTATTGCTCACAGTTTTTCTAATCTATTTTTAAAAACCTTTACTAATCAGGATTCCACAAGCCCCGTAACTTTCAGTACTTCTCTATTTCTACATTCAAAACCTTTTCTTAGCACCTGGCCTAAATTTCCCTCTCTGAAATTCAAGACTGCTACTTCCTTAGCAGGATATTTCTTTTCTGCATCAGCATTTTACAACTCCTAATACCTATCAAAAATTAATCTTACCTTCTTCAGACTGTACAAACTCAGTCCTTTCAATGTTTCCTGTTCCCTTGTGTTTACAGGTTTCTAAATCTTTTGGTGGTTCTCTCCTGATTATCTTCAATTGATCCTCATTATTCTTCAAGTATAGCACCTAAGCCTCACCACAGTAATCCAGCACAAGCCTCATCACCACTTATTATACATCCCATGTCAATTTACATCACTTGGGTAAAAAAATGAAATTCTTTTCCTCACAACTAACAGTGGCCAAACATCCCTGCCCTGAGTGAATTTTAGGGTTTTTTTAATTTCCATTTTCAAGAGCCATTCTGGATTCTGACCTTCACAGTGTCAAGAGCACTTCTCAGACTAGCAAACCTCAATAAACTTACTCAGCAGTCTATTGCTGGAATAGTTAATGAAAACAGTGAGTTTTAGCAGACTCTAGACAGAACTATTCTGAAGCCTTACACTCAGTACATCTTTTCAGCTTGATGCTGAATTACTGCTAATTCCTCCTTGAACTAGAGATCTTTCAAAAAGAAAAGATAGTTCCTGTTACACATCTGATGTCCACAAGGTCTCCATGAGTTTGCTGGGTCTAGAGACCTGTGCTGGGCATTCTTGCTACTCTTCCACAAACTGGTTCATGTGATGCAAATTCCTCCCCAGAAATCCCTGCTACTCATCGTCCTCTGGGTATTTTATAAGTTATTTGTTCCAGTATCATTGTGGGCATTAAGTTAAGCTAACAATCATACAGTTATCTTTAAAGTTACATTGAAAAGGGACATCATACCTTCCTGGAGAGTTATGTTCATCATTCAATAGTTTTCAAACTCAAATGATAAGATTTCAGTTATTTCTTCAGCTAATTCATCTAAATTGCATACTTGTAGGTTCAACCTACTAAAAGATGCCTACTTGATGAAAACAGTTGTGGATTTACCTTACTTTACCTTAGAAAAACACTAACATTTTCAGAAAACCTTATGCAACTTCCAAAAAAATCTGTTAAAATCTTTAGAATTCTCTTTGACAACTAAACCAATCATACCCTAAAAAGAAAAAGGAAAATCAAAATTGTGTACAACAGGGACTTGTGTAAGGTAAAAGAGCAAATGAAAAACCAAATAAAACATTGTATAAGTCCAGTGCTTATTATAAGCCTCTATTTCACCAAGAGATAAAGCTGAATTCTTTTAGCAGCTTCCACGTTGCTCCTGAAATGCAGTTAGCTCTAAGTTTTATATTCTGCACTTTGTTCCCTTATTTATTGTTGCACTTCACAACCTGACTTCAAAAGATTCCTTTGTTTATTCTGTCTCCATCTAGACGAGTGTGTAAAAAAACTTGTAAATGACAGATGTCGTGTTTTTCAATTTTGCTGAGGCTGACAGTGGAAATAGAAATGCTGGCTGCTTTTGGAAGTGATTACCAGGCAAATTAGTTTGTTGCCTGACTGATAATTGAAGCTGAAAACACGTTCTGAAATGCTTGGATACATAGAGAAAATTACAGCTTAGATATCCTTCAAAAAGAAAAGAAAGTTTGTGCTACACAAGTAATATCCCTAAGGTGACCTTCCTGTGTCTAGGGACTTGTGTGTTCTTTGCTGCTAATGGAAAAACCTGACCAAACATTCACACTGTCCCCNACATAAAAATCTACAGGTTGAGTCACGTTTATTTGAAAGGAGTCATCTCTGCGGCTTCAAAAAGCAACTGATGGCAACCAGAGGAAGGTGGTGCAGTTTGCCACAGGGATCCTGAGGGACTGACAGCCGGATGAGAAATACGGTTGGGGAGACGGGTATTGGAGGAAAACTGGTTCCTCCTCTGCATTCCCTCCCAACCATCCAGGGCTGCTGCCACAGAGACCAAACAGCCACTGACCAACTTCAAATTGAAGCATCTCATATGACCTGTGACAATTGCGCTACAGTCCATGCTAAGGAGGTAGATGTATCCCGATCAAATATTAAGAGTAAAGACGGTTACAGCGACTGTCTACAACAAGTAGACTAATTTTATTATGTTAAAACAATAGATTTAAATACCTTTAAGAAGCTATACCCCAACACTTTTAAATAAGAAAGGTATATTGTGCTTTATAAAACAAAGCACGGATTCATCTATGAGCTCATGCTTAATAAAGACAATCATCAACTACAGTACATTTTTATATATATACTCAACAGAATCAGATGCTTTTAACTCTATTCTATTTGATACGCAGCAATTTTCCCTTCCTGCTAGTTACATATATGACAAAGCTAAACCAAACTTTTATTGGTTTTTCATTTCTTTCTACTTGAATGATAGCTATGCTCCAGGAAAAATACAACATTAAGTGCCAAAATGGCATTTATTTAATTTCTCTTTACTGAAATGGTCAAACTCAGAGTCAAATTTAGGTCAGTTTCTCAATGCTTATCTTTAATACTTTATATGAAAGTATGAACATATAGTTCTACTCTAAATTTCTATTATTCTGTGTTAGGTGTTTATGTAGTTTTCTTACTCCAACACAACAAATTAAGTGCTGGGATTTGTTGGTCTTAATTTTTTAACATGCTTTCCTGATTAAGCTTTTATGCTCTTATTCCAGTCACAGCTGTTGAAGACTGGCAGAGCCCTTAATGACAGTTCATATTACACATTAAAGTGTTCCACAAAAACGCTGGAGTAGTTTTAGCTAGTTTCTGTTTCCTTTTAAAGTTTTCACATTCATCTGTGTTTTCAAAGTAATGATCCTCAAGTTATTATGAAATATTAAGTAACCATCTTTCCTTTGCATTAAAACAACCGAGGATCAAATTGGTATAGACATAGATCATACACGCACTCTGTCTTTACCAGGTACAGAAAAAAGCACTTTGCACCAATTCAGGCCCAAAATGGGGTGTATAATGGGGTCTGAAACACACACACACAAAAAAGAAGACCAGCAAACTCTCTGGACCCAGACTATTAAGCGATGCAGCAGCTCGGTCCCCCAGCAGCCACAGGCACGATATTCCTATTTGATCAGGATTAACACACACCAGCAAGCTCAGACCATTCAAGAAATACAGTCATAACTGTTTTCTTTTTGAGTGCAAAGCATGAAGCTGTTCCCAAGCCAGTGGCTGTTTCTGTGAGCCATACCCATTCGAGGCACTTAGAGCCAGCGATCTGTGCAGTCGCTCGTGCTCCTCCTTGTACCTCCTCTTTCCAGCACCGCAAAAACTTGCAAGCCTTTCTGCAAAGCTACAGCTCCTCCAGGCGACTCAAGGGAAAGGCAATGTCATAGAATAGGACCTTTAAATGGTTGAAGATGGAAGGGACCTTAAAGATCATCGAGTTCCTGTCCCCTTGCCATGGTCAGGGACACCTCCCACTAGAGCAGGTTGCTCAAAGCCCCGTCCAGCCTGGCCTTGAACACCTCCAGGCATCCACAGCTCCTTTGGGCAACCTGTTCCAGTGCCTCACCACCCTCACCCTCACAGTGTCCTCACATCTGAGTCGTTTAGGTGGTGGTGGTGATGTTGAGGGTGGTGTTGAGGGATATGGTGTAGGGGACGACTTTGTAGAGTGGGGCTGATGGTTGGACTCGATGATCCCAAGGGTCTTTTCCAACCTGAACGAATCTACGATTTTATGATCTACTCCCCAGGAGAGCTCAGGGCTTATGGAGCTCTCAGAAGAGGGAAATGGGTGATAGCAGGGCCAGAAAGGCAACCACAGTGCAAATCCTCCTCTCTCCACTGCAGTCCCAAAGACAGGTAGTTTGCCCTGAGCAGGGTTGTGCCTGTGAGCTAGAGAGGACCAAACCTTCAGACACACTACATACTTGGTCACTTCTCGCTGCTTCCACGCAACTCACTACCCAACATGGATTTTTCCCTGCTGTCCTTCTAAAGCAGCCAGATCTCCCTCCTGCACTCTGCAGAGCACATAGGAGACCACCTCAAAGAATCTGGACAGTGGTCAGGCATTACTGTCCGTGGCCCTTAACAGATCTAACAACAAGCATGTAAGATGAAAACAAAGTGCAGGCAAAATTATGGTCGTATGGTGATGCCATATGACCACACCATCCACCATCGTCCTGCAGAGCTTTATTACAGATTTGGCTATTTACCTCCCGCCTTTAGTGACCGCCTGGTGGAAAATGGCATTAGCTCACTCTGTTGTGCCTCACACATCCCACCAAGGTGGTCATAATTGCATGTCTGCTGTCAAGAAACTAAACAGCAACAACAAATGAAGAGAATAATGTGGGAATAGAGTGTATCACCGAGCATGTGTGTGAGCAAATGCATAAATCTGGCCCAAGTCCACAAAATCTCCCATGCTTTCACACTGGGCACTTCCCAAGCATCTTCATGATTGTTTATAACAGCCCTCATCATTTTGTAGAATACCGAAGCAAACAGACTTCCTCTATTTAGCATGAGGATTGCTGTTTCTTAATTTAATATTAATTCCTTTCCAGCAACTTTAATTTAATTTAAAGAAATCAAATATACGGCAGATGAAGTTCCAGAAGAACAAAACTCTGTTTTTTCACTAGGGCCAGGCAAAAAACTAGAAAGTTTGCCGTCAGAAGATGCAGTTTCACCTACACTAAAACATTTCATAGGAACACGTCAAATGCAGCCAAGTTTTTCATTTGGATAACGCTCAGAAGTTTAAATAAAAGAAATACAGTAACATTTTACACGATCAAAGAGGATAAACAGGAAATTTTTTTTTTAGCAGTTCTATGAGTTTTCACTCCACTTGAAAATTTTGGAATTACCTGTATTACTGGAACCATGATTTCTTGTTGGAATGTACAACTGCAGTGACAGAAGGCACACACTCACAACAATTAGGCTACACAAACAAACCAGCACCTGCACGCTGAACGCTGACTGCTAAATGAAGACCATCCTGTCAGGTCTCTTTTTGGTTTGCCAAAATCCTTGGGTTTATCCATGCAGGCCCCGAGGACTGGATGGTACCACAGCTCCTTGCAGAGAAGTAGGCAAACATCAGAACTCACAAGGCAAGAAAAATCTGTTGTGAAGTGTTGCCTTTCACCTAATGATGCAGCACAGACCGGAAAAGATCCCCTCTCTGTACTATAAATAAAAAAGAATTTAAGGTACTTTTCACCAACTTATTTAGCAGTTGGCTTGAAACAGCTGAAAGAATCCAGACCATCATCCTTTCCAACTGCTAAGGCTTGGCAAGGACAATTCATTATTTCAGAGAGCAGAAAGCAAACTGTTACTTGAATATTATCAAAATTCTTACTGACCAATACTGGGACAACACAGTTATTTACAATCAGTGTCAATCTTAAAGAAAAAAAAAATAAAAAATTAAGGCATCTAGTGCAAATTTTCATCCTGAGTTACAAACACTAAGGAGCTCTCTTGTACGCAGCCCAAATTGTTTGCGTGGCAAAACAATGCAGTCGTGTTACTCTCACTTAACTACAACTATTCTTTCCTCATCCAACCTACAAATAGCTTTTTGCCAACAACAACAAAAACCTATCAGATAATCAGAGTACCTCCAATGACAAATAAAGACAAGCCCACTAATAGTGTAACTTAAAGAACACACAAAGCAGTAAACAGATTTTTGGGGAGTTTTGCGTGGAATTCCAAATAATCGATTCTAAACTAAAACTGACCAAAGAAATGCTAAAGCAGCACAACTAAACTAAAAGAAAATTTATGGTGCTTCTGCCAATATCACACAGCTTTAATTAACTGAAACACACTAAAGCTAGAATTTTTGAGTTAAAAGCTCAGTCTTTTGGAGTAACAACTAAACAAGCCATACTATAGCTTCTTTTCCTTTCTAATGGAGCTTGGGCTTCCATGGGATGTATCTAGAGGTTCCTTAATTTTGAAGACAAGACAGCCAGCCTGGGTGCATTACTCTTCAGGCCGTTGGCAGAAGCAAGGCACTGGATGTTTAATATATCACATTGCTTCTTCAGTTACGCTAAATTACATTCTTGGTGTTTTTTCTTTCAATCTTCAAGGGAAATACAATAAATGTCCCCTTTAAAGTAAGTAATAATGAATATGCAACAGAAATCAGGACTTTAAATGAAGGATGACTGTTCAATAAGCTCCTAGTGTTTACCTTTCGTGAAAATGTAATAATGGAACTTAAAAATATTCAGAGGCAAAGTGTTAAAGCAGCAGAGAGGGCAAAAACCACAGAAAGACCATGAAACTGCATATATACCCTTTGAAAGTATGTACGCATATAAATATGTGTATATATAGGTATGCATACATATATTTTGCACATATGTACACAGACATACACCAACATTCTTTCATTTAGGAAACAGCAGATATATGCATTTAGTCAAATCAAGAAAGTACTAAGATAATTCACCGATGCAATGAGATTAGACAATTTCGTCTAATCAATTGTGTCATCTAATCACACTGTATCTGTGAGTTAGCTTTTTTGTCGGCCAGTCCAAGTTTCATTTCTGTATCCTGCAAGCATCAGCTAAATATCTTAACAACTGGGTACGTTTGCCACAAACATGATGTGCTTATGCATGTGGTACTTCCCTTTTTGGTCTTTCTTAAAAAAGGAAATACCCAGGCTATCACCTCCACTAAGTGCAAAAACAACCACTAAACACAAGTTTAGTTACCTAAATAAATCAATGAGCACTTCTTAAATTACTCACAGCTTACGTATATCAGCTTGTGGGCAGAATTAGGCACACTGGGCAAAATTAAGACTACCTACTATATGCAAGAAGGGTTAATGACTGTGCAAAAAGAAAGACAATGAAAAAGGGGAGGGTGTCCTCATTTAAACCATGCACAGAATAAAGAATTAAATCCTGTCCCTTTTGTACATGAGCAGCTCTTTGAAATTATGGGGTTTTTTTTCTACTTCCTAAATCGACACAGACCAAACAGAGAGACAACACAGACAGATAATTTACATTTCACAAATCCAAGAAAAGTGCAGTTATGTCTAACCAAAAGGAGAAAGTGTTCAAAGTTGCCACATTTAATTCATACAGGTTGGTTATCTGCATAAGCTCCAAAAGGCAAGTATTACATTGAATTACAGAGGAGAGAAGGGGTTAATAGTGACCTGCAGGAAGGGCCAGCATGTTAATTCACATCTTTTTCCAACCCCCAAAAAAGTACTGGTTCCCCACCCTAAAGCCTTTAGGCACCAGGTTAATCTCCTCATGGCAATCCTTTACCTGCCAAAATCAAACACTGAATGCCGTTCATTTCACAGCTTAAGAAGTAATGGGATAGGACTTCCCATCACTTCCACCAGTGCTGCCACAAGTTAGGTCCTCTCACTGCAAGCAGCCAGTAATCCAATACTTTAAAAGGGAGGGAAGAAGGAGCTACCCAAGGAGGAAAAAAAAAAAAAAAAAGTAAAACATGCTGAAGAGATCTTCTGATATCTTAGAAACCGGTGTCATCACAAGATTTGCAGGACTGATGATTCTTTTTTGCTTTGACCCCTCTCTAGGAAATGTGCTCACCATTTTTCTTATCAGCAATACCAATGAACATTAGCAAGCTTTGCAGCTAACCCTGCAGCCTACAGAATCTTCTCATTCTCTCCCTCCCATATTTTTTAACATTATCTCTGTCTATATATATCTATATAGATACCTTTTCTTCCTGGCATAACCCCCTCTTGGTCCTTTTTCTCTCATCTCTGTTTTATGCTTTACTTTGATGTTCTTTCCATATTTCTGGCAAATTTTCATTTCAGATTTTAAAAGTGCAGAGTATAATGAAGAAGTAACACAGGTTTCTTTGCAAATTTTACAATAAATAAACTTAGACTGCAGTAGAAGAACTGTAAAAACCACAGATAATATCCCCAGAAGAGTAAAAAAATTGCCTACTTAAATAAGTTCCAAATTATGCAGAATTTATTCATTTTATAGTAGACTTTGCTAGGTGAGAAAATCACTGAAATTGATTTTGTAGCATTTCTTAGCTTTCCAAGTCACTATATCCTATTGTCAATAAAACGCTGAATGCGCTGACTCTTCAAAGAGTTAAAACACAGAAAGGTTCATGTATGAATCTATATATTTCACAGAATCACGGAGTCATTTGGGTTGGAAGAGACCTTTCAAGATCATCTAACCTCAAGGCTGCAAGGGCTCTGCACCATTCACGTACTCCACACCCCTGGCCTTCCACAGAAATTGTGAAAACAGTGAAAACAGGGATTTTAAATCCTGATCTATTCAGCCTTCATTGCACCTCCCGAACTGCCTCATATTCTTCCTGTGCTTTGGTACCACACAGGTACTGGGACGGGAAGAAGGGGTCTGGCTGGAACCACCTCATACTCTTCATTTACTACCCATCTCTTGCTTTCCTGGGTTTTGTTGTTTGGTTGGTTTTTTGTTTTTGTTTTTGGGTTTGTTTTTTTTCAATTATTTCCATCCAAATCAACTGAGAGCAACCTTGAGATTATTGGTTTTATTCTTAATCCAGCACAGATGAATAAAGTAGGTCGCATGTCCTATATTAGGGTTTTTTTTTCCATGTTCCAAAGACAGTTAATGGCTATAAATCTGATTGAAGCCTAATTTCCAAACTGAAAAACGACAAGAGCACTTCAAAATATTTAAGGAAAAGAGAGCAGAAAAAAGTCAGGAGCATTAACTATGGCTGAATACAAGCACTGTAATACAGTGTGTGTTTTTCACGATAATTCACTGAAAATTGTGATTAAAATCAAAGACTTGGCACAACTCAGACAAACAAGAAGATAAAACTGCCATCAAAGTATTACAAGAAAAGGGTTCTTTTCCCCAGTTCACAAGATAATTGCTACATGTCATAACTACATGCCAAAAGAAATAACTGGAAATTAGAACATTTAAAAGCCTGCATTTTATGAATTCAGCCTTCAACATAAAGATCTAAATTCACTGATATATCCAGTAACCTCAGGAAGAAAGGTTTGGATTTATCAAGATAGCTCTTATTCACCAATTCAACCTGTGCAACAGAAAACTGATAGTCTCCAGGGAAACCAAAATCCTCTTGGCAGGTCATGCCTGTATATACTTTAAACATAACACTTTGCATTATATATACAAAAAAGGACAGAGAGCTTTATAAATGCTTGAAGGCTTTATTCAAATGTCACCTGCTGGTTTCTGTTTCTTTTCACTTTAAATCTCCAGCATTTCATGTGCATTTTCCCCTTCTGTTGTAGTAGGTGTTTTCAGTCTTTCCTGTAAAATCTTCTTTAGGATGATACTGTCTACCAAATTTGTTTGATTATTTTTAAAAGCTAGAAATGGATTTTTTCCAACGCTGTCACTAAGGTCCATATATCACCCTATTTCATTTGTTCCCATTTCTTGACTGCTGCCGTACATACTAAGCACTTAATATTTTCAATTAGAATAAGTACAGTATCATAGTAACTTTCATCTTTTTAATCTTTTTCCTGGTTTGAAATATTTTATCTTTTAGATAAAGAGAACACATTTTCAAATTATATGCGTTTTTCATTTGGAAGGTAATATGAAGTGTAACTTCTCAGTGTTCTTTTGGTGCTCCTGTATATCAAATTCCCTTATTTGAGAAATCTTGTGATTTTTCATAAATGTCTGTTAAAATGTTTTCAGCTTTACTGGCAAAACTAAATAAATGTTAAAGCAGTCAAAAATGTAATATACACTGTGTAACGAAGCAAGTAGTGTTATTTGAAATATATTCTCAATTAGATTTTGGCCCCAGATTTGGTTATGTTCAAAAAAGACAGTCGGGCATGAGAATGCTACATGATGAAATTCAATATAAACAGGAGATATTCAGTGGCAGGTAAATTAAATTCAGAGGAAAAGGGAGATGTAATTTCTTTGAATTTTTTTATAACATTAGCCTGTACTGATTCTAACACAAACACTTCCAGGGGCACCTATAAGACCCAGAACACACAACAGCTGTTAGGTTATAAAAAGAAACAAAACTGATCCATCTAACTCTATTGAACTTTCCAGGAAAAACTCCAAATTAAAAAAAAAAAGGAATAAAATATAAGTTAGATCTGCCTTTGTTTCCAATTGTTAGGCCTGCTTGGGGAATTGTAATGAAAATAATCAAACACAAAACATTCTCCAGAAAGTATTTACCATTTCTCTCATCTCTCCTGCCCCACACTTTTACTTTCTGCTCTGCTGCATTGAGAACGGAATATACTCCCATCACTGCAAACTGTAAGAATGCTCTGTTAAGAGTATGTGCAATTCACGTGAAGAGTCTGTGTCTGTACACAAGCAAGGTTTAAATTTTACTGTCACACCAGACCTCATACCACCCTCACAAAACTTGCTCCCAGTGCCACCATAGAGCTTGAAGATCTATTTGAAGATCTCAACAATCCCAGAGATCGAAAGGAGCAATTCAGTTGGAACTAAAGCTTTTCGGATATTTGCAGAAAAACAGGCCTGAAGAGGAAGATCTTGTGATCCAAACCCTCACTGTTTAAAATTATCACAGGGATCCCTCTCTCCGATGACATACTTTTCAGGCAAAGATTTGCATGGGAATGTATGAAAATACAGAGTGGCAGTAATCCCTAGCAAGCAATTTCCCCAACAGTTCTTGATTATTTGGCCTGTGGAAGAGCCATGTATTACCCCATCCTTCATTTTTAGAATGACCACATAAACTAAGGCTAATTCTGGAAGATATAAAGTGAGAACCACCAAATGGATCAGCCACTTCGCAACAAATGTCCTTTAGAAATGAGGTAAAGGGGAGTTACAGCTACACCGAAGAGGACCTACTTTACAGTCCATGCACTATTAGATTTGCTGACTCTATAGGTATACAAAGGTGGTTAAAGACTTGATTAAAAACAGTACTACACGAAACACTTTTTGCTGGTTTTTTGCTACCTGTGTCACTATATGTAGTGCTACTATACAAATTCCTACTCAAGTTCTTTTCCATTAGCATAGCTAATCAAGAGCGATTGCCACCAATGCAGCTTTTGTTCTCCAACCTCATTACTGCCACAGCCAACAGATTTCCCTTCTTTTTTTTCCCCTACACCCCTTGGATTCCTCACACTGATGAGAAACAGAGACTCTGTGGCTACGCTGGAGCGATGCATCGGCTCGCTGGCCAGCAAGCTGTCACCAAGGAGAGTGTGCATGGCTTGGTTCTCCTCGCCTTTCCCTGATCAATACAGGTCTCTGTCCTCTACACAACTGCCAGCTTCCACGTAATTAGGAGCAGCCTTATTGTCTTTAAAAATTTCTAGCACATTGGTTTGGAATTACGAATTATGTGGTTATAATTATTTGGAGGAACGAGACAAACAGACTGTGAGCCTTTTTTAACTCTCGTTTCCCTAGGAAACCAGTTGAGAAACACAACAGAAAAACCCATCACACTACAACCTCCAAACGCTCAGAAAAAAAAAAAATCCTTCAAAAATAAGGACCTGCAAAGAAAATCCTGCAAAAGGTATTATTGCCTTTCGTAACACCTCTAGTGGTGTATTTAACAGCGATAAGGCTTTCACAGAATATTGAAAACGACTAGCAAGCAATAGTTCACCACTGGCACCTAAAAGAAGTATGTCACTGCCAAACACACCACATCACTTCAACTTGGCAAGAACGCTTGATAGAAAGCCAAAGAGTAGTGGAAAAGGCTGTTAAAAGTTAACAAAGCACTTCCCAAAAGTACTGTTTTGTTTTTCTAAGCAAGTCTGCTAGAGCACGGGTGATGGATTTACTAAAGAAAAAAGTTTTTCTTGGCAAAAAAGCCCTGCTTTTTTTGCTTAGAGCAAATTTTCCCGTCACCCTCCAGAATTTGAACTCGTACTCCCTCGCTTCACAAAAATGCAGCCAGTTTCTGTTTTCAAGTGAAGAATTCCCACACAGTAATATCAATAGCATGCAAATCTATTGTTTAATATGGGTCATGGGAAAATGGCCACAAATTCATGCATCATTAGAATGGAACGACCAAAGCTAAACTATATTTTTTTATTTTTTAATTTGCAATTAAATGGTGGTTGTTGCAATTTTGTTTGCAAAGAGCAGCAGAGTATTTCGGCAAATGTTGATGAGAAGGCACCATTTTATGTTCCTTTCTCAGCATAGTTCTGTCCAAAAAAATGCATCTAAGATATTTATTGGAAATAAAAAGGCAAAAAGCAGAGACACCTTACCTTCAGAGCTGCCAAAGAATGAGTTAATGAAGTTATTATAAACTAACCCCAAAGCAGTAAGTATATGCAATAAAGATGTAACGCATTTGCTGTCCAACAGGGACAGAATTCTCTTTCAGCGTATGAAGGTGGTAATTAAAAAGTATTATGCAGGCAATCTTAAAATCTAAGAATTCCCTCATCCCCTGGGTAGGATCCTTTTTGGGCTAGTGACATCAAAAAATTAGTTTCATAAATGCACAGTCTTACTGATTAAATAATAAAATACAGAAGCAAATAAACCGGTCAGATGCTCAGTTCCCTTTGCAAGGAGTAGAAAATAAATCTTACAGGTGGCACAGCGGTGTGCAACGATGCACACTCACAGCCAGTGCACAACAGCAGAAGGGCTGGCTGTTATTCCCGTCAGCCACTGCAAGGGCAGGCACTACCTGGGGAGCAAACCTGTGAAGGCGTGCAAAGCACAGTGCCTCTAGGCCTTGGATAATACTCTCTTCTCATGGTTCCTTGTAACACAACCCAAAGAGAAGTCACAAACAGCCTCACGTGGCTCTAACTTCTAAGCATATGACAGCCCACGTTCAAGATACACCTACGAATGGAGAGAATTGAAAGTATCCCACAAAACAGAATCATTTCCAAGTCCTTTTGGGTCAAGAAGGGCCAAACCTGCTACTGGATAATAACGAAATATCCTCGATCAAATAGTCTGAGTTTTCACCAATCATTCTGGAAGGAATCTCTGAAAATATCTGTTGATGAGCAGACCAATTTTTCCCCAAAATTTACTATAATAAAAAAACTAAACAAACAACAAAGCCGGCAAGTAGTGCAAGAGTGCAGCTTGAAAACAGTGTCTTACAATTATATAGTATTTTATTCACTGAACATGTGGTGAAGAACAAAGAAAATAATCCCACAGAATATGTACAATTTTATCTATTTCATCATTTGAAAAGCTTCATCAAGGCATTCAACCCAGCTGGAAAAATCGGGTAGAAGGACTACAGAGAAAGACAGATGCTGCATCTGAGCTGAGCATTCCTAAGTAAATAAACAACCAAAACAAAACAAAACAAAAAAGCCATTCTGACACAGTTCCAAACTTTATGAAGACAATAACTTAACAAAAGACCATTTATTCTGTCAATCTTTTTGTTCTTTTGTTTTGTGATTTGAGATAAAAGTACATGCTAATTTTTTTTGCTTACTAATAATCTGTACAATAATTACTAGTGAATTAACCCATGCAATTTAGCACTATTTGTCAATTCTTGTATCAGTTGTTATTAAGAAATTCAGGAAACAATTGTTCAAATAAAAGAACACCAATAGAGGGCTTAGCAATTGAGGAACTACAGCAGTCGACTGCTGTTTATTTATATTTCACCAGTAACCGTGTCTTGGCTTATCTCTAACTTTCTCAAAACTCCATCTATTTATTTGTAAACCTCATACCTCATTCTCTTTCAGATTTAAGGCCTTTTATCAATTCATTTGGAAACGCATGGCACCTTCAGGACTTCTCACATCCTTGATGCCTTTAATTTTTTATGTGCCACATAGTAGGAAAAAGCCTCTGTATTCTCAGATGGAGATGAACTCTTTCAACTGATGACTGTTTAACGGAGATGGGTAATATTTTTGCAGTTCTTGACTCACCTGATGACTGTCAAGCTTGTCTTTCGTGTGTTGATCAAGAGCTGCAGCTCACAGCAAAGGCTTAATGAGATTCTCTTCCCCTTGAAAGGACTGTTTCTTTCAAGAAGAATCTGTAGCTAATCACAGCAAGTCTCAAGTGGAGAGGACGATTATTTGAGGGGAGAAGGAGAGGAAGGAAGCTGGAAGCACTTTACAATTTCAACTAAACAGAGCTCCATTTATAAGAAAAAGGCAGGGTTTGCAAAAAACAATTGGCTGGAAAGCCTTAAACTTGTTATTGCCATAGAGGACCTTACCACAATGTATGGGTTACCATTTACCAGTAAGAGCCATACCAGTTAGGTATAGCAGCTGAGTAAGCATCTGACTCTGGAATTTCTCATATGCCACCTCATACATGGGAAACCTCCTGACACTGCTGCTGATCCAAAGTTTATCGTATAGCACAGTGTGTCACAAGTATCCTGCAAAAGCATCACCGCACACAAACCCAGAGTTTGCTGGGTGTGCAAGTTATCTCACAGAAAGCAAGTTGCAATTTCATGCAATAAATTATGTCACCTGGACTCTTCTTCAGTCCAGGATCCCACATATTCATACAACTGCAGTAAGATGAAACCAAGCCACTCAGACCTGTGTTTAAGATACAGGGCAAAAATATACAACACGTATCAGGGCTTTGCCAAGATACCTGAACAAGTGCCAAAGGAGCTGGCATGGGAACTGGAAGCAAGACTAACACAGTGCTCAGCAAATGCTAATAAGTTATTGTCCCCACATGAGACATGAACGTTTTCCCAGACCACCTCATCTCTTAAAGAGAAGACCACAATCTGGAGGCCTGGATCAACCTTTACCAGCTTTGTAATATGTTATGGCTGTAAAAGAGTAATGTTCAAACTGTATCCCAGCAAGATACTACACAGCAGAGTTCTGAAATCAGGCAGACTGGTCAGGAACCAACAAGTAGGTGCCAGAAGCACCTGGAATGCAGCATTAAACTGAGACCAAATACAAAAAGGCGCACGGTAACAGTCCCAATCTGAGATGTTTACTTGGCAATACATTTACATCTGGTACAGATGGAACACTTACTAAGGTGCCTATCATCTGTGCACATACACACAGGCACTGAAAACCAAAACAGAAACAGAGGTCTCACATAGATAATGCACTATCACAGACACAGAATCGATGCCTCTCTCTATAAAGAATCAAGGTAAACAACATGCAGTTCAGGCGTTCACACACAAAACCCCTGCAAATACAGTAAGATGACTAACCTAAAGAACAGTTAACACTTGAGACACAATCATTACGGTTTGCAAGCTACATTATTTCTCTGAGTACAATATTCATAACCTTAATTTAAATTGCAGCCACAATTATGCTTGTTGCTAAAGCAACAATTTTATCTATTTACAGAACTGGGCAAAGAAAATGAAAAATCCCTCACTTTCCACACACAATAGACATGATAGATTTAAACTACCTCAATGTTCCCCAGTTATTCTTCAGACAAAATTTAAACTGAATGTTGATCTTTCTTAGAAATAGCATTTTAATGTTTAAAGTAACCTTTCTCTGCACAGTAATGAGAAGTAGTCTAACAAACTCAGGTGAGGTTTTTCACATCACTTTCAGATTCAAAAAAACAAAACAAGTTGTCGTGAAAAACCCAAAAGGGATCTGAACCCAGAAATGTAGGTTGTCTTCTTCAGTACATGACTATGTGCTGTCCTGTGCACAGTACTATGAGTTTTATTCAGGCAGAAATCAATAGCAAATCTGGTCAGAATGACAGCCACAGTCCGTGCTGGGCTTCATTGCTATCAACACCATAAAGAGGTGTCCTTCCAGCAATGGGAAGTTCCCAAAAGTCTCATGCAATGCCACATCTTCTCTTCTTATTTAACAAGTCAAATTATAATCTTCCCTCCGTTTTTACTGTCACCCCTCACCTTCAAGGTTTTTCAGCTTGTGTGTTCAAGTTCCTCCTGTCCCTAGATATTCTTTTCCCGTTTTATCTGCTCAGCTTTCTCTTGATGCCCTATCCATCCTGAAGACCTCATCTCCTCTTCCCACCATGCATGAGTGCCCACATCTACCCTGGCAACAAAGAAAGCAAGCATATGAAGTGTCTCACTAACACAACCCTCTCAGGCTTCCAGAGGCAAGATGCTGCTGTGAAGCCCCCTCCCGGTCCAAACACAGGGAACACAGTGGTCAACATCACAACAACGTCACTGCACACAGTGTTTGGGGTCTCCAGGCCCATCACCTACAATGGCATGGGTCCAGGCCAGGGTGGTTCTACCTCTCTGGAACACATAGCAGTAGGTGGCAAAGACCATCAGAGCAATGTGCTTCCCTTCTGCACTCATGAAGCCACCTGGTCACATACCCAGCAGAAACATGGTCCTGCTCCTGGAACTTCCATCAGCCATGTGTGTCACCCTCTGCAGAGAGCCCAAAGCATGAGTGAGTCACCTGTACTGGGGTGCGGGGTGTTCACCAGAAGGATGTTGGGTACAGACTTGCTTTTATCCCCTATTTCAGCGCACAGCCTGCAGACAGGGTGCATACTCTTGTGTTGTCCCCGTGGCTGTAGGTGTAGCGGCAGATGTCCAAGCTGGGCTCTGCTGTTCAGTTTTTGCTCCATTTAATCCTCTGGACGTGCTGATTCACTGGAGCTATTTCTGGTGTAGGCCAGATCAGGACCCCATCAGCCTTATCCCCCATCTTTGTCCCTGCTCCAGAAGTTACAAACCCCACTTTCCCTCCTTTGCTTTTAACTTCTTTGTAACTTTTGGGTTTTGCTGGTCTTCTTTAAGAAAAAAAGCTGGCAAATGTGTTGCTTGAACTATTTTACCGATCATCCATTGCTGTTTAGCTGAAGCTCTGCCTTCCCCTTTGCTTTTCCAGCAGAGAAGCCTAAAGCGCCCTCATTTTCTGGGGTACAGCAGCAGGGAAGCTGTGGCAGGGAGCCTGGGCTAGGGATGTTACAGCTCATCACAAGGCTGACAGACATCTTGATTGCTGCATTTTTTGTGTAAAAGAGTGTGGTGGCAGTTTCTAGAATTGAAGGATTCTGGCTATGAAGACCCTTTGGAGCATCATATGAGCTGACATGTCAGCAGAGTGTTGACAGCCTATCATGCAGCTGACAGGGCACGGTCCTGCTCTGAACGAGGTGCTTCAGCCAAAAGCCTAGGAACAGGACTGGCAGGCCACTTCCTCTGCAAGCTAAAAGGAAAGCAGGGAAGAACAGATGCTTCCCAGGGAGAGATGTATGTTTCCATGTTGAGAATAGGGGAGAGCTGATCTCCTAACTGCAGAACTTAACCAGCCTGTACTACTTCCTTGTCCCTAAAAGCCTCTCTTCTCTCAAGCAAGGGGAGCAGAAGGACAGACTTTATCACTCTTCCCTTTGTCAGTTCTCCCTCCTTTGTCACTTCTCAGAAGAGCAGGGCACAAGATTCACCCCCAGGGCACAAGATTCACCCTCAGCCCTTCCTTTTCCTGCAATGTGTGCTGCTGCTAGTTTTCAGCTATGCTTTTCCTTTTCCAACTCCATCCTAAGTCCGTTAGGTTTCCTGAGGGCCATTGAACCAGCAGCAAAAGGCACCTGTCAACAGCAAGAAAAAGTCAAAATAGGCACTGAGAGTCAGGGAAGAGACAAAGTAACTATGCCCACCTAAAAGAGACAATGATCAAATGCCACCAGGAGAAGAGTGAGGCTCCTCATTTCTAGACACTCAGCTCTGCTGTGCCTCTCTGCAAGGGCAGCCATCGGAACAGTGCTTGGAGGATGGCATTGCAGACCTTGATCATGACTTTGCCCACTGAAAATTTGCCCTCCCTCCCCAAACTGGTTAGCCACTACCCAATAGGTACTGCAATCATGGGACTCCACAGGGCAAGAACCACACCTCTGACAGCAGGTTTGGACTCCCAAAATTTCATCCAGACATGGCAAAGTCACGGCAGTAGCTTGAAACGACAGCACATTCTGACCCACTGCACCATCCTCAGTGCAGAGAGGCAACCACTAGCCCTGCTAGGCCAACCTTTTGTCCCACACCCATAGCACCCTCCGTTGGATGTAGGGCAGAGCACACAGAAGAGTGAAAAAATCAAGGAAGTGAAGAACAGCACATCTCATCCTCCTCAGACAGAAGTCAGGAGGGAGCGGGAGAGACTCGGCTCATCTGGGGTGTGCTCACGCAGCAGCTGCCGCAGCTTGCAGGAATGATGCTCTTTTTTTCCAGTGGCAAAAAAGTCAGAAGAAATCATCAGGCAGTAGGTGCAATAGTGGCATATACGAAAAAGCAGGAACAGAAAACAAAGCCGGAACAGCAGTAGAACAGAAATTAGACTTGTTTCTGCACGTGACATCTAAGTGTCTCTGGCAGAGGCAATAACAAGATACAGTCATCGGCATGAGAGGGTCATTGGGACACAACGGCACCTCCTAGAGTCACCCCCAGAAGGACCTGCAAGCCAGAAAATAAACATTTTTCAGATACCTTTCCTTCAGGCCACTGTGAGAAACATGCAGTGGGATATTCAGCTTACAAGCACACACTAATTCAAAGTAAAACCCTTAAAACGCATTTAATGCGGTGCAAAAACTCCCCAGAAGCAACTGCTCCAGCCTGGCTGTCTCCTCCTGCAGCACACGACCGGCTCAGGATAGGCATAGATCAGTACCAGCCAGTGCTGGGTTAGGTGGACCTTGGGATCATTCTAGTGCAACCCCCCCCTGCTAAAACAGCTCCTCCTAGAGAGAATGTGTGCAGACAGTCCCCCATAACAAGGTACATATACAATAATTATGGATAGCAAAGACTGTATCTAGAAATTAGAATATGTCTAACAGATTTTACTTCGTTACACATCCTTATTAAAAAGCCAACCATGGTATCAAATTATTCCTAACAGTTCTTTAGAGCAATTACATTTATGATGTAGTTTATTGCATTTATTAAACTACTAACACATGGAATGCTCCTTTTATGTCAAATTGCAAGTTTCCCAAAATATACAAATAACTTTTAAAAACTGCTACAGCATGAACATTTTGTTTTGCTGTGACTTACAGTGGCAAGTCCTGAAGGATTATGTATTACTACAGATTGCAATTCAATTGAAACAAAAGACCAAGACATTTCGTTTCTTCATGTCTACATCGATGGAGAGAACTGAAGCCCAGATCCAGCAACCCCCTTATGCCAATTCCTTTTATCATGTGCATATAATCAAAGTAAGTTGAACAGGATATGCACATGGACAAAACCTAAACAAAGGGGAAGCATTAGCAGAATCTGGGTTACACAGAAGTAATCCATTGGCGTCTCCTGTTCATCGTCTTTCTCCTGTGAACCTGTTCCACACTAATCTCCTCCGAAGCAATGCTTTACATCTGCTCTACGCGATCCAAACACAGTGTAGTTTGAGCTATCACATCACATTAATAACCTAACAAATATTTTGCCCTGCTAATTTTATTTCACCACTCCTGAGGACAAAATAAGGGTAACAGACATGGTCAACTGGAAGGACAAAACTCGAATGCTGATTTAATTTATACTCTTTTAGAAATGAAAACAGGAAATGAAATAACTTCAATGGGGAAACAATTGCTTTTACTAGCCTTAAATCAAATAATAACACCTGCAAATGCAGGGTTGCAGAGTTGGTTCTTTTTTCAGCTGTACAGCCGTTTGCTCATACAAGTGGGGGTTTCTGTTTGGTTTTGATGCGTTGTTTGTTTTTAAGTGATTGGTGAAGAGAAACAGACAGCAGAAGCCAGGCACAAATTACTGTTTAATGTAGTATAAAAATTACCAATAGGGAAAGACGGTAATCACTGAAGTCAACAACAAATACCAGGTTCTGTAGCAACCAGAACTTCCTGACAAAAAAAGACATACGTATGCTATAGGAGAAATGCTTTGTCTGTCCTCAACTTGCCAGTGCATGACATTTCCAAGTTCCAACTAGACTTCCTCTTTCCCCCGCTGAGGGGAAAACCAAGGGGTTTTTATTCATTTAAGGCTACTCACAACTGAAATTGAATCCCAAATTAAGAATATGTCCATACTGAAATGTTTAACTATTGATTCTAATATAATAATGTCTTTTTAAAAGGTTTATTAACACATTATTTGTGTCTTGTATTAGCAAAAAAGCAATCAAAAAGAAAAAATCCATCAAAATCCCAGCCACAGTAGCTGTAAGACTGTAACAAATGTTTTTTGAGCAGTATAACTGGTTCCAAAACATTATCATATAGTATTCAGAAGCTTGTCAGAACTTGAAAGATAGATACACTTTCAAATTTTATATATATATGCGTGTATGTGTATATATATATATATACACACACATACATATAAAAAATGCCTCAAATCAGAAGGTTTTGTGTGTGTAGTAAATTTCTTATACTAAGAGTACTGTCCTGGCAAAATACACGTCCTTAGACAATCAGGCTTACAAGACACAAGCAAAAAATGGGGTGGAAATGTTGCAATGTAAATAATAACCTAACTTTTTACATACTTTGCTTCATTTTACTTTTTTTTACTAAAGAGACAGGTTCTTGACAGTAAGGATAAAAAACATGCACCCTTGTATTCGCATTATAACTTAAGAACTTCTCTGGGACACGTGAAGCATTGCTATTTTTCATTCCATCGGTCAAAACATCTGGATTTTAGTGGTTTTATAGCACAAATGGCTTGTTCAGACTAAGTCTTTCCCATTTTAAAAAAAATTTATACCTCCATTTCATTCTCATCACATGGCTAGCATATGTTTCATGCCAACTATATTCCAAGCCAAAACCTGTCGTAACTCATCAGGCCAATGAGTTACTATAGGAATGTAAAGCAAAGCAAAACCAAAATAGCCAATCAAGTCAGTAAAAAAAAAAGTCAAAATACCAAAAAACCTCTGCACTATTCTGAGGAGAAGGAAAGACACAAATAACTATCAGATTCACAGCTTCTCTCAGAAGGTCATCATAATTGAAAAGGTGTGGAAGAAAAGAAATAAAGGATGAAGAAGAGAGAGTTCACCATCCACACGACCTATCATTGCAAGTGAAGTTTTCCAAAATCAGTATATCACATAAGAACCAGGAAAGGAACACAGATTATTGAAATACTTCTCTTTCAAACAAAGTAACAAAACAAATTAGCTTCCCCACAGAGTCACTGTTGAAAACATGGTTGCTTTAAACTAAGGCTATTTGATTTATCAGCACACATCCTCCTCAGATTGGCTCTCCACTTACCTCTGATTTCCAATAAAACTTGGAGATGAGAGACTTACAAGACAACCATTATTCAGCTCCTTTTATTTATACAGAGAGAGATGCAAAATACACAATATTTTTTTAACTCTAGGGGGGAGGATGATATAATCTTTTTGTGTTTTTTTCAAGTAAAGAACTGAAGTATATAAATATAGACCCTGATTTGTCTCTTGGCTTTGTTGCAAAAGGTTTGCTGCAACATTAATGTAATGCAACTGCCTTTTACTCTCCTCAATTTTTTTGTTGTGATAAAATTCAATCATCGCCATGAAGCATTAGTTACTGTCTCAAAGTCTGTGAGAAGGCAGCCAGTTGAGCAACACTCAAGTGAGGATCAGCCAGCAGAAAGCTTGAAGAACATTCAAACTGCAGATAAATGTATTGAGAGTATGTTTTCAAAAACTGTGCACATTGTCCAAGGCATTGCCTGCACCCATTCCATACCCTCACTGGGAGTGTCAGGACAGAGTGACTTATGGGAAACAGCAGAAGAAGTGACTGAGGGTACAAACCTGACAGAAGAAAGTAGCTGAAGATGGAGATGACTGAAGACTGGACTGTACAAGTGAGATTGATTCAGTGAAGGAATGAGCCTTACAACTCATTGATGACAGCAAGGTGGGTAGAGTTCAGAAGCTGGATGAGCACACCAGGAATGCTTTATCAGGGTGTGGAGCAATAGGATAAGCGCTAACGGTTCTAAACTGGAAGAGGAGAGATTTAGATTGGGTATTAGGAAGAAATACTTGATTGTGACGGTGGTGAGGCACTGGAACAGGTTGCCCAGAGAAGCTGTGGATGGCCCTTCCCTGGAAGTGTTCAAGACCAGGTGGGATGGGGTTTTGAACAACCTGGTCTAGTGGGACCTATCTGCCTGTGAAACTGCAGTTAAAAGATACACCACATTCTGGAAGTGACCTGATTATCTGGGTATCAGATTTGAGAATACATGCAGTTTCAAACTGCAAATACAACCAGCATCCACACTTACATCTAAAGTCAACAAAGAGCTTCTTTTGAAACACATGAAGAAACACCAAGCACTTGGAAAATTACTGGCAGTAATATGTGTATTTGTTCCCACTTGCAACTTGGAGTTAATCACACCCTTCTCACAGTTAAGATTAAATACTTGTGAGAGATATAGTTATCAGAGCAGTAAATGTTATGGCAAAGCCTCAGGAAAAAATTAGTACCAGGCTTCAGATGTAGGCTCACTAGTGTTGCAAATAAGGCATAGAATAAGGCTACAGTAAAATACTCTGCAACTACTCATAATTTAGCATGGCTTATTCTAAAAACATAATGAAGCAGAAAACCCGTGGAAAAAAAAATATGTCAGGACACATATACACACTGAAAGGGCTAAAGTAGATTCACAGAAGACAGACTTCACAATCCAAATGTTCTTTTTACACAGCTGTCAGCATTTTCAGAAGCCTCTGAAATCCTGCAGGCATAGGTGAAACACTTGTCAACTTTGGTTATTTGCAGAGGTTACTTCTGAGCAAAAATATAAACAAACCAGTGATGCTCTCCTCATTGAGAAAAACCTGGAATCACATGGTGGTACATGAGCCTTCATACAGCCAATGACAGGAATAGGGAGGGAGCTGCATAATGAGAGCACACAGCCATGGGTGATGATAAGGAAAAAGAGCAGGAACAACAGCTCCGTCCCCTCCTCATCTCCATATCCACTGGCATCTTAAGAGACTGGAGGGTGGGGATACAACATGCTCAAGCAGAATTGGATGGGAGCTGAACAGCTTATACTCTTCGGCAAGCCAAAGAATTTGATAAAACAGATCTCTTTAAAGCCATGCCTCCTAAAATCATAATAAAGCAATCTAGGATGAGTAAGAAAATGTACAAGTATGCTTTATAACAAACCTATCTTTTAAATCAGATTTGGAAAGCCTGGGTTTAATTTTTTGCTCTGTGCCAGACATCCTCTGTGCCTGAGGCAAGTCACATTGCTATCACGTGTAGTGATTCTTCCTCCATACAGTGACAAAGATGGGGCTTCCTGAAATACCAAGAGAACGCACAGACTAACATTTGTGAGACAATCAGACAGAATAGTAATGAGCATCCCGGAAAAGCCCATACAAGTGTATCCTCAATATTAATTCATATTCACTAATAACATGGTACCTCTCAGTAAAAGTTGTCAAACTATTGAACTACCTAACAGTTCACTTTCAAGTAACAATACATCAACATAAAACAACTGCAATACGCAAAGATGAAAAAGAAATCCTCTCCCTTTCGTTTGGTGCTCTCAGTAACTGCAGCGCATCCCAATTAGTATAACAACAAACAGAAGAAGAATGAGGAATAGCACAAAGAAAAGTCTGCAAAGACAAAATTCCTTAGCTCCCACGTTGCCTACAAAAGCACACTCCTGTCCATCCGCCTACTCCACACCTCCACCTTTTTCCAAACTCAAGTTCCCTTGCAGCAAGCTTTAAAAAAAAAAAAAAAAAAAAAAGATAAAAAAAGTCAACAAACTCACTTTATTCTGGGCTGAGCATGCTGAACTGCACTAGAGGTGCTTGTCACACCAAGCCATGTACCAGCAGCTGGCTTTGCCTTTGACCCGACGTGCAAAGCAGGAGAGGTGGCAGCACACCGCAGGGCAAAAGCAGAGAGGATTCTACCTGGCGTCCCGCCAGCCGGCTGCAACAGATTTTGGTACCGTGTTGTTTTATATATAGCAAGAAGCAGGTCCCAGCCTTCTGCTCAAGCTTCAGATTTCCAAATGGTGTGAGGAGTAATCGCTTGTAGAACAGGCTAATTTTGAAGTGAAAGAGGGCACAGGCGACGGTGTGAGCAATACTGGCAGAGATGCTCGATGTCAATCAGCAAGGAAAGAAATGAAATGTCTGTGGATTGTCATGTGAATTAAATCATGACTGTCTCAGGGTAAAAAAAATAAGAAAAAAAAAAAAGGTAGAAACTATATGAGGCTGGACCTTCAACCCTTTGATGCTTTAGATCTTCAGTGTCTCCCACTACCCTGTTTCCAACCATGTGGGTGCACCTGTAAGTATTTGTAGCCATACAAAAGTTATTTAAGGTAAGTTAGCAGAACCGAAAACACTAACTTTAACCTCTCAAAACATTCCTGAGAGAGCACAGGGAGCAGAAGGGGAGAAAGGAAAAAGAGCAGTAAAGCATAAAACCTAGCAGACCTGAATTGCTTTACCATATGAAAGCTGGATAAAATGCAAATTAAAGAGAAAAAAAAAATCCATATTAGAGTAAGGAAAAAAGAAAAAAAAAAAAAAAGGGAGGTGGGGGAGGAGGACACAGTGTACAGGATCCAAGAACCTGAGAACGTACAATTAGCTCTAAGGTTCAAAATTTACAGAAAATTCTCAGTAAGATCTCTGCATGTCAACTTTGTGACTGAAGAGAAGGCATCTACACAAAGAAACTAAAGACATTTTAAAAACTTCACTATTACACACACTATTCAAAAACCATTATGGAGCAATTAACCTGTTAATTTGTATATAAAAAAAAAAATCTAAAGAAAAAATATTTTGTACTTACTATCATTTAGTGTTGTGAAATCCAGGAATCGATATTCATAGCAAACATCTATCTTGGTTTCTACCTGGGGCCTCTTCAAAGTGGAATAGATATTACCAGGTCGTTTTTCATCATGCTTCTCTAGTTTGTTCAATCCACAACCCATTTCAGCAGCTCCTGATACAAAAAAGCAGGGAAAGGAAAAAGGGAAAATGCATAACACCATTCATTTTGAGTTTTTTCTTTTTGGTTCCATGCAATACCATTCTATATTACAGTGATTCTTATTGTTATAAATACAAGCTACCTACAAACTATATGAAATTGTATAATTAAATAAACGCTCAGATAGTAACTTAAGTATATATCACTCATTTCAACCCTCAGGTATGCTATTATTTTACTGGCAAATTGACAATTTAATGCATGTATTTTGCATCTTTCACACATATGCAGTGGCATACTCTGGAAGACACATATCCCATTATAAAAAGTGGCTGAAAATGCAAATTAACTTGCTAATATAAGGGTTGACAACTTAGTAACAATTTCTGCACATGCAGTTACTGGGAGAGTATTCTTTTACACAGATTTCTGTAACATGCAAATTAATTTCTATACTTGTAATTCAATGGAAAGGCAAGTTTGCATAGAACCTCCAGCAGTTAGCAAACTACCTACCATCCTTCCACCCTACTTTTTCAGGTAATCCACAGGAAATAACAGCGCTTTATGGAGGCCATCTTCAAACCAGAAGAGGCACATGACCACAGAACTGGACTAGATAAATCTGTTTCTCTTTAATAAGCTGCCAGTCCACAACGTTTTAAAAGATTACTCCCGACAACCATTTCTGCTACTCGTTAAATGTTTCTCAATATCCTGCACTTTATGGCTCATTTGAGTATGAAAGAATGGAAGAATTGCTTGGTGAAAATACTCAGGGGATCCAAACCCTCTCACTCCTCTTCAACACTGGTTGAACTGAGGCAAATTATTTCAACCAGCAGCGAGCATGAGAAGATAAAAAGACACACTACCTAGGCACCTGAGGCTATTCATTACAACCCACCCAACATCCTGCCTCTGCCTACATGGAGAAACTCATACGGTGGGGAGGGACATGCAGAATTAACACCCCGTAATGAAGAGGGGCTCCCGCAGGCCACCCCGGGCACTTTGAAGCATGAAATCCATTGAGTGTAAACGCTCTGCGTGAAGCCTCGTAAAGATCTGTGGTTCAGATTCTCTGCAACCTCCGCCAGACAGCAACAAGCACCTGAAAAACTTCAGTCACAGACTAGGGCTACTTTTACCTTGACGGTTAATGAACCTTAAGCAGAGAATGAGAAACGAGTTCAGCTTCCCTGCCTCCAAAGACAAGCTGATAAAGTTATGCCACAGCTTCATTCCCCAAGCCGTTAAAAAGTCCGTCAAATTTCCAGCCCCAACGTATTTGGACTCTACTTGTAGAAACGTATTTATATTGTGCTTTAACTTCTGTAATTTTTATCCCTCCCCTGTGGGAGGTTAAAGTGACTGTTTTTATCCCTCCTTGTGAAGTCATTTTTATGAAGTTACCACATCGCTTCCTATACTCTCCTAGGGTCAATGTGCTCAACTCCTTTCCTGTCACTTACAAGACATCACCCCACTCACTCTCATTTGCATCACTCCTGTTTTCAGTTCTCTACATGAAGACAGGTGACCATATGCTCAAAATAGAGATCTTAACAAGGACTATGAAAATGACATTAATGCTTCCCTGTTTCCACAGCAAACAACATGCCCACTTGACCTGAAATCATCAGGCACAGCTGAATCACATTCAGAGTTTACAGTCAGCTTCTCAGTAGCCAACGAACCTGTTTCTCATAGTTTTATCCAACATAGCTAATTCAGGTGTTCCCAAACTATAATAGAGGTCTTTGCTCATCCCGAAATTTTGCTCCATTCCATTGCATTTCTACTACTCAGTAATAATTTCAGCCCATTCTCCTGAACCCCTGGAAGAGCTGGAAGTTATTTCAGGCTCAGCAGTGGAGCCCAACTTCGCGTCATCTGCAGAGTCCGCAAGTGCACACCTGCACCTTATTACAGAATCACTACTACATATATCAGAATAGGACTGACCAACACATTAAACCTCAAAAAAATACCTCAGTAAGTCTCTAATCACACAGAAACTGGAAGCAGACAGAACATTTGCTAAAAAGATGCAGCATCAAGAAAAAGAGATGATGTGTCATGCACATTCCTGAACTTCTAAGTATTTGAGGATTTATCCAACAGATAACAACCTTCCATTCTTATTTTGACAGAAAAGTAAAATTACATTATTTTAACAATTTCTATAAATGAAAACTAGATTTAGGGATTTATTTTATTGGAGGGGGGGGGGGGAGAAGGTTCACTTAAGGTAAACATCCTCAAGATCTTTTTTAATTTCCCAAAATGATACTATTATTTATTTTGTAATGACAACTACTTCTGTTACATAAAAAAGAGCATCATTCTTTCATATATACAGCAGCTTCTTTCTTTTGCTTAAGTCTAAAATGTTATTTTAATATATAAATGTATATCATATAAATCTGCCTAACAAGATACAAAGAGCATTTCCATGGTCTATAATGGAGTCCATCTAACAGTATACTTAAGCTTTAGCATACTGTAGAGTAAGGAACTAAGACAGCAATGCGTTAGCAAGTGTCACAAATTTCTTGTTTTGGTGACGGCCCAGTAATTCTTACACATCTTAAGTATACAGAATGGCATTTCGTAAGGAAAATAGTTCCATTTCAGAGGTCATTAAGCATCCGCAGGACTCCTCAGACAGTGATGGCTGCAGAAGGAGGCCTCAGGGACTCGATCTTTCAAACATGGCGAGTTTTGCATTCTTTCCTAAATGGGGGTGAAAGTGCTAGAAAATACAAGTCTGCTCTTCTAGCGGCAGCCATGGACACTCTGCTGTGCCTCTCCGGCAAACATTTGCTCGGCCCTTTCGAGAAAAACAGTCCACCCTCACTGCCCATGTGAGCAGTGATCTCTGCAAAGAGTGCCAGCCCAAGAGCCATTCACCATGGAGACACCTGCCCATTTGGGACTGGACTGAAAACATACGGTTTTTTTATATTAATTCATGGAGTGATTGCTTACCAGAAGACTGACTTTCACCTTCCGACTGCTTGGCTAAAACTTCCAAGTAGTATCCTTGAGGAGAAATACTTCCCCACATTTCATTAAGTATAGACAACTGTATTTATGTTACTAAAGCACACATGTGGAAAAGGATACTTTAATTTGACTAAAACTGAAGTATCAGTAAGATAGATAAGTTTCGCAACACCACAGTCTTTTGCAAGTGCTGCTGCAGTAGAAAAAAAAATATTAAGAACTAAAGTTCCTACTTTAATACAGGAGTCTAAGTATTTAAAAAATTCCAGAGATGTATGAACACTTAAAGTTTGCCCAAAGATACTGATGATGTGTGCATGACAAGTAATCACTGGGTCACCAAATTCTGCTCAAATGTGAACTTCCACTGGGACAGCTTGCTTTATAACCTTCCAAAGATTTTTAACATCAGTTATTTACTCTCTTCCTTCCTTTTCTGTGTAGCAAAGTTAGTTCTGTTCTTGGTCTTCCCAGCCCCGCAGGAAAATACCTCCTCGCTTTTTTGTTACAAATCTAGCTGTCAACAGGACATTACTCACCTTCTTAATTTTCTACATGGAAGTTATCAGAGTGTTGTAAGAAGCGTTCATCACTGATGCATTCACAGTAATCTAAAGCCACTTCAGTCCCCTTTTTCAGCAGGTATATTGCTTTGCTATAAGGGATGCCTAAGGTTACTATAATACATATATTTATCCTGGCTTTCTAGACCCACATGTTAATTCTACTTTTTTTTTTTTTTACTCAGTATTAAAACAAAATGTCACTAATACTCACTTTTTAGTAAATTAAAAAGCAATTCTTCAAAAACAGTGCAAAATTGTCAAGTATTTTTTGCTCTGCAGTAAGTTCTAAGACAAATTAACTATCAACTCGCTAGTTCCATACATACAAGACATACCTTGAGTGAGAGCAAAATTAGCAGCTGATTACTAAAATATTTAGCTGTGGGGTCTTATATACGCTGGAAAAACTAATTGTGTCCACAAGCTCACTTAGACTGCAAATTAATCTTAAACCTGCTCTGTGACCTTGATAAACGCTAAAATTGGTCTTGTGTTCAGCTACGCGATGATAAAACTAGAACTGAAACCCAGATCTAACAACAGATTAATTTTTTTTGTCTAGATTTCTTTTTAATTTTGCAAAACATGAAAAATGGAAGCTGTGATGAGTTGCAGAACAGAAGCAAAGCCTACAGTCACTGAATTCCTAAGTTGGAGTTTGTCTTGTGAATGTCAGCAAAGGCCCCCACTGGTTAGGAAATGAGCAGTTTGTTTCTGCAAACCGAGTTCAAAAATTTAACCCGGGTTTTGTACATCCCAAGCAAACACCCAACTTGCAAGCCACAGAATAGGCCTCCTGCCTCCACCTCCTCCTCCCCGATACTGTCCTTCATCCTGTATTTTAAGAGTAGAGATCTGAGGAGCGTCTGGAGGAACAGTACAGAAACCCACCTACCCCAGCACGGCAAATAACCTGGCCCTGAACGCGCCTTCCCAGTGCTACTTGTACTGAAACTCGTAGCACAAAAAAGGTTTGCCACGAAAAACAAAACATTACAAGAAACAGTACTCAGCAAGAGGAAAAATACCAGTATCTCTATTCTTAAGTACCTCTGTGATCCATGAAGACGAGCGTATCTTGAATCAAATACTGGAATTTTGGTAACTCTCTGCCAAGTTTTCAACTCATCTTCTCTGAAACTAAGCTTTGTTAAAATACTCTCTGCAGCGTGGGTTTCCTTTCTCACTTTATTAGTGTGTGATCCAAGCAGCTAAAATATAACAAGTTCAGAATTGGCAAACAAAACCAACAAGTATAAAAGAGTATCATGCAGCTAACAACTTGCTTTCCTAACGATAGCAACTCAGGCCCCAAGATTCCTTTTCACCAAGAAAGGGGCACAAAGAAGAGAAGAAAAAACCTTGCCTTCTGCCTGTTCGGGGCTTTTTGGGGAACAAATGGAGCTAGTTTTCTGATGTATCACCCCCTTTTTTCACCGAACTTCGTAAGAGTTTATCTCCAAGGAATAATAGTAAAAATTATACTGAAATGTAGCAGAACCACACGGCTAATGGCAGTTTGAATAGATTACCAGAGAATGTAATTTAAGGAATGTTTATCAACTAAGTACATATTGGCTAAACAGTTTATTTCAACTGTATCAGAGTTACGGGAAACATAGTGTCAATGACTGTTGACAGGGATGACTTGTAAAGACCTCCTAAACACTTATTTCAAATACATATAGTATTGGAGTCAACTATTACACATATAGCATTAGACTGAATATTCAAATACACATGTAAATGCAATACACTACCACCTGAAATAGAAACAAGGTAATTTTAATATTTATAATGACACCCAAAGAAAACATGCTGTACAGGCACATTACGCTACTATCAGCTTGTTTTTAAGCACACTTAGTGAGACCAAGCTTGCCTGCATTAATGCATTTAAAGTGTTTATTGTCCAGAAGTAATGACCTCGTTTTGCAAGCTTTATCAATAATTTATTTATTTTTAAAAATATATAACATAAGCTACTGCTAAAGTTCCTTTCACAAAACTATAGAATATGGTGTTCTTACTGGAGAGTGCAGCAGTGAAACAAGATAATTGCAATACATTAATAGGTTTTCTCTCCCGATTTTGGTTAAGTCCTTTCATCCTGGTTCTTTCTTCCATGGGTAACACTTAGCTGCCTCACAGGGATGCTAGAAGGCTTTTACAAATAATTACAGGACTTCAAATTTGTTGTGCAGTAATGAGATGCACTTATTTTCTTAAACCCTCACTCCTGCAATCCTGACCTTTCCATTTTCAAAATAATAAGCACTTCATGCTCAGCTCAGTTCACTTGCTGGCATGTGGTCACTTAATTCTCACATCCTTCCCAGTCTACAAAACACCAGAGTGTTTAGTCCCCCACTCAGCTCTAAACAAACCCTGAGAGAACCTGCAAATTACAGTCGAGTCCCTTTCCAAGCATAGTTAAAGCAATGAAGCAGAAGAGGAATAACAGGGCAAAAAAACATCAGTCAGAGAAGCATAACCAAAGCAGAGGATTAAAAACACCAGACCTGACAAACCAGATGTACAGGTAAACAAAGAAAGGAGAACAGTGTGCTAGGATGGGCCTTTCTGGATCCCCAGAATAGAGCCATGCTCTTGACATATCCCCATGTCCTGGCTTGAGGTAGAACAGAATGATTTTTTACTTTTCAGTAAATTTTTCTCTCTCTGGCTTACCACTCTATAGGGTTTTGTGAGATTACACTCATTAAAGAGGGAAATTCTGTACCGAGATGCACTGATTTGGTCCATTTTGAAGAATACTACCATACAGGTAACTACGCAATTAACACCACCATCATTTTTATTTGTGGGGAAGGATCAGTTGTTGAACTAACTAATGTTTACCAAGTCATTTCAAAGGTTCTCAAAGACTTATTTTGAAAATACAAATAAATACTATAAATCAGTCCTATCTACTGCTGGATGTCACAACAGACCAATTTTTTCACCATTTTGACTAGCACTATCAGGATATTTGACTTGCAGCTAATACCTAAATCTCCACTTATAGATAGGCTAGTGAAAGAATAATCCCAGATTTATGCTTTATGATTGATTTTATTTAAATTAAACGGTAGAGCAACCTAAGTAAATCTGCAATTAAGGTTTTCAATTTCAAAAGGCAAATCTCAAAAACTAAGGGAACTCATTAGTGAGATGAACAGGAATGAAAAGTTATAGGATATAAGCACAGGGGAGGTCTGGAACACGTTTAAACTACAATATGAGTATCTGCAGAATTTGTAACCCAAGGAAGTGACAAGAGAATTCATAAGAAGGTTTCCAGACCCAGCGAGATGAATTACCTAATAAAGAAGGAAAGGTAGAATAAGCGGAGAGCTTTCAAGGGACAAGAAAAAAAAAATCTCAGCAGAGGAAACTCATGTCTCGGATCAAGAAACACCAGCATAAAGTGAAATGTGCCAGAAGCTAAGCCCAGTTAAAGAGGCCAAAGACACCACAACTAAACAGAAGCAGAACACAAGTGGGGAGGACCAATTTGGACTCATACCAAGGAATCTGGAAGACCTGTTACGATGAACTGCAGATCCAGTCCCTAGAGTTAAAAAACAAACTATTGCACTAGGTTTGGTACCATCTCCCTGGGAGACAAGAAAACGTACTGCCTACATGAAAAATGAAGGAAAACATAATTTGGCCAATTAAGACAATTGCTAGTCTAGCCTCAAGAGTTCACTCAGCTTTAGGAAACTTTAAGAAGAGAAAAAATTGTACATGGGTAAATACGATACAGTTTCTGTAAAGTTAGAACAGGTTACTCCATTAGGTCTTACACACAAGTCACGAAGAAAGCACAGCACTAGCATGCAGCATATCAAATCACACTCCACAGTGATAACGTGGTTTCAACAAACTATTATTGGGTGCTATCGTTTTTATTATGGTGTTCACAACTCTAAGCTGGGAATGAACTCTGCTGCTCTGCGTAACACACACGGCACTGTCCCTGGGCTACCTCTGCAGGCTCCCTGCCCATAACCAGGGGCTGCCACCAGCTGCGCTCAACCCTCTCTTGGGAAAGGAAGATGGTTGTTGTGTGTGTGCACTTGGGAGAGAGGGTAGGAGGAAGAGCGGCAAATAGGAGGAGAAGAATGGCAATTGCTGCTGTTGGGGAGCAATCTGAGGAACAGCAGGTTGGAGAGAGACCCTTGCTCCTTAGCACACCACCCTGTAACGCTCATCCAGAAGATTTTAATACTTGGTGATACCATGATGCTGTTTGTCAGTACAGCAAAAGATTTCAGATGGTACCGCATATTTCTACAAAGTACTTTTAGGTATGCTATTTCTGGTCAAGACAACAAAGTATTAGCGTCACCAAACAAAGCGCAGGTAATATTTCTTCTGAAATACCACCACTGCAAATGTTCAAGCAAGGTGCCTCCAAGTGAAGACAGGAGACTATTGAGATGCAAAGGACTAGAGAACTGCTCTCAAGAACTTAAGGGGAAACTATAGCAGCTAACATTTTTTCTCTAGCAAATTAAAGACTGAGTGGACGCAACAGAAACAGGCACAGGAACGTCAGATATGAACCCAACTTTCCTTTAAGCTTAACCCAACACCTCTCAGAACCCAGAGCAAACAGGTGTCAAAACCAGATGCATATTGCAGTGTATGGAGAGTAGCATCAAGGAGAGCAAATAAAACCATGGTAAATAACATAGCTAGACAGACCTGACAGCCCTATGCCTCCTGTCTTGCTAGTCTGCCATGGAGTAAAACCCTGACCAACTGGTTTAGAGTAAAAGGTAAAGTGGACCACTGGAACCAGGTGTGAAGCTGTGGGATCTCACATGGAGTTAGGGGATGGAAAAATAGTTATGTGACTATGTTTTATTTATTTAAGTACAGTCTTCATTAATTTTGATCTTTGTTCTCCATAAGGCTGTGCCTCCAACTTTTTAGCTCTTTCATCACAGATTCTAAGGCCACTTCATTATACCCAATATGGTATCTGCGCTTCCCATACCACAGCTCAGAACTCCCCTAGGTATTTAATCACAGCTGTATACACTCATTTCATCCAACAGTCTCTCTCCCAGACCAGGGGAATGCCAGCATTCAAGCAGTGGAAAGCCCCCTGTATACTGTAACTAACTTGAGGTTAAGTTAGATTCCTAAAATAACCCTTCTGAGACTTTATTTTCTTAGAAAAAAAAACCAGAAATTAAACACAAAAATGCAACCACTAGTATTGTGAAAAAGAAAAAGAGGGTTATTGCCAGTAACTTGTTATTCAATACCAGAACCTGAAATGCAGTGGATTCATTATAAACAAAACATAAAAGCAGATGTCAAAAAGATTTCCCCTTGTAAATTAGAGATCAGCCGTATCATGACAACGTTAGTTACTCTCTTACTAAATAATAAAGAAAAAACACTTGTGGGGTTTTTTTATGGAATAAAAATAGAAGCGGTATACAGTCATGCCACAGCTTCCAAACTTTAGCTGAAAATGTTAAAGAGCGTCTTGCCAGGTATGGTTAATTCTTTATTGTTTTATACCCAGCAATCACTTTAACACAACGGCCACCCCTACCCTCCCACGGCCACTGCAGGGCTCCGACGCTGCTGCCCGTCCTGTCCCCGGCTCAGCTCCTTCCCCCGGTCCGGGCGGGCAACAAGCGGGAGCCAAACACGCTCGGTCGTAATGGAGAACAAATGTCTCCCATTAATTATTTGACCGAGTGGGAAGTATCACCGAAGAGCTCTAGAAGTCTACCAAACTAAATTCTCCTTTTCCAGAAATACAGAGGCTGTGAGAAGTAGTTGCTCTGACAAGAATTTGGGTAAAGGCGAGGAGAGAGATGTATTTCACGCTCAGATATACAACTGCTGACCCACGGCCACCCTCCCTCTCCTTATTCACAGAATAAAACCGTGCTGAAACAGTGTCGCTGACTTAAAAAAAAAAGCAATATCCAGACCAGCCTTTGAAAATAACTCTAAAATCACAAACCCCCGTTAGCCGCACGATGGCACACCCCGGTCTCACCCCTCCCAGGTGCCCGACGAGGGGCGGCGGGCAATGACCCTCCCGACCTCTCCGGGGGCTCTCCCGCTTCCCCGACTCTGCCTCACCGCAGCGTTGGCTGGACGCGAACAACTGGAACGCGAATCGGCTGGAAGCGATTTGCAGCGATACCGCCTCCGATCCCCGCAACCGCCCCGGCCGCAGAAATCCCCGCCGGAGCCCGGGGTGTCTCCTCACCGTCTGACAGGACGGCGCCACCCGCCGGCCCCGCCGCCTACGCCCGGCCTAACGGGGAGTCACGCACCGGCCCCTCGGCGAGCGGAGCGGGCGGGACCGCCGCCCCCCTCGGAGCGGCCGTTTACCGGCGCTACACAAACCGAAATCGCGCTCGGGAAGAGGGAGGGAGGGGGAGAGGGAGTGCCTCTCCCCGCCGCCCCCATGAAACCCTGGAGCACCCTCCGCAGCCGGGCACGCCGGCCGGCCCGGGCCCCGCTCCCAACTTCAGCAGCTAGAGGATCAGGACGAGTCAGAGCCCCGCAGCCGCTTGCCCCGCTGAGCCGCGCCGACCCTGCCCAGCAGCGACCCCCCACCGGCCCCGGACTCCCCCTTCTCACCAAGTTTGCCCTCCGGGACGGGCGGGTGCGCGGCGGTACCTGGGACGAAGCGTAGCCCAGCGGTGCTGAAGGATGCCCGGCGGGCGGAGACGGCCAGCCCCACTGACAGTGCTTCCTCCTCCTCTGCCTGCCGCCCGTGCCCGCCCGCCGCGCACCGGGGCCGCTCCCCCCGCCTCGTCTCCGCCACAGGGAGGTGCCGGGGCAGCGCCGCGCCGCCACACGGTCACGCCGCCCGGCAGAAAGTTTGTGCCGCGCAGCCCGGGGGGCGGCGGCGGAGAGCGGGGAGGTGCCGGGTAGCTCCCGCCTCAGCTCCGATCCGAGCCCGGCCGGCCTGGAGCCGCGGCCACTTCCTCTTCCTCCGAGCTGCCGGGCCGAGACCTGCGCCCAGCGAGGAAGGGACGGGGAGCAGCGGCGTTTCCCGCCACCAAGGCGGCCCAGAGGGGGATTGCTCCGCCCGCCGGCCAGGGCTGGAAGTCCCTTAGGCACTGCCCGCCTCAGCCCCCGGCCCGCGCCGCGCTCCCCCTCTGCGGCGCTGCTGCCGGCCGTCTCCCGGGCTCACCACAGTGGAACCAGATTCTTTATACCCCGAGCATGACCCTCTCCTTTTAATATGCCCGTTCTCCAACCCTCCCTTCTCCAGGTCGAACAAGGTCAGCTCCCTCAGCCTCTCCTTGCAGGATACATACCCTAGCCCTGGCCTTGGTGACCCTCCACTGAGTTTGTCCCAGCTTGTCAACACCTTTCTTGTCACAGCATTGCCAGTAGGAGATGACACACCTGGCCAGTATGTGGCCTAGAAGAGCCCTAATATGTGTCAAATAGAAGATGATGGTAATTTTTTCCAAGCTACTGGAATACTGTTATCTTTGCTGGCTGTTGTCAGCTTGCTGCCTCCCGCCATCCACACAGCCTTAACAAGAGCTGCTGTCCAGGTGGGCACGCCCCAGTCTGGACCTGCGTAAGGCATCCTCCCTTCCCAGAGGCAGGATGCCTGTCCCTGTTAGATTTCCAAAAGCTCATGCTGGCTTGTTCCTTGAGCTTGCCTAGGTCCTTCTGGACAGCAGCCCAGCTCGGAAGCTTGGCAACTATACCCCAGTGTGGAGTCTTGTGTAAACAGCAACAGCAGATCCCACCATCTCTTCCAGGTCCTTGAGGAAGATGTTAAATACAACAGGCCTTGCAAAAAGCCTTTTACCCATCTAGCTGTCCACCCACCCAGACTACTGAATCCTCAGCATATACAAAAATAGCACAGGAGCCAGTGCCAAGCACCTTACTAAAGTTGCCATGGCATCCACTACCATCCCTATGTCTACACATGTAGCCATTTTATCACAGAAGGCAAACGGTTGGCGAGGCACAATGGCACCCTTTCTAGATACATGAAATACACAAAAGTGATTATGTTCCAAGGGGACTGGATTTTCCCAGGGACCTATTTCCTCATGGTTCCCCAAAATGTCCTTCTTGGCCTTTTCTGAAAAAGAGAGCAGCATTTGCCATGCTTTAGTTGCCGTGGACTCTCCTCACCCCACTCTAAAAAGCACAGTGAGCTGCTGCTCTCAAGGCATCAGCCAGCTCTTTCCAGCAGCCTCTGACACAGCCCAGCTGGTCTCAGATTTGTACGGGTCAAGTTCTCAGAAGGAACCCCTGTCTTGATCCTCATCCGCTGTTGGTAGTTCTTCACTTGCAGGAACCCTGCTCCCAAGCACATGGGTCAGGGAGACTGAGGCAAAGGCAGCTCTCAACACATCAGCCTTACCTGCAGTCATATTCAACAACAGGCCTACTGGTTCCTTGTTCAGCCTCTTACTGTTAACAGTTTTTGAAACAACATGGGATTCCTCAAGCTCTTGTCTCACCATCATCTCTTTGTGCCTTGGCAATGCTTTTAATAACTCCTTCACCATAACCAGTTCTTGCTTCCACCATTATAGTTTTACAAGGAAGTCCAGGCAGGTGTTCCTCATTTAGCTTGGCTGGTGTCCCAGTTCGTTGACATGTCTGCACATCTGATGTGTCACTCTTGCCCCGTGAAAGGTTCCCCTTAAAAACCTGCCAGCCTTCCCACAGTCCCTTCACCTTTCAGAGCTCCCTCCCATGGCATCCCATTTACCAGTTCCCCAACTATGCCAAAGTTTCCTCTCCCAAGTCCAAGAACTTACCCTCCTCGCCCCCTTCGTGGTGATGATCTTCAGCTCCACTGTATAATCGTTACTACAGCCAGCGTTGCCATTTTCACATTGCTAAAAAAATTCTTGTTGATGAACATCCATTTGTGCAACACCCTTTGTTGGCCCACTCAGTATCTCTACCAATAAAGCTTCCCGACATCTGCTGGATTGCTTGCATCCCATGACATTATCCTTCCAAGCTGCCAGGGAGACTAACTCTACTCCAAGCATCAGTGTCTGTGACCTACAGACGTCACTGAGTTGCTAAAGAGTTTATCAACCTTCATTGTAAGTAGCTGGCCTGCAATCCACCAACATGCCACCCTCAGTAGCACCTCCTGTGATCCTTCCCCTTCTCAAGCAGCCTGTCATCCATCCAAGAGCTCCATACGTTCCAGCTGCTCTTTTTACACAGGAGGCAACCCTCCATTCTCATCTTCCCCATTTCTCCAGAAAAACGTGTATCAAAATGTGTACCAATGTCATGTTTGTGGGCCAGGTGTGGAACTCTGCTTGCCACCTTTACTGTATTAGGCCAGAAACCTGCTCAGCAACTCCTGAACACCTTTGATTAATACTGAAGCTGCTTGAAGCCCTTGTGCCCAGCAGACACAACTACATTTGCTATACTTTGCTCACTTTATCTCTCTCCCTACCATGCAGGTGCATAAACCAAATTAAATTATGTAAAAAATAGATAAGCAAATACTACATTAGCACCTCAACTCACTCCTAAGTGCAGAATATTTTTGTATTTAAGGCTGGTATTGTGATGGATGAAATATATTTCAAAGTACTCCCTCCACTTTTCCTCTCAAGTGCCGTCAGGGAACATTTCCCCAGAGTGGTCTCTGTCCACATTCAAATCCTCTTAAAGCACAGCTACCAGCACTAGCTCCTCATCAGTAGTCAGAGGTCTAACACCAAAATATCTGAAGTGGGGAAATGAAGTTTCTTTTTTTAATCGGTGCTGACTGATGAAGAAACACTAGCAATGCATTTTGTGTGAGAACCTCAGCTATCTCCTTTTTTTATCTCCCTCTGTGTGTTTTGGTGTTTTCCTCTCCGTTTCTTTTAATTTACACAGTTTTTCCTCTTTCCTTGTCCTTCACTATTTTTCCTCCACTCATTAGTTTCTCTAGCTTTCCGACTGTGAGAGAAAGCAGCATGCAGTCACATCAGGGTGCCATGTAATTGAGCTGTTTTTCTGCTACTATTGTTAAAGCATATGGGGAAGGACCGCTGAATGCACAGGGAAGAAGTGAGAGCCCCAGCCTTCCCTCTATTATAAACACATCAGGTCGTCCATGGCTCCAGAAGGAGCACCCTGAGCACCAGACCTTGCCGACACCATCGGATTTGCAGATCTACACCTCAGGGGTTGAACTGAAAGGTTGAACTGAAAGGATGTCTGACAACATTAAGACTTTTGCTGGTGTGATGTCTTCTCAGATACAGAAGGGGACATCACCACTAAGAAAACAACCTTCCTGGATGACCATAGACTGCTGAGAAGTAGCAGCCCTACACAGATAGAAAGTGTTTCAAATTACTGTTTGCAGTTCATCACATGGCCCAGGCCCTACAAACCATCTTCCCACCACCCACCCGACAGCCACACTCAGACATGTCTGCAAACTTAGAGCTATCAGCTCAGGGGTTTTCATGCACTAATTTCAACCCAAGATTCCACTACCCCTGTGTTCATTATACAACCCATTGGGTCATTTCTGCACTTCATAAGTGGAGACAAGTTTGAATTAAAGTTTTGTTCCACAGGGTTTTTGACACGAAGGTGTTTTTTTCCAACTACAACAGTGAATTATTACAGAAGCAGCAGATTAAATATGAGGTCGGGGTATCTCTAGTATCACCAATTTTGATGTGTTTACATTGAAATTTAAGCAAACAATGAGTATCAAGTGCCTGGTATCAAGGCATGAAAGCTGAAGCACAGCACACAACCAACCACTGTGAGAATTCCACTGTGACTCTCTAGGGTTCATGTATTCTTTTAAAATAAAACAAACAAACAAAACCCCAAACAAACAACAAAACCCCAAACAAACAACAAAACCCCAAACAAACAACAAAACCCCAAACAAACAACAAAACCCCAAACAAACAACAAAACCCCAATAAGCCCCATTCCCCTATTTTGCTATTATTGGCCTCTTTCAGAACCATTTTGTTACAGATTTGATTACATAAATTTATTACCTAAAACTTGCTGATTGTAACAGGTATTTCATGTGGTACTTGAAGAGGAGGGAACATTCCATCCATAAGAAATCTGGTAGACTTGAGAAAACCTAAACAGGCACCCTGGACATTTCAGAGTTGTTCTTTACATAAATATATATATATATATATGCATGTGTATACACCCAGACCCCCGGACAATAAACTGCTGCAAAACACAAGTGACTTGGTAATTAAAGAGTAAAATACTACTCTACCAACCATTTACCTATAAACAACTGAAGGACCTTACTGCTTTAATCAACAGCAAGATGTTGCCCCCAGACATTTCATTAGGGAATATTAGTTTACCTTAGGAATTAAAAGGTGTTTTGATACATTTTATTTCTGTTTCTAGGCAGTGCAGTTCCTCCTGTAAATCCACACATTTAGCAGTGCAGGGCTCTACAACCTCCTCCATCGCAAGCAGAAGTGATCACATTTTCCATTTACACTTCGTAGTCCCGGGTGCAGCTGGGTACAGCAAGGTGTAAATTGCTACTGGTAGGGCATTGAGGGATTCTGCTTTGCCAAATATCTGTGCTTACTTTGGCACAGGCTGAGAAGATCACACATTGTGAAAAGCAGAGAGAGATCACATGCACAGCACTTCTCTCTCATGCAAGGTGTTTCTACTTACATCACTAGATAACCCCTTGCTTGGTTATTCCAAGCTTCATCTGAACAACTAATTGGAAAGATCCACATAAGCGCACGCCATTGATTTATTTTTTATGAAACTCAGTTTAACACCAGTTACTATATTTTAACTACAAAGTTAGACTCCAGCATTCAAGTTAACCACATCCCATTTTTCCAGTCTTCACAGTAGTGTGAAAAAAAAAATATTTAAAGCTAGTTTAAACAAAAATTCATTTCCTGTGTCAGAACCGACACCTGCAACATCACACTGAACAGGATTCAGCAAAGCTTAAGTTACTTCTGATTAAGCTTAAATTAACTAGAAATGTATTTAAAAAATCAGTAAAGAAAAATATTTTACTATTTACCTACCACTCCGCAAAATGAAAAACTAGACTCCATGGAAGACAGACATGTCCTTTAGTGTATCTTGCTCATTTCATCAGGTGTTACTGAGAACTAGGCCACAGCTTCTCAGAATCACAGAAGTTAGCTCAATACTAAGTAACTTTAACATGAGTCCCATCATCACAGCATTTTAACAGCACAGGACTCATTCTTAATTGTTTTTTTTTTTTTTTTTTTTATTAAGTGCTTCTATTGCCCATCTGTAGACAACTACAAGGAAGCTGCAGAGGCTAGGTGTAATTATATATATGGACATCATGCCATTGACTCTTTTGAATGGGTCCATCCACCAATGGATCACTGGGCTGCAAAACAGCTGCAAATAAAAGACTGTTGGCCAGAGAGCACAACTTACTGCTGCATCACGTCAGCACTAAAGCAGCTCTTGCTCTAGGTGATCAAAATAGGGGCCAAATTTTACCTGTCAGAACAGATAATTGAAACAAGCATTAGAAAAAGCTATGACTTGTTTCAGATGGCATCCCCCAAGCTGGATCTCTTGCATCTCCATTCTCAGAAGTAAAAAATAAATAAATAAATTGATAGTTATTAATTTCTGTACGGTGCTTCAAAAACCTGCAAAAAAGGTGCTTCAAAAACCTTATATAAAAGGTCAGGTAATAAGCTAATAATAAACCAGTGCAGAAGGCTGAGTAAGACTTAATGTTAACAAGAAACACTAAATTTCTGAAGGAACCAGAATATCTCCTTTTTCCTTTCTTTCGATATCCAGACCAAACTTAACTCCTTACTTGATGGTATTGAGTAAAGATATCCATTCAGACATATTTCCCAGCCTACAGAAAAAAAGTATTTCTGGGTAGAGGAAAGGGAGAAGCAACAGCAACTTGGTACAGGAACTTATAGGAGAATCTGTGTCATCCAAGTACATCCAGTTCATTACGTTAAAAGCTTATCATAATCTAAGACTTTCTAGTCAAGGTATAGTTCTCCCAATTCAGAAGTCACTTCACTACTTTAACAGGAAAAAGTGCTAAGATCCTTGAAAAAAAATACATCCCATAGTAGCTATGATCTTTTACATGGCCATTAGGCCTCACGCTGAGCCCTGCCTAAAACAGAATGACATCAAGTTCTAAGCAATTTCACTTCTTTTTATGGTATCAGGGACTCTTCTGGAAGTTAACTGAAGACACTTAAGGCTTCTTAGTCACAAATAGATCAGGTCTGTAGACGTTTCAGAAGAAGCACAGAACCACGATCCAACTCTAGTTGCCAGGGAAAAGTATTACAAGAAAATAAAATCATGAGAAGACACTGGTATGTAGAATCTGATTTACACTAGAATTAGTATCTCAGTAATGCAGTACTGTTGATATATTCAAGCAAGCTTTGATGAAGCCCCAAACTTAGGATAGAGGTTGTACAGTTGCACAGACACCCAACACATTCAGTACAAGGTACGTAATGTCATGTCAAGTGACTGTAACTGGGGCACATTGTCTTCAGTGTAGGTGGTCTGTGAATACACCCTAATATTCAGCACCCTTGGAAGCATCTGCACAGAGAATACAATCAGGATAAAAGGCTGAGTAGTTGCTAGAGACTTTTATCAATTTGTGGCAAGAAAACCTAAAGATAGATATAGAAACTTTGGAAATCCTCTTTTAAAGTCAAGATCTTTATCAGCAAGTATGAGGGTAAAATTTGTACATGCTACATCAGAGTAAAAAAAGCCCAGCCAATGCTGCAGTAATTAGAAATTCACCTCCTAAGCAGAAATAGTATGTACAGAGTCCTGATCTGCAGGTAAAAACTAACTTACCCCTACCACACCTAAGGAAATCATTGCTGAATATGGCAAACTAAACTTGTGCGTATGTAGTAGAAGCTCCAAGGTAGTTTGAAAACAAAGACACACACAACCTCTGCTCTGCTCCTCCCCTCCCCCCAAAAAGTTTAAAAAAAAACCAAATCAAACCACACCACCACAACAACAAAAAACCACTGAAGTGGCACAACACTTCCCGAATGAGAAAGTAAGTTATAATGAATTCATCATTTTCCAAAACTTAGCATTTCACACATGTTGTATATGAACTGTGAATTTTGAGTGCATTATCAGGTGTTATACACAAGAAAGTTTAAAAGAAGTACATTTCTTAAGATTAGTTACATTAAGTACAATTTGTGAGACTATCATCAGTAGACCCCCTGTCAGTATGTATGTTTAAAATATATCCTTGTTGTCAGAGGTAACAAATACAGCAAGAAAACACTAGTGACAACTGGGATTAGTCACAGCAACTCCGTTTTCCCCACCAGCTCTGCCTTCACTTTAGCACTGGGTATGAAAACCAGCACCTGGGATGGAAGAGGAGGTAGTAAGATTCTTAAAATTAAATATAACAAAAATCAAGTTTTCAAACGTAACTCTCCGAACAGGTTAAAGAGATTGAAGTTTAAGTCTCCATATTATTTAATTCAGACCAAAGCAAAAATGAACTTTGCTCTTGAATAAGACATGACTAAGATCACGTCTCATTCCCACACTCTAGCCAAGTGCCCTTCAGCCAACAATCCTCTTAACCACTCCTATGCTTAAACTAAGACAGAATCCTGTCTCCAATTAGATTTGAGATTCTTGCTTTCCAAGTTGAAAAGCATTCTTTCCAAAATAATTAACAGTACCACAATACAACCCTGTTTCATCCTTAGCTCATACATACGGGAAGGAACAGATATAGAAAAATGGATTTTACCCTTTCTGAAGCTGCACATTACAAGGTAAACAGGCTGGTTTTCAGATAACCCAGATCTGCTGCCAAATCACAGACCTCTTGTCACTTGGACTAAGAGACCACTCTAGTAGCTACAACAGGATGTCAGCAAGATCTCAAAGCTTCAGGACACAGTCAGTCTCATCATTAGATATGCACATCTCCTACATTTGTTACAAGCATCTTATTCAGATAATACTTCATCATATACACCAGAACCTCCCTAATTTAGCTTGTCTGGACACAAACTGTGGCCCCAATACGTGCTTCTAATTCTGCATACAGGATATTATTGCCTGGTTAAGCAGTGTGCATACAGCACTGGAAACTACCACTTTCACAACAAATACTGGGGAGCTCTAGGTTTAAATATACAGTATTTTCTACTATTGCCTTCTTTTTAGGCAGTTCCATCACAAGGTTGGAGTTCTTTTAATACAGAATTTAAATTATTTTCAGAACACCAAGTATGGCAGAAAGTCTGCTAAAGAATCCTAACAGGCTGTGAAAGAACTTTGCTACATGGCTTCATTATTTAAGTAAAAGATTTATTACAATTTAATTGATTTAGGTTAAAGCATTACTAAGTCCATAAAGGCAAGGATGAAAACATATTGGACTCTTACAGCAAATATAATTCCTTTGTTTCTAACAGCATTCTCTGACATTGTGGCAAAATAGAACAGCCTGCCTTGCTACTCCGTTCCTTTTGGTATACCAAAGGAAGGATCAAAGACAACCTCTGCCTCAGCATTTGAGGCACAAGCTGCTGGAAGCTGAGTATGTTCTTGAGGATCTATTTTCTTGCCTTTCTATTTTTCCATTTACAGACAGGTTTCCAATAATAACCTACTATACTGAACTAGACAAACCTTGGACAAGTATAGCAGCTCTTAACCAAGACTGTCTAAGGTTCATCACCAAATGCAGGACCTCACCAAAATTATACTTCATTATTTTTTGCTTCTTCAGTGTTGCTTCTATAACAAGAAGATAGGCAAATATGTAAGCATACTGGTACAGTTCTATGTAAGCAAACCCTAACTTTCTTTTTTGTCTCTTCACTGTTAGTTTCATAATATCCTGTCATAAAGTGTCATTTATACTGGAAAACGTCACCCAAGAAAGCAAACATTTCAGAGAGTTCATAATTCCCTAGGGGAAGCAGACACAGCAATTGAAAATTGAAGTTATCCCCAACTTCTGCTAGAAAACTCCCTCCTCCTCAAACCAACCTAGAAGGATCTGATCCTAGGAAACAGTGAAAACAGCAGGTTAGCACTGAACACTGGCAACAAAGGTAAACCACGTAGCTGAGTTCCCTTCCGTTGCTAATTACCATTACACATTCCATTTATAAGAACAGAGAGATCCAGAATGAGTATCCAATTTAAAGAACTGATCCACATTCTTACTCATTTCAACCCTACCTCTGGAAAAAAGGGAAGGCAGAAGGCAACTAAACGAATAGTCATAATACAGAGAGATTTAAGTATCACTACAGGCTTTTCTTTCTACTATTTTGTATTTCTCAAATTCTGGGGATTGTATAATAAACTAGACTTACCTGAAAGCCAAAAGGAAGACTGAAGCTTTTTTGGACTCACCCCCTTTTGAAATACTGTCAAATTCATTTGAGGATTTGATTTGTAAGCACTGAACAGAAGAGAGGAACTGAAGGAGAGTTAAGAATAAGCCCATATGAAATCACTGATTTAAACCTCCCTGTCCTGCTTCCCTGTGGAGTGCCCAGCTCTTTCCTAACAGTATACTCAGACCCAGTGTCAAACCTGCTAACAAACACTGCTTCTCTGCCAAACCCACCACTCACTAGAACGTGATACTGGGTCATCTACAAAGCGTTTTCACTGCGTGTCCTACAGCTTTATTTTTTTGGCGCAGAAATTCATTAGCCTACAATAAGGGTTGTTTCATTCCGGACAGCTTTCATTGTAAAAAGAACTGACTGTAGCGTTCCACATGAGAAACATTTTTTAAATTGTAGTATTTGGTAGGTTTTTGTTAGCTTAATGCCCCACCTGCTGGCTGATGACTAAATTACATTGTGACAGTTATCAAAGAAGTCACATGCCTATTGTTCTATCACCAGTAGGTAGCTATATGCTGTCATGGCAACTGGTAGAATTCTATGTAGAAGATGGACTGCACAGCTGGGCCCACCACAGCGTGAAGATTAACACACAGAAATAGAACCTAGATGGCTATAAAACAGACGTTAGTCTCCGATTTGTAATATCCATCCAGATTGATCCCACTGCAATATTACAAAGCATAACGTGAATAAGAAACACTACAAACGGTGAGCTCCTTGTGTATCTTCAGTCTGTAAGGACTGCGACACCTGCAGCTGCACCCAGCTCAGTCCCCCCATACTCGGGCATAGTTCCCAAAACCAGATCAAAGGGCCTAGCAGAAGAGACAGAAGTCCAGGATTACAACAAAAAAAAAAAAAAAAAAGGTATTTCAGACTCATTTGAGAATGCTGTTTCAAAGAGCAATTTTAAAGCTTAGTGTAAAGAATGAGTACAGTCTCCTGCTCACTTAAGTAACCCAAACTCACTTGGTCGAATGAGCTCTGCTTGCAGTTAGTGCTGGCCTGAGTTTAAGACCTGCTTAATAATTTGAAAAAGCACAAATAAGGCACCTTTCAGAAGCAGTTGTACCTCTCTGACATGCCCACCTCCCCAAGCTCAGGGAAATGGAGTCCGTAGGCATTTGTTCAGCTATGCTGAGCCATTAAATGTTTGTACTGTGGCCCTGAGTTTACACCAGAACCAGGAAGATGATTTTCCCCTTTGCCAAGGTGCCAACTCCAGTTTATCTTCTGCTCCAATCCACTGACCCACCCCAGCTCAAGCCTCCTGAATTTCTTGCAGATACTCCCACGTGGAATCAATAGCCCGCAATTCACTAGTGTACTACAGGGCACCAAAATACCATTTCTGAAACGCCATCACTACCAACACTTTTCACCTTCCTTTGAAAAATCTGTTTTTATAACCTGTTAACAGAATTGCACTTGTAATTAATGAAACTACCTACCACAGACCACCTAAGCAAACAAGTGTTTCTGTTTCTGGCTGCCTCCTACATCATGGAATAATCACTGCAACAGTGAGTTAAGCACAACTGACAACTTTTATGAAAGCCGTTATAACTTTCAAATACTACGACCACACAGATTTCTTTCCCTACCAAAACCAGATGGAAGTCCAGCTTTTACAGGAAGTATCTAAAAGATCTGCTGTTGCAACATTTCTCCTTAGAAAAAAAAAAAATCAGCAAGTAAGTTGCTTAACTATGTATAAAGATCTCTATTTTAGTGAGAGTAGAACCAGGAGCACTAAGCAAGCAACCTCAATTAGCATTTGTACCATTTAGTGCTGTAATAGTAACTTTCATCTGCACAAGTGAAACCCCTAACAAGAAAAGATCTTTCTTCTTAAAAAAAAAAAAAAAAAACAAAAAAAAAACCCAAAAACGTTACTCTTGGTACTTTATAAAAATCAATTCTGCCCGTTTTCTCAAAAAAAAAAAAAAAGGTAGTTAACAGCCTTAATTTCTGGGGCAGAAAGGGAAAGCTTATTCTCAATGTAAGGTGTTGTCTATATGCTATATATGCATACCTCAACCAACCTTGTTTTCAGCTTAATTACTGTTTGACACCCAACTGGAGTACGATGTTTTAGGCAGGACTGAATGCAGGAGCCCTCTAATGGCTGCTGTGAAAATACCATCTATAGCAGACCTGAAGCCTGAACGATGGGGCAGCTCCACAGCATGATGGGGTACTGGCCTACAAATCCTCCAAGTCTGATGAGGATTTCCTGCCAGTAATTAAAAATACTGCCTTCAGAGATTTCCACCTTACTAGGTGTGTAAGAGAAAGGAATATACTTTGAGGGTAGATCACAAAGCTCTGCAAGGAGAAAATTAGAAGGGTCAGAGCCCAGTTCAAACTTGATCTGGCTGCTGCTATAAAAAACGATAGAAAAAGCTTCTGTAAATACATTTGCAACAGAAGGAAGGCTGAAGAGGATCAGAATCTCCACCCTTCATTGGTTGCAGGGGGAAATGGTGACAAAGCCACCTTATCATTTATCAGCTGTCCTAACTAGGGAGGTCCCAGTTGAACAGAGGTTAGCTAATGTGATGCCCATCCACAGGAAGGGCCACAAGGCCCTTCTGGAGAAGTACAAGGTTGTCAGCTCGAACCTGGTGCTGGGAAAGGTTATGCAGCAGATGACCTTGAGTGCAATCACACAGCACATACAGGACAACCAGGTGATCAGGCCCAGTCAACATGGGTTTCTTAAAGGCAGGTCCTGCTTGACGAGCCTGATCTCCTCAACTAGGTGACCCACACAGTGGACAAGGGAAAGGCTGTGAATGGTGTCTGCCTAGACTTCTAAAGCTGTTTCCTACAGCACTCTCCTGAAGACACTGACTGCCCAGGGCTTCAATGGATATACATTTTGCTGGGTTTAAAAAAAAAAAAAAAAAACCACACAAAAAACCCACACACAAACCCAACAGCTGGATGGCCAGGCCCAAAGAGTTGGGGTACATGGAGCCATGGAGTTAAAGCCAGTTGGTGGCCAGTCACAAGGGATGTTCTGCAGGGCCCAGTACTGTGTTCATTTATCTTTATCTAAATAATGTGGATGAGGCAAAAGAGTGCACCCTCAGTAAGACTGCAGATGACACCAAGCTGGGTGGGAGCACTGATCTGATTGAGGGAATAAAGGCTCTACAGAGAGATCTGGACAGGCTGGACCGATGGTCGAAGTCAATGGTGTGAGGTTCAACAAGGTCAAGTCCCACACTTGGGTCACAACAACCCCATGCACAGTGTTGCAGGCTTGGGGAAGACTGGCTGAAGAGCTGCCTGGTAGGAAAGGACACGAGGGTATTTGCTAACAGCCAGATGACTACAGGCCATCAGTCTGCCCAGGTGGCCAAGGCAGCCAACAGCATGCAGGCTCATTGCCATAGGACAAAGGGTAATGGGTTTAAACTAAAAGAGGGTAGACTCAGACCAGATACAAGGAAGGATTTTTTACAATGAAGGTGATGAACACTGGAAGAGGTTGCCCAGAGAGGTGGTAGATGTCTACTCCTAAAGACAAATATTTGAGGTCAGGGCTCTGAGCAACCGAGTTGAAGGTTCTAATAAATCTAGTTCATGATGTCCCTACTCCTTGCAGGGGAGGTGAACTAGACGACCTTTGAAGCTACCTTCCAACCCAAACTATTCTATGATTTTATACTTCTAAGCACCAATTTTTCCCAGGTAAACAAGTGAACCACCTCTAACTGGTGGTTCTAGTCCTGAACTGCTCTAGGAAGACTGCACAAGTTGGAGAATTCCTTGGACACGCCTTCATTGTGTACTAAAGGAATAAGCACAAAATGAAAGAGGAAAACAACTTAAAGTATTAATCCTCTACAACATGGAAATCATACAGAGGGTAAGGTCAGAGTTATGTTGAATGGAATAGGGGAAAAGGAAAGCAGCCTCCTCAATAGTTCAAACAATCCACTGAAATGTGCAAGTCAGGGGTTCACAAGTACCAAGAGGAACAGGCCAACAGCTAGAAGCTTAGAGGGCACAATTACTAATATACCCCCCAAAACAGTAGGGGTGTTGCTCACCCATAGGTAAAGCATGGTCTACAAGAAGTGCCCCTAATATTCCACTTTATTAAAAGTACATTGCATCTTCACTGGACTATGCATTCAGAGTTTTTGAGAGTGTTTCAGCAATTTTCATTATACTACTAGTGCTAAAGTAAGTATGTTTATTCATACAGTAACTATTTTCAGCCCTGACATCATATTTTACAGTAACATATTAAAATGTAAAACCTGTCCTCACTACTATACTTAAGAGTTTCTCAACTTCAAGCTGGAAGAATGAACAACCCTTTTCCATGTTTGTTTGAGCACACAGTCCACACTACTGGAAAAAACTTGGGATTTATTCAGAGCAGCTAAAGCCAGAACAATCACTGGAGCTACACAACGGCCTTTGTAAGCTCAACTGGTGCCTTTCCTGTTTCTACACCTCCCCTATTAAATGAAGTTCACCCCGAACTTTAGGAATTAAGAAGTATGAATCCATCTAGGCTGTAAAGCTCCTTAAGCTTTTTCTTGAGATACACGTTTTATCTGAAGAAGCCCTGATACTTACTGTTTATAGCCTGGGTCCCCTTTCTCCCCCCTGCCCTCCCCCAGCTACATGGGAAGTGGCAGACACTGACGAAGCTTTTAAGTTCTACATCTATCCTAAAAATACTAGTCTACCAAGTCATTCCTGCAAAGGATCTAAACTGCATAGCTCTTAGGAGACTTTTCAAGAAAGCCCTTTCCATGAAGGTAAGCAAAAGAAAACCCTTTCTTTTTTGAAATTGTGAACTACAATTAGAGGAAAATCCTTTTCTTTCTTTGTAGCAGTCAGAGATCAGATCACCTTCATGTAAGACAGAATTTAGCATCTTGGTTTAGCACATACCTAGAAGGAAAAAAAATATTTCCATTTTGACAGGGAATTAGTGTCTGTGCCAGACAATCATTCTAATGGAGATCCAACAACACCATCTGGCTGGCTGTCTCATTCCAAGAATGATTCTGTCAAGTGGCAAAGCTTGTAAAAAGAATATGAAAAGGTCACAGCACCAAGCAGCTCACTGGGACACTTCAGGCAAGAATCATAAAACAAGTGTCATAGCTCTGTAATACCACATAAATGCAAGCACTGGGTTTTGTTCCTTTTTTAATCTTGTCTAAATGATTGTTTTTGACAAAAAGCTCTTATTAAAAGAGACGTGCACACTTTTGGGTCCCACAGCACAAGCAGATCCACAAGACCTCACTACGGCCTACACAATTAACACAGTCCGCCTGATTTAATAATCTAAGAGGTACAAATTTGAAAGAAGCTCCAATCGAGCACCTATTTTGGAAATGCCTTCAGCTACAGCCACATTAAACAGATGTTTCAGCTTTCTGAATGCACCACAAAAGAGATTTACCTACCATTTTTGTGTTATGCTTATAGGGTACTTCAAAAGAACACTAAAAACGCATGTTCTTTTCTCTTTTACTGGCATATGCCACAAAATGTATAATTCCCAGATGAGAATAAAAAAATTTGTTTCCTACGGGTGAGAAATGGCTAACAAAGCCAGCACAACACAACTTAATGGAAGAGAAAATAAACGGCACTCGTAAGGCCTGGGCTATGCATTTCACTGCGGTAAGAACTGTTCCTACAAGCGTGCTGAGAAGGCTTATCTATAGCACCACCATTTCAGATGTACTGAACAATCCACTCACTCACCAGATGGTCCTCTGGGTAACACTTGGTCAAATAAACAGGAAATACGCACTCTATGATGGTATCTTGTGCTTTATCACTTCTTTTGGTGTTGAGACTCTTCAATGAAGAGCTACACACCGGCACTTCATGTTTCTTATAGCTGCAATATAAAGCCTCAAGTACATCCCAGGGCTATCAAGCCAATTTAAACATCATGCCAAAATGAAGCTTGCATTTGCAAAGAAACAATTACCTTTATCAATAAACTGGTATCACAGCTCTAACAGCCCGAGTAGGCTGTTCAGGTACTTCAAGTTGCACAGGAAAGGTTCCCAATAGTCAGAGAACTCCAGGTTTATTCTTTTTCAAAAACTATTGTGTTTAACTGTGTAAGATTAAAAAGAACATTTACAGAGAAGCCGGTAACAGAGAAGCTAAGTATAATAAAAAAAACCCAGTAGTCTGAGAAAAAACATTGCAAACTGGTATTTTTGAACAGTTAATGCAGTATCCTTCAGTGACATGGAACAGTCTCAGCAAAGAAATTACCACCTATGGGTTTTCAGATCAATTCATGTTATCAGAACATCCACACAGTTCTGCATAAACTGGTTCCAAAACCTAGAACCAGTTGTTTCCCCCCCCCCACACACACACTCCAGCCCCTTAATAAAATGCTATCCAGAACACTCCTGAAAGGCAGCCCTTGGTTGTTTTTCATGCTGTACCATATTCCCTTACGTGTGCAGGTCAGTAGCAACTCAGTTCTCTTGTTATTATACATTTCACTAACATCTACTTCTGGGTAAGTCCTTTCTAGGCCACTACTACTTCTAAACCTTTCAGGAACTTGAAGGATACGCAATCCTATTCAAACTCATGTACACATCCTCAACCAGAGACACAATCCCCTTTTTAATCTGGAGAGATTGAGGTGTTGGGAGCAGGAGAAAAGCAGACCAAGACCCAACAAGATTGAATGCAGTTCTCAATTCTACTCTTTCAAAACCACAGCTAGTAACTGATGCAAAGTAAGTTTATTACTATGAATTTGTAGTAAGTGAATTCTTTAACAGCTTCAAACTAATCTTTATTATGCTGTATATCTTAAGGTAGCATAAAATTCAGTTGTATTATATTAGCATATCACTAGAAGTTTGGGAAGCCAAGTCAAAATAAAAATTTTAATTCTTTCAAAACACGACTAAAATCTACATAATTATTAAAATAAGCTTACAGATATTCTTTGATTAACAGTTCACATAACGACATTTCAAATGCAGTATTTTCCTCACAATTTTAACATACAGGTATTGCTAAAATTTTCCAAGTAAAAAAAGCATACTCTACTGAGTAGCCTATCCAGTTAATTATAATTCTTGCATCTTAAGTTACATATGAATTTTAGGATTCTCTTAATTACTTTCCCAAAATTAATAATGATGCTCAAGACTACAGGCACATAAGAGTCACTAATGAACATAACCACATACGATTATGTAGTTTGAAGACAACCAGGACTTAAAGGGCTTCAGTTGAGTTACAACCTCACATCTTCTGTTCCACTGATTAAGAGCTCCATTTTAACATACAACCTCTCGGGCAAATAACCGCTTCCATTTTTAAACTGCAAGAGGTAACTGGTCAGTGTTAGTCACTTAAATTGTGGTTTAAGAAAAATTAAGTGTAACATGCAAACTGTACCTTAAAGCTCAGAAGAAAATCCACATGCACCAAACAAAGCAAGACTTTTTCCCATATAAACTCTTTAACATTTCAGTTATCAGGGGAAGCATGCAAACAATTAATGAAACCTGGAAGTTGTCTATTTGTCTATTCTTAGAACTTTAAACTCCAAACTACTCAAGCAAAACCAACTGTATTGGAACAGGCAGAACAGGAACACAAACTTCAACTTGAAGCAACTTTCTGAAAAAGGTTATACTGCATACATTGCTGAACTGAACTGTAGTAACATCAGGTTAATTAATTTAGATACTTTAAAGTCTTTGTTGATCAAACACTTTTGAGTACTGTTCTCCCTTTTCTGAAGTGATGCGCCTTCCTCTCCTGGAATGGGATAGAAGAGACAGGGGGAAAATGTCTACAGAATAATCAGCATAAAGCAACTGAAATTTCAAGAGTATCTCAAGACATTCTATGCTCCAATTCAACACCCTCCAGAACTGACAAATACAACCTCTGTACATGCAAACATTTGTCCTTTGAAAAAAGGAACTGGAGTCTTAAATACAACATTAATGAACAGAAATTAAGTACGACTTGGAATGTAATCAGACACTGCAATCCTACACAGACTGAACACATACAGCAAACATATGATGACCAGCTACTAGTTTATTGGTTAAAGCATAGATATTTTATACAGAGCCACAACCCACACTGGTACTTAACTGGTGTGAAGACTATCAAGGCTCAAACCCAACATCCTCTATCGAAACTGCGCTTTGAGCAGTTTGTCATTAAGTCATTAGCCAGTCTTTCACTCTGAGTGTCTGAGTTGACTGGTCTGCATTGGGGTTTTTTTGTGCAGTTTTGATTAAATCCACTGAATCCAATTTCAGCACTTGCTTCCAGCATTAAGCAAATAAGAGCCAAACCCATACACCAGGGAATACATGCAAGGAAAAAAATTCAAGTGGCATTCCAGACAAATCCCCTCATCTTTATGGTATCCCAGAGGTGAACAAAATCAGGTTCAGCTGTGTTCTAGGCATTTAATTTTGCTTTCACTACGTACCTTAAAGTAGTCTTCTTGTGATACAAAGGTGTTCCTCAGACGGTTCTCAGGATTAAACAGACAAGATACTACTGTTTGTATGCTCCTGTCCACAGACTTCTGAAATACAGGTACAACAATACTGATTTTCTTAGTTAGCCCACTACTAGCAGTGAGAGCGTGTCACAGGATTTACTTTGCATTCAGGATTCTTCTCAACTACATTGTTTCCTAAGCTTTTTTTTTTAATATCTTTTCATCTTGGTAACTCATTAATCACCTCTATATGTTACAACTGAACTGGTGTGTCACTGGTCAGAACTGTTCTGTTGTGGACTAGGCCCAACAGCTGAAAAAAGAAGTCTCCTTTAGAACACAGAATTCAGAGCCAAGTGTTGGCTAAACTGGAACCACCTTCCACTAAACAACAAAAGTGGAGTAAAACATTACTGATTCTGATGCCTGAAGAGCATAATAAATCTCCTTAAGACAGCAGGCAGAGCTACCTAAACTTTTTAGTACCTGTAATTCCCCTTGTAATTCTCAGCAGATTAAGTAAAGCCTTGTCACTTAAAAACGCTGCACTTCATTAAGTAGAACACAGATTTTATACAGCCCCCAGCACATCAGACAAGTGCTAATAGTTTCAAGGAAACATGTGAGGCTGTTGAAGTTGTACAGAGAAATCAGATACAGTGGATTGAGTTGATGCTTTAGCCAGTTGCTAGAGCTTTAGTTTCTGTACTACTGGTCAGAGGCCCTCTTCACCAAGCCACATAATCCTCATGTGCAAACTTCTGGGAATAGTATTTATGACAAAACATTGAAGTTTTGAGAAAGCACTTACCTTCTGTGGACTGCTAGTAGACAGCTGCATGGGCTCCGGGACAACACACTCCGTCTGTGTAAGTTCTGGATCCTCAGCACAGTGATAGCTTACTGAAGTATAAACCTGCATAGGTTAAAATATTCCAGTATTTCAGTAACACTTTGAAAGCATGCACAGTTGTGTTGTCGTTGGTCCTCACCTACCCATTAGTTATGCCGACTTTACCTTCAGGCTTTTGATGAAGAGTTTCACAAGTGGAGAAAATACCACATCCTGATCTTTTGTATTAAGACAGATCTACATCCAAAAAGGTTCTATTCTAATAAAGGTCTTTTCTTCCCATTGTAATCACTCTCGAGATTAGCTCCTCAGCCTACTTCCTCCATGTATGGTTTCTGCTCTGAAGCATCTTGAGCAATAAAGGCACACACTGATGATTTGAAACACGCAGCAAGAAACTTCAAGAGATTAAACACTAAAAATCAAATGAAGGGCAAGCAAAACATCTGCCATCACCCTTCCAAGAAGTTACTTTTCTCTATACAGCATCTTTGTTTGAAGCTTCCTTCATGCTAGTATATTATTTTGAGACAAAGAGGTCTAGAAAAGCAAAAGCCATTTTACAGCTTTTATAAAAACACTCCCCACTTCTCCCTGCTAACAGTGCAGTGTTGCAATTGGCAACCCAATTTAGAATGCAGAATTTAATTACAGCAGCAAAGAGTCTGATAAAGCAGTTACTTTTTAAGGAAAGGTCCTTCCAGATGTTTCCAGAGAGGATTGCCTGGTTCCACAGACTATTTCACCAGGGTTCAGAGTTAAGCATTCTCACTTTTCAGAAGCCAATTTTTTTTCTTCCCCTCTGAGTAATCACATTTACCCAGACGTGGCTGTAGTTTTCAGCTCCTCGCAACATCACTCTTACAATGTTATTTGTGATTATACACAGCAACCACAAGCTGTGCCACCCAACAATCCCAAAAGCCCTTGAACACCAAAACTGTCGTTTCAAACTGACAATATCATTAGAGAGGACACCTACTGCATTAGCACACTGTTCCTTTGTGAGCACCATCCCTAACCATCAAAAGGTACAGCATATCTGACCTCGTCACAACTGGGGCATTCCATTTATGAACAGAAATTGTGATTATCCACCCAACAAATAGGTAGATAAAGCAGTACACTGAAGGATGAAGTTTCCTATCTCTTTATGTGCCTGTCCTCTTTGAGTCTGTAAAAAATTATCGATAAAGTGGCTTAACTGAGACAGTTCTAGAAAAGTTGTCTGCTCATTTGCAATCAATCTGCAACAAGCAGTCAAGATTAAAATGTTTAACAAAACATTCAATTCAATAATTCAACAAGAATTATTTCAAGCCAATTAAGGTAATAATCAGTATTCTAGTGACTTCTGCACTCTTTTCAGTTTGCTTCTTCCCCCAGTAAAGCAAAGTTAATTCCCACTAAGAGAAACAGACTTCCTGTGAAAAGGGCTGAGAAGCTCAAAGTAAAGCTTCATACATGACTGGAAGTGAGCAGAAATAAAGTATTCTCCTAATACAACCAGTGATAGAATTGTCAGATGCCTGCAGGCAGCAATACATATGCACAAAGCTCCATTTTCCTTTCTTTTATCCTCTGATTTACCTTCGACACATTCTACAGGCATCTGCAGGGAATTAGCTTTAAAGAACACTTTGCAGAAGAAAATTAACTATTACAGCTTATAAACACTTAATAGAAACTGTACTCAAATACAAGATTACAGTCAAAGAAAACTTGCATCTTAGGATTTTTGTGTAAGTTACACTGTTAAAGAAATACACAATATTCTTTCCTCTTGTGGACATCACTTGTGTGAAGTCTCAGAACGCAAGTGATTTCTGTAGAAGCCATCAGCACCATCCATAATCTATAGCAGACCGGCAAATAATTTAGAAAAAGCTGTCGAAAGGAGCCAAAAAAGCCCCCACTATTTTCAAGAAGTATTTTGAGGCTTTTTTAAATTTTAAGAAGATTTGAAACAATAAGCAAATGTGTTTTACAGCTCTTATGACTCGGGATTGTGCATCAGGTCACCATTTGTTTTTCCTTTCAACTTTTCATGAAAAAAATCGATTCCGTTTGCGTTAAAATTCCAGAATTCTGTGACCAAAACACATGGACTAATGCCATAAAACAGGTAGTTCCGTTTTGTCAGGCAGCTCCTAATAAAGCACCACGTCAGTAGGAAATCCTACACAATCCTGTGTCAGTAGGTGCAGATTTGTACAGATCAGATTACACACAGATCCAAAACACGTTTGATTTTTTTTTTAAAGTATCAAGCTGTCAAAACAGTGTGCTAATTGAGAAGACAAAGTTCCAGAAGTTTAACTTTATAGACTTACCGGAGGCATAACATAATTTCTTTGCTCCCCAGCAAGCCATTGTGGTTGAACCTTAAACAAAAATGGGACAAGAACCAGCTTTTATTCATTTATTTCCAGCACAGGCAAGTAACTGCTCTTTTAAGAGCCACCATTTATAACACTTCATATCTGGATTTTTCATTAAACAGTAGTTTACAGTCTCCTGTCCAGCAAGATAGCTTTTTTTACATGTACCTCACACAAGGCCATCCACAAATTCAACTACTTCCTTGCTCTTCTCATACCAAATTTAAAAAAAAAAAAAAAGATTTCTAAAGATTAAGAGAATTAGGGCAATCACAGCAGCCACACTGAAAACACTTCAAGTCTCTAGTTACTACTAGTTTAGTTTCAAGAGCAGGACTTACCCAAATATTTCACTTTCAAGGTCACTACCAGCTAAGTGCCTCCCCAGGCATTTTTAGAGCTCAAGAGCGCTTCCCCTCTCTACATATATTGTACAGTCTGGTAAGACAGTGATTCTGTTTTATGTAATTAACATCAACTGCCCGCACTATAGCATGCAATAACGCAAATATTCCCATGAGAAAAAGTACTACTGATCCATGTAGCTTCTGCTCATTTGGAAGTTGTTTAAGCATTACATATTTATAAAAAAGTTGAATTAAAAAGAGAATATGCCAAGTTATTCAACAGTTTTCATTGCATTAAACTAACAGAAGGAGCAGAATTAAACAGGAAAAGAAACACAAATCAGTCTCCAGTTAATACTGTTCATTCCATTCAAGTTTTCCAGGTATCCAACACCCTTTCTGCTACTGCTTAAGAATGACCTACCTGATAGTTGTAGGCTGGCTGATATCCTACAGGAACTTGCTGCTGTATCAATAATGCTGGTGAACTGTATGGATATGTCTGCAAAATAAAGCTTTTTTTAAAATGTAACTCTGAAGCAAGAGAGAAGGTATTTGTAAAGGTATGTATAGAGCCAGGAGCACATTTTTAGAAATACGTAGTCAAATTGTTACTTCAATTCTTGTTTCAGACTAGCTTCATTATTTAAAAACAATCCATACAGATTTCCCATGGGGCTTCAGCACTTCAGGCGCTCAAGATCTCAAGTGTGGGATTCTAAATCCCACATCTGCTTGTAGCCAACCTTTTAAGTCATTTCAGAAGTAAAACTCTTGTCATGAGCTTTCTAAAGGAGACCTGAAACAGAACTACCACCATGAAATAATGGACTGTAGCGTGATGATCAGTTTCTTGAAGCCAAAGACAAGCCAAGTATCCAAGTATTACAGTTCAAAAGATTTCCCAGCATTTCTTCACTGCAAGTTATTTTGACACAGTATTAACCTGGAACCTTCTCAGCGTCTTCGGAGACTAGTTAAGGTACATTCCAGCATTTAAGAGAACCAGTTCCTCCTATGCCATTTCCCTCTTCCAACAGAGGATCAGCAGGAATACTACCATCAAGCTCTCTGCCTTAGAAAAAAATATTTCTATGAGTCACTGCAGTGGGCTCATCTTCATTCACTTAGGAAAATGCACTAAACCATTAGTCTGCAATTAATGCTGCCTTGTTGTATCACCGTATCATATACGGTTAATAGAGACTATAACCTGGAAGCCCTTCTATTCACAGTATGGGACTCAAAACAGATCCAGAAGTACTGTCTATACATCAGGAAGAATGCTCGTTTGGAAGTACCAGTAAAATGACATCCTCATAGGATTAAAGTATTGGTCACAGCTGTTGGCAGCAGATGCCATAACACAGTTCTTAAAGACACAACAGCAGTTCAGAAACAAGAATTTCTTTGGCCAGGAAGACCAAAAAAAAAAAAAAATAGTACCACAGCCAACTTACTTTGAAAAATACATTTTTAAGTTTGTGGTTTATTCTGAGGCAGGGCAGCTGTGCATTACTTATCTGGATGCATTTGATTTGTGAAGTGCATCTGTGACAAGTAATGAGATCACTTAAGAACAGTTACATAATTAAGTCTTAGTTCTGCCTTCAACAGTTTTCTCAGTCTCAAAATACAAATTATCTCCCTGCTTTTCGTTTTATGAGATCACACCACTGAATGATTTTTTTTCAAAGCTGCCAGCATTCTTTTTAAAGTGGTTTGAAATTGGGTACTTGGTATTCAGGAAAGTAATATGAAAACAAGCAGGTAAAATTAAAATCAGGATCTCAATACATATTCCTGAAGTTTTACATGTTTGCACCTTCAAAAATATCTAATTATGATCGAAAAAAAATCAGTGGCATGGACAGCCTTACCTGAACATACTGTGTTACTGGGCTCATTACAGCTGGAGGCTGCATGTAAGTCTCTGTACTTTGATTACTCCACACACTATGGAACTGTGGCGCGGGAGGATTGAAGACCAATGGTCTGGGATGCACATAAGAACCTTGTTTTAAAGCAAAGAAAATGCATTTCATTAGTAATCAGAATTCAAGCTGCAAAAATACTTAAATGGCTAAATTTAAGAGTCAAACATTAACTGTATTGTATTATGCTACTAACCTGGTTTTATCATCAGAACTGCACAATGGCACAGAAGTAGTGAGGTCATAAAATTCAGAACTGAACTTTAGTTGTACTATATATATTTTCCATCAGATAAAAAGAATTTGCAAAAATGCTAGTGTATAATTAAAGAAATGGGTAACATACTTGTAATATGAATAAATTTGTTCATATGTACTTACACAAGTTTTGTTGCTTTCTAATCGCTGGTCCCAGTTTCAGCTTTTTGCCATGGAAGTTGATTTGTGACTGAAAGACAGGTAATTCTGTGAGCTGGGGCATCAGCGAGGTGGGTGGGTAGTTTGATTTTTAAAAAGACTGTACGCTGCTTCTACTCACACACAGACTTTACAGGCTCCATCCTCCTCTCTGACCTCACCACCTTACAACTGCAGTTTCCTGCAATGTTCTCATCACACCCGTTCGCCTACCCACTGACTCTCCAAACCTACTACATCACCTGCCTCAACAGCAACGTGCACTAGTAGTTGGCAACTCCGTACTAGAGACTGTCAGCCTTCTGGTTTTATAAGAACAGAGTCAAACTATGCTTTCCTCTGTAAGGGTATTACTGTGGAGTGACCATAATCTACATTTCCTTGAAATCCAATTTACATCATCACTTCCTTTCCTTCCCACAAACTTCCTAACAGGCTTCACATGGCATTTTAGAAGCTGCTCACCCAGTACTAAAGGAAATGGAAGGCTGACTAAGCACTACCATTTACCTGCACACTTTATTCTCCCTAGAGAAATTTTCTGATGTTCCTCCAGGACATTCAACAAACATGCTACTTCACAACTTTTTGGGACAAAACATCTATGCAGCATACAGACTAATGAAGAAAGAATCAAACAAATACAGTTCACATCTTCCTCAAATACCCAAACCCAGCAATTCAAGCACCTAAAAGACTCCCAAAATAGGGCTGGAAGTACTCAATAGTTCACAAATGCCTGAGACACATAACTCCTTGTTCTTCATGTTCTGCCCAAATGCTAGTTCCCACAGAAGACAAGATTCAGACTTTCAACAATCAAGGACTGTTTTGTCAGCACAGGATCCAGGGCCATAACAAAAGCATGTAAGAATTCCAACCATCCTCCCTCCCTGAGGAATTCTGTTTTATTCAGAAGAACTGTTTAGATTGAAAACCAGAATGTTCATGAATGGATGTAGGCCAAAATGGCACTTTAAGGTCTAGTTGGTATAGGAAGACCAAAGGGCTTGTAAAAGTTCTCTACAAGATGACAGTTGAAGTCTGGAGTATAGGAAGTTGCTTCAACAGTCTGATTAAATCCATGGATTGTTTGTTCAGGTACTAAGAACTTCTCCACACAAAACTCCTAAAAGAAAACTCACTTTTAGGTCTGACCTCTCATTCTCTGCCAAGATGATGACAAGAAACATGTTTACCTACCTATGAAGATGTGTATAGTGCACAAGATACTAAAGTAAGTACTTCTGTTAAAGAGTTCAGAGGGTTACACGGATTTACAAATGCTTTAAACATGAAAAAAGTGAAAGATTTATTTCATCTAACAAATTTGGTACCAAGCATGAAAATCAGTATTAGAATGCAAATACATAGTCCATCTAGATTCTCTATATTATGAAACACTATGGACTTGCCATCTTCAGAGGAAAATAAGCAGTTTGCAATCTTAACGGACACCCCACTACATTTTTTCTCCCATTTCTGCTAAAGGTAGCACTTTGAATGATAACAGCAACTTTACTGTTGATTGTAAAAATAAGCAAAGTAGACCAGGGATATTAAAGATGTCTTATTTGATCCTCTTCCTCATACTGATAAAGTATGATATGGGTAGGGGGAAAAAAGTGGAATACCCTGAGCTGCTTGACAGATGCCTTTTTCTTTTTTTTTTTTTAAATTGATCCTGCAATCCTTTTGAGCCCAGAGCCATGCAACCACCTTGTCCACCTGAGCAACAAGAGCTCTTGGAAGGCAGGCTTCCCCTCAAAGCAGAAGGCAGCTTTCTGTTCTGAACCACAAACAGATGCACTGTGGACCAGAGCGCAGTTACAAATAGAATCAGACCTAAATCAGATTAAGAATACTTTCACGTTGTGCAAAGTTACAGAGGTAAACAGAGGCATCAAGGGTGATTCTAACCATGTAAAGACTGTCTTCATTTACATAAAGCACTGTCACCACTCAGTACAGGTAGTGCCTGAAATGGTTTGTGATGGTTATCTTAGCTTATGACTTGAGCTCTAAAAATGCATATGCCTGTTCTTTCCCTTTTCCATCCCCTCCAAAAGCCAACAGCTGTGTAAGATCATTTCTATCTGGACATGCTTCTTCCTGACAAGATGCAATATAATCTGTACTGCCTGTACACCTCAAATTTGCACTGAAAAGGTAATTGCCATATACCAGTCTTGCAAGACGTCTGACATACGTCACATCAGTGACTATATAATAGTCATATATAGTACTATATTAATGGACATATACCAAAGGCTTTTAGATTCAAAGAAATGCACAGAAAAATCAGCAGTGTACATGGCTCAAATGACAATGCTACTCAAGAGGCCTCTACACAGATTTTTGCCTCAGAACAAGCATTCCACACTGATATCTAGTAAAATAAATGCAATCCATTGTAGAAAAGCCACCCCAAAACCAAGTATTCTCAGATAAAGTCTGTTGCTCAAGACAGCGGTATTTTTCTAAGCCTACCGTGAGAGTTGAAGAACCACAAGCTTTTGAAACCTTCTAAGGATAATCAAGAATCTGGATTCTTGATTATCAAGAACACTGGCTGGAGTGTCAATGCTCTCCACTTTGTTCAAGCGTTTCTCTTAAGGAACTGGACAGCCAGTAAACACATCTGAACACAGCACAGGAACACTACATTTGTGCCTGGCCCATTTTTCTGGATTTGCCTTTCAGATTTACTTCCCCATGCAAGAGCTTCAGAAGCAAATGAGACTGTTCATCCCCCAGAAACCCAGGGAGTTTTCCGAGACAGACTACAGAGAAGCAAATATTTCAATGCATGTTATTTTCACAGTTACTGCACTGATTCTGAACTAAGAGCAGAGGAAGATCTGTTACAATTCTAACCTTATCTCCTGTGTGAGCTACAGGAAAACCACGTTAAATGTGAACAGTTGCGTCTTACAGTCAAGGAAGCTTAAAAAATTACTTGCACTACATGTAATATCCAAATGCAGTAATACAACAGAAGCAGAACTTCAACTGCTGAGACTCAAGTTAAAAAAAACCCACACCCTGATGCTGTTTTCCACGTTACTGTTATTCCCAATAATAATGCTGACAGATCTACGTACCTGCCATAAGCACAAGAGTTCTATGACAATCATCCAATACAGCAAGCAGGCACCCAAGAGACTTTCAAGCACAGAAACAAGTAAAAACCACCAGAATACAGTGTCATGAGACATTCAGGAACACCACAGCTAAAACTAATTTTGTCTCTTAAATATGCCAAGATTCTACCACCAGCAGAGATTCTAATAAGTTTACTTCTTGGGAACCCCTACTTTCCGTGCCCTAATTTACTCTACAGGGTACATGACTCAGTTTCTCCTAAACATGTCTCCAGCCTTCATACATCAGTTTCTTCAGGTAATTCAGACAAAGAGCTTACATCTACTATTTTTTGAACATCCACATTGTCCAGGAAAGATACAAATCCATACCTGAAAAGAAAAAACAGGTTATTCAATAACTAGATTTTGATTTGTGAGCTAAAGTATTTTGACCACGAGCAGTTAACAGCATATATACCAGGTACATTATACTGCATGCCACAAGTAGGACATTAGTTTCTAATTCAGCATGAAAACGTATTCACTGCTAACTAGCAGCAAACACTATTGGGCCAGATGAAAGGAATCAAGTGCCAGATTCCAGACTACTACAAAAATCAATGCAAGGCCTATTTCCCCATTTCTGCTACACAAAATGAACACTATTGTTGATATTACTAACTCAGAAAGTAAACAAAAAAAGCCACTTTTAAGATCTGAATCAATTTGTTTTTATTTGCTACAAAGCAGGAATTACAAGAACAGTGACACCAGTGTGGGAAGTGATTCTTGAAGAGGTTTTTCAATTTTATTTCACTGCCCTCCTGACTTATCTAATACATCAAATTAGTTAAGTTTCAGAGCATTACAGGAATAGTTGTATCAGTTGGAGTATGCAAAATCATTATCAATACTTAGAATGTACACTGGTAATGGCACATCAGAATTCATCACAAACTAGTATGGGATATGAGGATATAAAACAGACTCCCATCTCATGCATTACCATATATGATTAAGAAAAAACATTGACTTTTTAGGATCTCACAGAACCTTCTGAAAAATTGGGCTGGAAGGAGACTCCAGAAGATGAAGCCTCCTTCTCAGAGGAGAGAGAACCTCAAAACTGGAAGAACTTCTCCAGAACTCAAACTTAGGTCTTCTACATCCTTATTTAAGTGTCTCACTGCAGACAATTCAGCATTTTTCTCTATCAATGCTATTTCCCTTGCTTCAACTTTGTTCATTTCAGTTTCATTCTTCACCTAAATGAGCTTAGTTGTTTTCTCTACAACTTATCCCCCTGTGTTGAAAGAGTGCAGTCCCATTGCCCTGAATAAGCCATTGCCCCTCCTCTCTCCAGAGAGTCCTTAACTACTCTAGCCATCAGACAAGTTCTACAGAAGAACTGTCTGCATGAGCATCACACAAGTTTCAAGCTTTGCTTCTTTAGTGGCAATAACCCTCTCTCTTTCCCAAGCAGAGAATGGCCTGATTTTTCTGACTAGAGTCTGTAAGATTATACAAATTTAGGGGCAACCTAGATTTACATACTTCAGTGTTTCACAAGAGAAAACTGCAGATAGAATTAAGGCTTAAGCACATCAAGTGAGTTACTAAGCAGCTGCTCATATAATCTATGACAAATTAAACCACATCAACTTCAAAGATCTGTTCACATTCTACTCACCCTTTCGAAACACCAGTTCTGTCAGTGATTATTTTCACCTCTTTCACAGTACCGTATCTTTCAAAGAAACTCCGAATATCTGCTTCATTCATCTAAAAGAAATGAAGTTTTAAACTTCTTTAAACATATTCAGCTGTTTACAAGTCATCTCAGGCAGCCAGTACCCTTTCTAAACCCATCTTCTATCACAGTAAGAAGTCACTCACCTGGTCCAGAATTCTTTCACAACACTGCAATACCTTAAGATTGGTAAAGACACACACACAAAACAACCCACCAAAAACTAACCCAGGAGTTAAATTCCCACTTCCTTCCCACTGAAGTGCCCAACATGTATTTTTTAATTGCTTTAAGATAGAATACCCTTATATCAATTCCACCAACGAAGACTGTGTTTGGCATGATTTTTCCTTCTGGTAAAACATATCCTTGACTGGTTGTTGACAAACGAGTGTTCTCCTCTGAGACACCTGCACATGGGGCCTCCACATTCGCAGACTGCAAGATATAAACAGAAATACATATTTCAGTCAAATTATTGTAGTACACTAAGATACTAGAATGCCTGCATCTTCCTATAGATATAGCATAGGATTATGAAGAGTAATGAATTTCAATAGCAACTTAAAAGTACTTGCTGCAAATAGAATTAACTTTTTTCCAATGAACGGTCTAAGAAGCTTTAAAAAATTAAACCTAGACCTAACCTAGGTTAAGTAGCCCTTGTGACTACATGAAGCTTCATGACCACAGTAACACTAAAAGCTTCTCCTAACAATTCAACTGGTGTAGCACCATCCCTACTTCAGGTACTCTAAACTTTGGAATAGAGTTATGTGGTATTTTGAAGCCTAGTAATCTGCAATAGGTAGCATCCATTTTTTCAACATAATTTTCATGTTTAATGCACACATAAACTGCAGCTGTGAGTGACAAGTACTCAAACTAGACATCCATTAAGATAATGAGCAAGTTACAAGAACCAAACTGTAAGTATGGTACTGATGTGCCCAGCAACTGAAACAAAACCAGAACTATAATTCAGCCCTCCACAAAGGATTTCAGTGTAACTGAACCACGTTAACACCACACCATTACTAAAAGCCAGAGGGCTTGCCCCATCTCTTTTCCTGTACCTTCTTTGTACTAGCAAGTTTCAACACTTGTCACTTCAAATTAAGCTGGGTCAACTCAATTTGGCAGGAAGATTAATGTGAAGCAAGTCGTTTTTCACCCAGTTAGTATTCTGCTATTGTACAGAACTGAACCACCTTGCTACGCTGCCACAAGCACCAGACCCACCTCAGGATCAGTGGATGCAGAAGAGGAAATGGCGAAGGCTTAGCCTCTGCTTTCGAGTTGCACCAAGCCATTAATTCAGTTCAAAACCATTTCACAAAGTTCTATCTTAGAGTCTGGTTCCATTACACCAGATACTGTTGGCTACATTCAATTTACTCACCAACTATCCTTCCTATTGCAAAAGTAAACCCCTTCCCTTTATCGTCTAAAAAGTCCCTCTAACCTCCTGTGAAGTTGGAGACCACATTCCACAACAATAAAGACTGTTTAACAGAACATTTCTGCCTTAAACAGGAAAAAAATTGTTCTCCCACTCCCTCCTGTTGTACCAGGACATGACTGGAGAAGGTTAACAAACCTACATTTCACTGGAGAAAAATTCTGTAGTACTTTTGCAGACAGATCCACTTCTGACCCCACCTCATTCTGCAGTTATTTAAACACTTGTGCAAGCGTAAAAACATAAAGGGCAAAGCAAACAAGATGTGAAGAGATGACCATCTGTTTGGCTGTAGCCCCAGTTAAAGGGCATTTGAACTAGAGTCTGAAACTACAACTCCACAGCAACCTTAGGCTGACCTAACCATTGGCTTCTAGTTCTTTCTTTCTGGATCTGCTTAAGAGAAGCAGACTAAAAGAGATGTGTTCACTTTGCTCTGAAATTCTCTGGCAATTTAAAACGGGAAACCCTTCCCAGCAGAGGAGCCCAACAAGTGCCAGAACCAGCACAAGGAAGAGGGTGGGCACACAGACACTGCAGGTCTGCAAGACATCCATAGCCTTGACTACCATGAAGTGCAGCATTTGTTTCCCATGCTAGTGTTGTGAACGCTATTTTTAATGAAAATACATTCACTTAATGCTTTCACACACTAAGTATCTTAAAAGAAAGAGTTCATAGGCTACTTAGGCATTCTGACAAATTCTGACAGTCTACATTAAAATTAAGCTTGAAGACTCGTTATTACAAGGATCTCTTAGAAGCTGAAAAGGGGCTGTTGCTGAAAAATGCAGTTGTAAAAGTCTCCTCCTTTCCAAGTTACTTTTCAAGTCTTCAGTACTAGAATTCAAAACTTTTGCCAAGTCAAACAAAGCACTGCCCTATCTAAAATCGAGTTATTACCAGCACAATGTGTTATTTTACTACCTAAAAGATGGCACTTCTACATACAGTATGGGCAAAGAACTCAAGAATGCTGTTAAATCAGTGTCAAAAGCCTGAACCCCCATACGTTTTCAAAATCTGAAGTTGATGAATTAGCTACCCTGAAATTGTGGCATCACCTGATGAGACCCGACACTTCAAAAATACCTTCAGTGAGTATTTTCATTTATCCATCTCATTAATTATCACAGAATCACAGAATCACAGAATCTTAGTGGTTGGAAGGGACCTTTGAGATCATCGAGTCCAACCACATGAAAAAAAAAAAAAAAAAAAACACAAACTTTCCAAAATTAATAAATAAACAAACAAACAATCGCAGTTCAAGCACTTAAAGTTTTCATTACCTACCTCAGTGCTCTGGACTAAGGAGAATGAGAAGGAAAAAAAAAAAAAA
>VXBJ01002849.1:1682636-1757416 GCA_013400055.1 Nycticryphes semicollaris | reverse complement strand
GGCCCCAGAACTGAGCCCTGAGGGACACCACTGGTGACTGGCCGCCAACCGGATTTTGCTCCATTAATCACAACTCGCTGGGCACGGCCATCCAGCCAGTTTTTAATCCAGCGGAGGGTACACTTGTCTACACCGTGATTTTCCAGTTTCTCCAGGAGAATGCTGTGGGGGACGGTGTCGAAGGCCTTACCAAAGTCCAGGTAGACAACATCCACAGCCTTCCCCTCATCGAGAAAGCGGGTCACATGGTCATAGAAAGAGATTAAGTTGGTCAGGCAGGACCTCCCTTTCATAAACCCATGCTGGCTGGCCCTGATCCCTCGGCTGCCCTGCACTTGCCTTGAGAGCTCACTCAGGATGATCTTCTCCATGATCTTTCCCGGTACCGAGGTCAGGCTGACAGGCCTATAGTTTCCGGGATCCTCCTTCCGGCCCTTCTTATAGATGGGCGTCACATTGGCCACCCTGGGCGTCACATTGGCCACATTTCTGCATGTCAGGAAACCTAAGGCTTACTGAGTTTTTCAGCTCAGAAGTTAACAGAGGGAGGGTGGGTTTTCCCCCCCCACCCCTTTCTCTCATCACAAGGTAAATTTAACCACTGCTTTATTGCTTATATTAGCAAGCAATAGTTTTGATGTCAGGAAACTCGATTAACCTCTTCATTATAATAATCGTGGGAATACTTAAAGGGGAAAAAAACCTCACCGTTAGGGCCAGGTGATGAATATACCTGGATATTCAAGTGGGTTACAAACATCACTCGGTCTTATGCACATCTACGAGAGAAACACCTTCACTTTCTTCATAGCCACAGTAGTGGCCGAAGTGCAAGTACAAATCCCTGATTTCTCAGCCTTCTCCCCGTCTTCGCTCTTCAATTTAAAGTCAGCGGTAAACATTTTCAATTTAAACATTTAAAACCGCCGATATAGGCCCGGCTGCGCGGACTCCCTGTGCCGGGAGAGCGGTTACCATGGCAACACACCGCCGGGAGAGAGAACATGGCTGCCAGCAGGGGGACAACAGTGTCGTCTCCCCATTCGGCAGCAGGTGGAGCCCCCGCTCAAGTACTACCGTACCGCGCTCCGACTGCTTAACTTTTATGTTGGTGTTCAAGTGTCTCCGTTACAGCCGCGAATTCCGTTTTTCAAATGAACGAAAAACCTAACAAACTAATGCCTGTAGAAGAAACGGTAGCTTTCATGGTGATGGAGCAACATGAGAGTTCTGGCAGCAACTCCCACCGACCACACGGAGCCTCACAATGCCCCTTTTTTTTTTTTACTGATACGGGTTAAAAAGCGAAAAAAAAGAAAAAAAGCCAAGAGAGGACGCCCCCAGGCCGGCGCGTTATGGAGGCGCCGTTCCGCCGCCATTTAACGGCCTCACGTCCTGCGGGCTTCGCACGTCGCCTAACGACGTCGGTTACCAGGCGAGGCCAGCGGGATGACGGTTTCGCATCTCCTGAAGAGATGCGAGGGGAAGGCGCCCCTGTGAGGGGGATGGAAACTGTTTGAAAGCCCTCGGGGCAAGAGGTCTCCGCTGAGCGTAACAGCAAGCTGGGAGCAGACAAAGCCGACCGGCGCCCAGCCCGAGCAGGGGGAGGCGCGCCCGGCGTGGCGCCATGTGGTAGAGCCCCACGAAATGGCCGCCGGTATCATGAAGCGTCTCCCGCTGCGAAGCCCTCACTAGAACGCAGCGCCGATAGCCGAGACGCTTTCGCCACACACAAGCCCTAGCCTTTGTACTTGCAGTATTAACCCCCCCGTCTGTAATCCTTCACCTCCTCTTAGGACTTTGGAGCCTTCAAGGTATTAAAAATGACAGTACCCTCAGGGGTTCAGCCCAGGCAGTGGCGCATCCCTCACCGCCTTACCAGGGGAGGCTACCGGGGCTGTGGAGATCCCCGTTCCTCGCCTTGAGGACAAACTAAGAAAATTAATACTCCTGCCTCCGCTCCTCGGGAACGGGAACCACGGAAGCCACTACACCGTCCCACGGCTCAGCTTCCAAGAGCACCGCCTGCACCCCACTTCCCACTGCGCAGACCACGGCTCCCCTTTCGTCCCTCCTCCTCCTCCACTCACCATCATTCACCGAAGCTGAGGCAGCGCCCACACACTTAAACGAGGCTTTAAAAACAAAAACAATACGAACTTTTCCGAGAAAACAAACACCGGAGAATCTTCTCTTTTTTTTTTTTTCTCGCTATTTTTTTCTTTTTTTCTTTTTTTTTTTTTTTTAAAGGAGGAGAAAAGCAGCGCCTCTCGGTTACCGCTCTTCTCCTTAAGTATCCCCAAGCGGGAAGGGGCGGGGAGAGGCCGCACCCGCCCTCGCCGCCCTCTCACACCTGGCGCCGGCGAGGACCCGGCGGGGTCTGTGGCCCCTCGCCCCCTCCCTCCCGCATTCCCCGTGTCAGTCTTTGTGTTGTCTGTGTTTTAGGAGGCTGGTGTCTGTAGACAAAGGGTGAAGGGTATCGTAGCTTTTCTGTCAGGAGATAAGGCGGGACAGTTGTTTGCGGCCTTGTTGAGCGGGACTGCGTGTGGTAGCAGCGCGCTCCTGTCATTTTGACAAGGACTAGCACTTGGTGTGCTGAGGTTTGAGAGTGGTGTATTGTTGAAGAGGTTTTCACTCACTTTGACACAAAAGCTGAAGCTTTGTCATCAGTGTTTTGGTGAACCAATGTAACAGCTGTTCCAGGGCAAATTGTTTTCATCAGGTCTCTTACTGCCTGTGCTGGAAACCAACCTGCTCTCCATTCAATCTCTCAAGACCTTTCTAGAAGGAAGCTTCTCTAGGAGCCCTTCTAGTTCTACATAATAAGATGCTCATACTGACTCTTGTTCAGAACAGATACCAATTTGAGAAAGTTTCAGGGAGAGGAATAACGTGGATACTTCACCAAAATAAACCCAACTTCTGACTGAGCTAGTTTAGTAAGTTTTTTGTTTTGTTTGGGTTTTTTTTCATAGGAAAAGCGTAAGAATTATACTTGTTTATGATGAAAAATGGAAGTACAAAGCTAAAATGATCAACTGAAGTGTGTTTAACAAGAAAGCTATCTTTACCTATGAGACTTTATTTCTTCTAATGTGTAGAAATTTTAACAATGTGTGTTCAAATTTTTCAGATGCTGATACTAATAATCAAAAGCAGATTCCAGCACTAGATATACCTGGCCCCAGAGGTGGTTTAGGTAGTAGCAATAACAAAGTCCTGATGACAGAAGATATGTTTATGTTGACTATAGAAGATATTTTGCTCAAGCTAGTGGGGTTGCTGTAATTAATCTAAAGATAAGTCTATGCATGGGGTTTCAGGCAACTAATGCATGTTTACTTGAATAAAAGAGATTCCCTACGATACCATATCAGATCTTTTAAATTTTTATTTGAAATAGCCGAGACCTTGAAAATATGGTCCAACAATTCTATACCTTCTTCAATACAATGGATTAATATTTGGCCTTAAGCATGGCAACAGGTTAGTATCCTATTTCTAAAGAGCAAAAAAAGTAATCCTTTTACTACCTTTAAAACTAAAACTAGTCTTAATACTCAAAAATAGAGCAGAAACAAGATTGGGTGGGTGGTTTTTTACCTTCTTCACTCCTTTTTATGGCCCTAACTGGAAGTGTTCTGAATGATCTCATGTTTGCTAATAAGTGGAAGACAACTGTCCTGGAAATGTTAATACTAACACTGTTCCAAGAAAAAGAACTCTTTACCTTTTATCATGGAAATGGTGAGTATTGCCCTCTTCTAGCAAAAATAGTATGATTCCACTGAAAAAAAGTGGTGTAGTTGCTATAAAAAAGCAACCCCTTACCAAGGCATTATAGATTCTAGTGTTGTGATGTTATCCTGCTGAGCTTCTGTGGACTGGCTTTGGGTCAGGATTGTGTCCTGTTTCTCCTTAGCTCAGTATTAGCTTCTCAAATTGGAAAACATCTGTTGCTTAAAACAAAGGAGAGAGTCATTTATTTTCTGCTGCCAATACACAAATCTCAAAAGAGGTGGAGGGAGTGGAGTAGGAAATTGTTGTCTTGGTTTGTTTTATTAATATTGCTACTGGATGGGTTATTGCTCAATAGCTTTATTAGTTAAAAGCACTAAGTAGCAGCAGAAGAAACAGATTTTATATTCTGCTTACCATACAGTGCTTTTCACTTTAATACACATTTAAAATAAGAACATGGTGTATCTTAGCCAAATTGTATTCTCCTGGAAACTTACGATTTTAAGTAATCTAGAAGCTATGATCAGTTATTGTGATTTTCTCAATGTTACTATAAAGATGAATTGGGACTTGGCTTTCTTTGTGTAGGTTGTTTGTGGTGTTTTTATTGTTTGTTCTGGTGTTGGGTTTTGTTTTTGGTTTTGGTTGTTTTTTTTTTAAATTAGAGTTACAGGTAAATCAAAGTAATTCAGGAAGTGTCTGTGGTTTGGGATGTGATAGGCTGCAGTGGGTGAGAGGATTCTACAAAAAAATCTGATGAAAAATTACCAACCTGATTACAAATAGCAGTGGTTACCTCTTACAATTTAATAGTCAGAAGTATGTAGTTTAAAGATTTAGTCTTCCTAGACTTCCTAGCACTTGAATTTTAATAGTATTTATTGGAACTCTTCTCCCATTTTCTTGAGAATCATGTTAAGTCTTTCTGTAAAGGTAAAGCAGCTAACTGATTAAACTGATTTATCTTCCTATGTCGCTAACTCAGATGCAAGGCCTCAGCTGTCGCAGGCCGCAGTTAGCACAGAGCTTCCCAGCCAGTTCAGGCCCAAGGTATCTGCTGCTCTCCAAAGAGAAATCCAGAATACTGTTGCCTAAGTGTATAAGACCACCGAGTCAGCTGGAGCTTGGAAGCAGGTATCTCTAGGTCTTTTCCTTAAAATGAGTTCCCCAAAGGTAAAAAAGGCTCAACACCAAAAGACTGGCTTTGTTCAAACTAGTAATTAAACAGGACAAGGGATTGGGGTTTTTTCCAGAGAGAAAAAAGAGCACTAAATAAGACAGAATAGAATTCTTTTTAAAATATAAATAATCTCCCCTTGCCATCCTAATACTTCCAGAAATCAATTTATTTTAATAGGCAAGAAGCCACTGAGCTGACAATCAGCAGATAGGCAAGGGCTGCTTTGAATGGTAACAAATTGTACACACCTCCTGTAGTTTCTAGGAGGTTGGTTTTTTTTTCATTGCAAGGGGGTTTTGAATATCTGTCTGCTTTTCTCATTAGTTTCCTGGGTGTGCTGCTGGTTCTTCTACCTTTTCTCTCACCCTACAGACTCTGGAAACTTTTCTTCCATGAGCATGGTAGGGAGTGCGAGTTGCTTGCAGTGACAGGAGCTGTGTCCCTTCCTTCAGGGAGATTCACCTTAGTGCCTCTTCTGTTAACAGAACAGAATTTCGAAGCCAGAGAACAAATACTGTCTGTCACACAGGTTTCACTGTGTGATGGCATTACTAATGTCATTTTGTCACTGCCTTGTGGAGCATCACCCTTCCATCTGCTGTAGATGAAAGAGGAGGAGGAAAAGCAGCATCCTGTAGCGCTATATACTCTGGAGGGAGATGCCAGCCTTTATGGAAACATTACATCCCATGGCTCAACTGCCTCCCTTGGGCCTGATTTAACACATCTTTTGCCCAGCTGTCTGCTTCTGAAAGGTTTCAATGTGCTTCTGAGCCTAATGGGTGCTCACGGGGTACACTACATGCTGTGGATGGTTCTTTCTGGAGAAACACTAAAAATCCCCCTGCAGTTCATTACTATTGAGAACTAAAATATTTATCCTCTTATGCCTCTGAATCCAAATATACCTTTTGGCTTATACCATTTGGACCCACTCTGTATTGCCTAAATTTCAACCAACACCTCAGCAAAGCAATGACTTCCACTGAGTCTGCATTTTTTATTTGATGAAATAAACCCAACAAGTTGGGCTTTATCATTTTTTCATTTTTATAAGAATTACCTGCTGAAAAGGATAGAATTGGGAGAAGGGTAATGGTACTTTTAAACCTTGTCTTATGAAAAATCCTCATGTGCAATACTATTTACGGTATATGTTATAAATTCTTTGACCTTCTTCAGATTAGTTCTGACCACCAATTAAAAATAACAGGCATTTGACATGACTGAAATTGTGGGCTGTAATCTTGTATGCATATCCAGACTCTTGTACACTAGTGCATAGAATTATAAAGTCTAAGAAGAAAACTTAGTACATTGACTCTGCAGATGTATTTTGAATCTTGGTCAAATCTTTCTGATTTGGGGCTGTTTTCATTTATGGTTTAAAGAGTACAGGCTTTCATATCTTGTGATCTTTTACATCTCTTGGTCCTGATTTCTAGCTGAAGGTTTTGACTTCCTCTTGCACTGAACTCTGCCTGTTGAGTTTATTATTCTCCTAAATTCAAGGAAACTGCATTCTACCTTCCCTGAAGGTTTCTGCCCTATGTGCTGACATGATGAAGAAGATGGGAAACCAGCAGTGGATATTTGCCATTTTCACTCATGTAAGGAAAACTACTTGATGCGCATACCTAGCAATGAGTTCCTCACATCAGTGCTGACTGCCACGTTTGCAGACAACAGTTGAGAACCCACGCTGTTTTTTGGAAACAAAACAGTTGAACCATTCTTGGGGTAAAAGGTCTTATAACGCTGCTTTGAGCTCTTTCTGCTGCCCCCATCGGTTTACTACAGGACACTCCCTCCCTGCTGGAAAAGAGATTAAAGCTTCTGTCTTGACTAGTAAGATATCCCACCGTCCCTTGTAATGAGTCACTCCAAACCTTTCCCTAGTCACCAAACAGCAGCATTTGGTGGTATGAGGCTGTTGGAGTTTATTTATGGATGCCGTTAAACCGACATCTTCCTGACTGAAGCTCACTTCAGGAAGGAAGAGGAGGATGAATGATCACCTGCTGAGCTCGGTATTAGAATAAAATATTTACAGTAAACACTACATTTCTAGCTTGTCTTCTCCTTTCTTACACAAAGAGTTAAACAGTCAACAGTAGGATATTTGAGTTGTGTTTGGTTATTTGAGAGTTAATAGCAGCTTGAGTGAGCTCTTTAACAGCTATTAGACCAGTAACTACAGAGTTCTTAAGGACGCAGTACGGAATAGTTGAGGTTTATTTGCATATGACTGTCCACAATTGACAGCTTTACTGGTAGAGCTACCCTTGTACCGGTCATATCAACAAAGTCTAATGATGTAAACACAATTCATGTCTACATGACAAATGGGTAGAGAGGCCCATTTGCTGAAAGTGGCTATATTCCACTAAAGGAGAAATAAGTTACATTATCCAAGTTACTTTTCCAGTATAACTGCATTTGCAGTAGAACTCGTAGCTGAGATGTATATACTGTCAAAAAAAAAAAGTTGCATTCGGTCTGTATAGCAAGCATATTCTGCCAAAAATTCTTGTATAAATAAACCCTACAAAATCTTTTGCAAACTTTATACCTCGGTTTGTTTTCTACAGCAGTGGGAATCCTTTAGGAAGGACAACAGCTTCCTCCACATGCTTTAGCCAAGGGGAGCCAACAAGCATGTTCAGATAGTTTTTGGTATTACACTACTTTTTGTCTGTTGCGGTGTTGGTACTCAACTAAGCCAGAAGTCATTGCCTGCCTGCAAAGTGCACTTGCTTTTAGAGAGATGTAATTTTCCAAATCCTTTGCAACCTGTCTACCAGGTGAAAATCATATATTCAAATCTTGAATAAGAAATAAGTAAGGTATTGATTACATAAGGGTTATCATTGTGGTATATCTCACAAAGCTGATGGTGTAAGGTTATAAAAAACTAAATCCACTTTAGATTCCCTTTTTTTTTCTTTTATCCACAGGAACATTTGATGATCAGTTGTCTGAACCAGCAGCCAAAATTGTTACTTCTCAGGCATTCAAAAATATTTGAATCAAAGGAAACAAAGAAGAGGAATGGTAAGTACCGAAAATGGGCTGTGTCCAAGTTTCAAAAATCTATTATCAGTCTAGACATATGTTATGCCAAAAATATTGGGTGGTTATGCTGCTGTGCAATACTAGCCTTGTGGCCTGTGCTCTCGCAAACCCTTCTTGGAAAACTTTTGTAAGGGCATTTTCATCTTCTTGTTTTCCCCTTCCACTTGAACATCAATGTGCTGGAACACCTCATTTGTTCCTTTGTGTCAGGACCAAGCCAAGGCGGTATGCATGTGTGCCCAACTGTCCCTGGGGCTGGGGCTCTGGCATACAAATTCCTTTATTCCACAAGATAGAGGGAAAGAGAGAGGTTCCAGTCCTGTGTGCCATCTGCTGATGTAATCTTTGTCATGCAGTTATTGTGGACTATGAAACAGTCCTGACCCTCAAATAAGATCAATTTGTTTATGAAGTGAGAGGAGAGAGAAAACTACAAGGCCTGAAACCTAAAAACCCTTCTTCAGAAAGCTAAGACTAATATATCGTTTCACTACTGTGTATTTCCTTTTTTTTTATATATAGATATTTAGAAAGGTCAAAATATTACTCATTACTAATTTTTGATCAGTTATTTAATTTAAGATGCCTCTTACAAGGAGATCCCTACAAATAGACATCTAGGCCAGCCCAAAACTTCTTCTGAATTAAAGCCTACTGATTTTTTTACCTTTTTTTTAAATCCTGTTTGGTCACAAGTAATTAAAATAGTCTACAAATTATTCTGATTAATTCCATATATGAGCAACTCTCATTCCTGAACGAACCAGTTTGTTTTAACTCAAGTGGAATGAGGCACTTCTGTAATAAGAACGAGCCCATAAGGAATTCATCAGAAACAGTTCCATGTGTAGAAAACCCTTAATTAACTTTTGAATGAGTTTCATTTGCAGTGTCTTTGCTGGAACGTATATTTGGATCTAGATGTTTATATATCAGATACTAAACTCTTTGCAAATCGGGTGCTAAATCTTTGGATTAGAGTTTTGCCAGAAGTCTTAATGATGAATTTTTTTTTCCTTTTAGAAGTCTTATTATATATTGGTGGGAAACCAAAATTAGAACAAGAATTTTCCAAGTTTTTAATCAGTATGTTATGCTTTCTGATTCTATGTTACATGAGTAGTAATTTCCTTTTTTTAAATTTAGGTTCTTGACTTTACTCAAAAAATAAATAGCATAAACCTCTTACATGCTTTTAATAACAAAATTACTCAAGGTAATATTGAATGTTCTGGAGTAAACTTTCACACTGTAAACTTTCATTGCCAGAATGATTGGAAATTTCTTTATTGAGGTGAATTTATAGATTAGTGAGTTAATAGATGTTTATGTTCAAAGATGTGTTTGGTGTCCTTCCTGAGCTGTTTGATTTAGGCTAAAAAGATAACACTGTAGTCTAATATTTTGATTTATACGGGTAATCAGAGTCTCCTCAGTTTGAAATACAGTACAGGCCATACGTTTTCATATAATAGTATAGTAAATACCACTGTTGTATCTGTGAACATTACTCCTACTAGTGAAATGATATCAATTACAGAATAAAGGGTGTCTAAGACTAAAAAATATACTTTTTTTCTTTTAATTGTTTTTTGCATTCACTAGCAGTAATTTACCTAGATCTTTGAGAATTTTCATTAATCTTTCTCTGTTTTCCTTAAATACTAACTTATTTTCACTGGCTACATTTTAGTGTTAGTCTTGTGTTGATAGACATTTCTTCGTATTCAGTTAAAATCATCATTTTGTACATGTAAATCATGTTCTAATTAGAAATACTTTTTTTTTAATGGTGTCTAGAAAACCACTAGTCAGCTCTGATTTATCACAATGACTTATATAATGAGAGAGGATGGAGTGTTGGGGAGCAGAGCAGATTCTGATACTTCTGAGTGCCTTTATGTATAAAATGTGTCCACAATTTCATTCATTATATTTCTCTAAAGAAAAATAAAGTCTCAATTTTATTCTCCGCTTTTAATATTTTCTTCCATTTCTGAATAGGACTGATGTAAAGGGTATTATATCAAGCCACATGGCTGCTGTCTCCTGTTGGTGTGGCACTTGACTTAAGAAAATTTAAGAAATGTTTTTTTGTCAGGGATAAAAAAGAAGCAAAGCCCTCAAAATATTCCTTATTCAATGGAAGCATCAATTACATGCTCAGGAAACCCTTGCTTAACAGAATTGTCTCGATTCAATTTTACACTGTTCCTTTTGTGTCCTCCATTGCACAGGCATTCCCTGACTTGTTGCTTGAAATGAGGAACTTTCTGTAAGATTCTGAGTGTTCATAACGTTGATGTGCCTGCAGTTTTTCAAAACACGGATACCCCCACGGTTGCCACAATAGACTGGAAAATAATTGTTACAGAATTATTACAGAACAAAACATGTGGAGGGGTCTATAGCCACAAATGGCGGTGGGGCTCAGGAGAAACAAGGCATTGGACAATGGGCTTTTGCATACTGGGATGGCGGTACTGGGCTAAGGTGACTCAAGCATTCAGAACTAATACCAGTCATTCAGTATAATTAGATGGGATGTACTGCATTTGAGACCTTTTTGTTAATAGTTTCTTGTAGCTGCACATAAAATGAAGATTGAGCTACAAAAGCATACTCTGGAAACTCTGTCCAGCACTGTGAGAATAAGTCACTTTCCAACCCACAACCTTGTGAAAAGCCACCAAATCAGAAATTGGATACAGCTCAGTTTCACTCTGCATGACTACATGACCCAGTGTGATGAGGTGTAGAAAAAGCTGAGATGATAGCTCAGATCATGTTATTTGCAGAAGCAGGAATGATCTAACCAAGTTGATGCAGAATTTTGTATAATTCCTCCTGAACCTGGAAGACACAAATGGTGAGGTAGGGACTCCAATTTGCAGCAGAAGGGAGACTGTTCAAAGAAGACTGAACCTTGTAGGACTGAAGCTTGTTTAGAAAAGGATAAAGGTCAGCAATTTGGCAATATTGGCAGCTCTCTGGCATTTCCCAGCCTTACAATGCTGTACCTGAGCCTGTAGAAGGCTGACATTCCATGTGTCCTGCACAGCAGTCCTTGCTCTGATGGCCCCAGTGGACATTTCTCCATGCAAGTTGTTTCCACACATATAAATCGTTACTTTTTGCTGAAGCTAAATTGCCTCTAGTTCTAAGCCAAGCTGCTTACAATTAGCTTGGTCACTTCTAGCATAACACAGGATCTGCAGTTAAGGATCCTGATAGATTTCACAATCGTTTAGTCCTGGATACTGGCTTCTTGTCACACCGATAGTTCTGTCACTCTGATCCTTGCATATGACTGGGCCTTAACAGTAAATCTTGATAAATTATTAGTAATTCTGTCTCACATTTTTATAATATTGACATCTCAAGCATTCAAAAATCATAGTTGAGGTCACGAGTGATCATTGTATCACTTAAAAATCAGGAGCTTCAGAAAGACACACATTCATTGTTCTTTTTGTCTGCTTTCTTGTCTTCCAGTGCTTTGGGTTTGCATTTTCAAGCTCTTTTTAGCAATCAAAAATTAGAAAAAATTTCTGCCAAAACCAAGTGTTCATGATAATATATTAGGCCTCCAAAAAGAATTCATTTTAGGATTATGACATTTTAGAAAAATACTTTGGCATAGATTTCTGGGTGGGTGCCAAGCTTTTGCTGTGCATGTACTTTATATTTTGGGGGCCTAAACAACTAATGATCAGAATGGAAAGTGGTGTGTGTTGGGGTTTTTTGTTGCTGTTGTTTTTAATTGAGAAATTTAGCATTCACGTGGTTCTATTAGCTTGAAGAACAAGAGATGTACCACTTGTGATAAAACCCTGCATCTGTTACTCACTTCACTATATTTCTCCGTTCATCTACTTAGTATCTGGCTTATCTACTTTGCAGTAGAGCAAGGGGATCTGAAAGTGCTCATATGAAGCCCTATTGAGAAGAAATTTGTTAGTTACAGAGAATAAAAATAAGGTTTGCAAAGTGAATGATGTCCATTGTGTATGTTAAGATTCATTTTCTGTTGCAGAAATTAAGTTTTATCTACATCTAGTTATTATACTTACTGTGATAATAAATGTTCTAGAGGTGCCTGGAATAAAGATATATACAATTATACTTGAATTTAATGTTCATGTCCAGAAAGCAGTAGCTGAGAGATGATCAATACTAAATATTGTTGACCCGTGTGACATTTTACTTGGACCTTGTGTAGTCTGTACTGAAGCATTAAAAAGGCACCTCTTTCACTTTTAACAGCTAATTGTGTAGTTAAGAGGCAGAAAAGACTTAGCAGGGTCAGGATGCTCTCAGTTAGGAGAAGAAATAGAAAAGCATAAAAACATATAAAGAATTATATAATAAAAGTCTTGGAACATGATTTTAAAACTAGTAGCTGGAGTGGTTTCAGCCCCAAGTCTATATGAGCTATTCACTGAGAGTGCTAATATTTCTATAACTTAGATAGCTTCCCACACTTGCAGTCCAGCATTAAAATGAGCCAAGATCCTTGACTGTAATGTTGAAATAACACTGTTGGAAAGTGATGTTACTTGGGCAATTACTTGGGCTGATGGACTTTTGCTTAAAAAAAAAATCACTTTAGTGGTCCAGTTACCATGACTGTTGTTCCACATTTCCCATTCATTATAAACCTGTATTTTCTTAATTATAAGAACAAAAGGATGCCCTGATCTGCACAGCCTGTTTGGGCAGTTGTGGCTCAGTCTTTGCCATCTTCCTCCCAAGTCTATCTCCCAAAGATTAGGATAGGTGGCTGTGGGCATCTCCACTCTGCAGAAGGCAGAGAGACAAAAGTTAGGCTTTACTGTCCCTCATTTCTCAACTGATAGGGCTTTCCTGTCATATAGCAAACAGAACATCCATGTCAGACAAGTGAATCTGAAAGACCTGTGGTCCCAGCAGGAAAGTTGGTAAATGAAGAGGTGGATTTGCAAAGAAAAAGCATGTCAAGGAAGACATCAGTGGGATCCCAGCATGGTGCAGTCTCCATCATAGGGTGATGCCAGGCAGATCCTGACTCCTGACAAGATCACATTGATGAGGAAGCGATGAAAGAGAGAGAGAGCACCTTATACCTAGTCCTTGTTAAAAGGTTTGATACTGGGCAATATGATTTTATGTTTTGATGCCAGTATTGGGAAGGATTCAAACACTATTGCCTCCAGCTGCTGTGGAGAATGTTAAAAAACCGCAAGACAGTAAATAAGAATCATTCTTTAAGAGGGGGAAAAACTGAAATGAAAGCCCAAGAAAATGAGCAAACAAAGAAGTGTTGGAATATGTCATTCATTCGGGGAGAACTGGTGCAGTTTTGAATACCAAATCAGCATGGCAATGGGTAAATAAGATAGTCTTAGACATTTTAATTATTGTTGCTCTTACCTTGCAGTTCAACTTAAAATTCTTTAAATGTCTGCAATGAGCTGCTAAAAGCCCTTCTAGTGACAGTATTTACAGTAAGTTATTTTCATGGCAATGTCTGCTTTTTTTAAAATGCTGTTTGTCTAGACTGCACCTACTAAACATGGCACAGAGGAGGCCAGGGACACCGCTGCAGTACAACAACCAACAAACATCCCTTCCCCATAAACGGTGGATCAGATTTAAACTGAAGGCAGAAAGTATCATCTTGATTTTGACCTCTCTAATGGTAGCAGCTGGATTATTGAAAAAAGCATATCTCTGTTGTAAACACTGGATATTTTCTCTGACAACCTGAAAACCCTTGGGAAAAGCCAGTCTTAATCATGTGCCTAATTGATGCTTGAGCTTTAATGAATATCTGATTCAGAATGTTGCTACTGATAACATAGGCCACTCCACGAAGAATATCCTGTCTTCCATGATATTAGAACTACCAGAATTTCGCTTACAGTAGTCAGGGACTCCTCACTGTTTACAATTTACTTAAACAGAATGAATTTTTATTCCTACTTGCTATCATTTAGACATACTGACCTGACTTCAACCTACTAGATGTGTTTTACCGTTGTTTTTAAACAATTAAGCTGAAACACCTAATTTTTATGAGATGTCTATGCTCAAAGTTTCTGTCATAACATTTGTGTCCCTCATTTAGAAAAAGCTGTGTTTTTATTATCGTGTTCTTCCCAGGAATGGTAGTTTTACTGCAGTGGTACAAACCTAGTGTGTCTATGCTGGAAGCGCTTTGATTTCATTGACTGATGCTCTAATGCTGATGAACTGTAGATAGAACAGTTATTCCACTTGGAATTAATTTCCTGTCTAGAATAGGTTATATTTAAACCCTACGAGCTGAGTAAATTTGTTCATCTTCATTACATTAAAAGCGTGTTTTTAACCTGCATGATCTAAGTAGCAGAAGAACTATTTTTCAGTACTCCAGCCTGTGTGGCAACCACTGGGGACTCTAGTTTCTGCTTTGCTAGTTCATATGAGAAAAGTGAATTTTGTGTCTTCAGTAGAATTTGAGATTATCTTAATTCCCAGACCAGTTCTATGCTACCAAGGCACAATGTTTTGACAATCCCTATATATACAGCTATGCCAACACAAAACTTCTGGTAGTTTGTCAGTGTTGTCTGTTGCAGTGGTGTCTAAAAAGAAAGTGCTGGTATCCTGCATTGTCCCAAGGAGTGCAGCTGTGCCATATTAGTGGGGTGCTGGAAATTCTTCCAGTACAGAGTAGCTCTTAGCCCAATTATTTTGAGGTTGTGAGGAAGACAATTGCCATGTTGTGTTTGGAACAAGCCTTCCAGCTGTAACTTATCCCATACTATTGCAGTTTATTTGAAACTGAAATATTCAAATCAGAAATATAGGTGGTTTATCTAAATCAACACCTATTAAAAGACCAGAAAAAATGGTGCTAATCACAAAATTCAATGCGGACTTTAACCAGCATTTGTGCTTTTAGTTTAAAATTGAGGCTTGTTAAAAATCTGTATGTGATAATAATAGTTCTGATACTGATATTATGGTTCCTGAGTAATCACATTCTTATTCAGCTAAGAGGAAATGGATTTTTGCTCAATTGTATATTCAGCCAAACTGGGTATTTTTCCTGATGGAGTCTGTGAAACTGGGACATACGTGTAGATTCTGAGTTGGACACAACAGTCCTCTGTTGCACAGATGCCATGACTGGTTTTTATTATCCATAATATTCCAAAAGTATTGAAAATGTCTTTCCACACATTTCCAGCTGACTTAAATCCACTGTATATAAGCTACTTTTATAACTACGTGAAATAAACTCTTCTGTAAATAAAACCAGTGACAAATGAATGATACTCAGATCAGAAGCAGAAGTATCTTATTTTCTGAAACTATGCAAGAAGTAGAAAATTGATGGTCAAGGTGTAATTTTAAGGTAGCTCCATTTTGCATATGATAGACAAGCTTGGGGCCTGTTTACTTATGATGTAGTGTCTGCTAAGAACACAAGAACGAGAATGTGTGCAAGTGAAAGTACAAGCAACTCTGTCTACAGGTAAATCAACTTGCAGAGTTGACTGCTTCATAAACTAGAGAAACTACACGAGCACTTTGTTTTACAGTCTTCCAGCCAAGATTTTTGCTGTTCTATTTCTGTGCTCAAGCAGAAGTCAGGAAGGGGAACAAAAGCAGCCTTGGTGCCCATTCTTAGTTGTGTCAAGGAACGGACAGAGCAGCGAGGTCTGATCCTGCCCTTCCTTTTTTTGCCATTCTCGGGAAGGGAAAAATGGCAGTGTTGTTGCACACCCACACGAGAGCCCTGTGCTGTCCAAATTAATCTCCAATGCAGGTATTAAAGCCTTTATCCTTCATGTAAGATTACTTGATAACACAAAATCTGAACTTTCACTTTTTCTCTGGTGTCATGATGATGGGCCTGATTTTCTATGCTTTAGGTCATTTCTTATCTTGTTTATATATTTCTTTCTTATCCTTTAAGTTATTTTTTCACTTAATTTAATGAGTTACCAGAGCTATACAACTGGATACTGGCATTACTCCTTCTGTTAGTAAGACTTAAACCACTACAATTTCACTAGCCTCAGTGAAACTACCTGACATTGGCCTGTAATAGCGTAGCTGAGGAAAGAATTGGTATCTGCATGTCTTCTACTATGTAATACTACAGTAATCAAACCAAAAGAACATTGAATGAAAAGTCCACCTTTTTGTGTTCCTTCAGTTTGTTAACACATTACTTAACCATGAAAGGGTGGAGAGATAAGTATTATGCAGTATAATCATTGAAGCATTGATATTTTTCTAGTTCATATGTATATCTCATGAGAGAGATGAGCACTTTTAATCTGTTGTACTATATACTCAATTTTTATGTTCTTTCAACTGTAACAGTGATAAGTTGTATTTTCATTTGGAATCAAGGTGTGCTTTAGCTAATTTATCTTTCTTGTTCTGTCCCATAAAATTCAAATGACTAGAAGTCGCTGGATAGTATTATGTGGGACCTTGTCTACGGAGAACAGCTTTATTCATGTTGATGTCAAGGGCTTTACCTTGCAAAGACCTTATCCACTCAAGAATTATGAAAAGATTCAAAAAGTTTGCTGATAAAATATTTCAATAATAGTATTTTCATGCTTTTGCTAGAGAACATCAAGTTCTGAGCTGAGACATGCTGTGATCTAAGCCACAACCTCATGACAAGCCAATAGTAAAAGTATGATATGCTTTTAAAAGAAGAACCATCTAATTGTGCTTCCTTGCTTTTAGAGGAGCTGCCTGCATCTTTGTCATAAGCCATCACTTCTGCTAGCTGATGACTTGGGGAGGAATACGGCTTTTGATATAAGAACTTCCTAAAAACCAGGAGCTTTCCTCAGGAAAAAAAAAATAGGCTATCTGAATTCTAAAGGATTCTAATGGACTTAAAATAAGCACTCAGCCTTACCATCTTGTCTTCAGTTGAGTGCCTAGTACTCAGTGCTCAATCTATTAACCTTGCAGGAGATACTACAACTGGTAAATAATTATTTTTTAAAGTAGAATCATAGAATGGTTTGAGTTGGAAGATCATCGAGTTCTAATCCCCCAGCTTTGGGCAAGGACACCTCCCACTAGGCTGAGATGTTCAATTACATTTGTCTTAATTGTGAATTTTTGTCTTAATTGTGAATTGTGAAAGCTTGGCATGCTTACAACTGCAGCTGGGTTGTCAGGTGAAGGTTGACATGATTACATTAAGTGGATGTGAGTCAATAATCTTTCTGAGTATCATCCCTGCATTGTAAAAATAGGGACTGCTGGAGGCCCAGTTAAGAACTTACTAAATAGTATGAACTTAATAGTTTGCCTCAACCCAATCCTTGTAGCAGTCTGGTTCCTCTTCCTGCTGCCTCTCTGTAACATTTGGCATACCTGATTTGTAAAAGTCACCATAGAAAAATATTTACAAAGTGCCTTGCAAAGAGCTAACCAGTACATGAAGTAAATGTCAAAGTGTTATCGTAGAAAATATTAAAACATTCATCAAATGAGGTAGGCATTTTTCCCCACTCTGAAGTAGTGTATTTTCAATGCTACAATATTTAAGGTGGTATCTCCGTAAACATGAGGCCTATGGAAACGTATAGAGCAAACACAAATTTGTAATCTGAACATACTGACAAATCATTGCAAGATGTCATTTTATTTTACTATATTTCACTTCCCCTCAGCTACCCAAGAGATTAAAATGTAACGCTATGTGCATAAATTCTTTAAAGCCTCTCCCAGACTGTTCTAATAGTCCAAGTCAGAGATGGCCTTATAATTTATTTTCAGAAGAAATAGCTATGACATTTCAGCCATTCAGAATGTCAGGTGCACAACATCAAAGCATAATTCCTGGACTTCTCTCAGCCTCCTTAAGAAGAACTTTCTCAACCTTCATTCACAGAGATCAGCATCACATTTTCCAGTGTAAAAGTATATGTATATTTGCAAAAGCTATTTCTATACAGAAAATTAATGACTTAGTGGCTTAATGACTTCATGACTTACAAGCTCTGTAACCGTCTTGTTGCCAGGCCATTTGCAAAAGATGCAGTTGCAGTTATCCCTTATATCTCTGAAAGCTCTGACAAATAATTTAGTATCTTGATGCACATTAGTTGACAAATCATAATGGCTTAACTCTTGGTGGGCTTCCAGAGTTAGATGAGTATCTTAAGAAGTGGAGCAAACAATAGTTCTAGAACTAAATGCAATAAACCATCTACCTGCTTTGAATGTTGAAAGATCTTGCAGAAACTGAGCAATTAATTTCTTATCTCTGTGACTGTGCCAGTGATACCGTGTCTGTTAATGCCAAAATTTAGTGTTGTTTGCCCACAACAAAGTGCTTGAAGGCAGTCCACCCACTCAAACTCCACTGATACAGCAGCCCTATGGTTTAAGTGCTGGCAGCAAATGCTCTAAAAAATGCAGTCTTCAGCAAATCTGGAGTCACGTGCATGAAACCTGTCAGCCGGGATGGAGGACTGTGCCTGAAATAGCAAATAATCTTTGATTATGTTATGATGGGGGATGAAAAAAAGCAAAGTTCTTCAAGGTCTGGTCTGTGATTCAGCTTTGTGTTGGGGCAGGGAGGTTGTCACTGGGGCAGTGAATGTAACTGTTTGGCTGTCAAGAATACAAGGGAAGTATCAAAAATAGTAATAAAAACATAAGTGATGGTTTGTTATTTCATAATAGTGTCATAAACTGTAACCATTCTTGAAGTTTTCAAGTTGGCTTAAGGACTAGGTATATGCAATCTTAGGTAGCAGCATATAAAGAAAAAATGACACGGAAAAAAAATATGTAGAGGCAGAGTGCTGAAGAGTAAACATGTGACATTTACAGTGCCAGGGAGATTCTGTCATCATTTGTTTTCTTTCTCTTTTGGTTTTGTTTTTTTTTCAATAGGCATTTGAATACATTACTTTTAAAGAAAGACCCTATCCTGGAAATATAATCTCTGAAAAGTAACGATTATGCTACAGCATTTCTTGTAAGCGACTTCATATCCCAATATCTAGGTCTTAATAGCAAACCAAGTTCATGAGTGTTAAATCCGCACGTCTATCCTATGTTCATGCTACTGCGAGAAGGAAAGAAAGCAATTAATTAGTGAATGGAACGAGTAAAAAAGATGAAGCTATGAAAACTATCAGGGTGCCTGCCGAGGTACTGGAAACCATGAGATTGTGCTCAGGAGGTAACCACTGGGCCACATCTGGAATTGCATGTTTCAAATTAAAGAAGCTGAATGGACTTAGAATAGTTAATGTGTGTCCAAGTATTTTCAACAGGAAAGGTCACAGAAATAGGGACATGTTACCAAAAAGCCGAAAAGTAATGTAAAGTAGTGGAGCAAACAGGAGAGAGATCTTATCCTTGTCCCTCTTAAGGGTTGATAGAATGCGTCTGTTTTGAGAGAATATTAAAATAGTTTTATTTTCTAAGAAGTATCACAAAATCAATCATTTTCAAAAGAAATGTGTATCTGGCACCATCCTAGATTCTGTCTTCTGTTGTTCTAAATTGTGTAAAAATTTATCCTGAGCAGAGATTATCCTCCTTCCATAGCATCTGCTGCTGTGATTGTGGGAGACAGAGTTCAGGGAGAACATGAACCATTGGCTGGAGCCAGAAAGGCATTTCCCAGGCTTCTAGTTCCTAAATGCAACAGAATAGTGGGATCCTTTCCTGAGGCTAAGCGCAAGGATCAAGGGGAGAGAGTGGTAGCACAAGACAAGACAACTTCTGTCACTGAAACATTTACATCCCATTAGATGTTGTATGAGATCAAACCTTCGCTGCTACTCTAGCACCACTCATTTGAGTTTGAACCAAGTTAAAGCAATCCGATGGCTGCCAAAAAAAGAGAGAAAATATTATGGCCATATATTGGAACAACGTTAGTGTTTTTATCCAGCACTATGAAGGCAAACAAAGCAAACATCTGTCACATTTAAATGTTTACTTTAAAAAAGAAAATTTTACAGAAGCGTATACAATGAACATGCATATATACAAGGATAAACTTAAATCATTTCAGTGAAGTGGATTGACAAGGGATTTTAGCCAATGTTCGTACCAATACATAGAACACCATTGGAGGATTTCAGGTTTTTGAATATTTGAATATTTCCTTCTCAACACCAGAAGGAAGATACAGGTGAGACACGTGTTCTTTGCCTTTTAAGAAATCCTTTGGAGCCGAAGAATTACACAAAACACTTTTCTCGTAGGAGGAGTGCTTTTTACCTGGCCCTGAGTAAAAGAATGTCTAAAAAATTCCCAAAGGAAAAGATTATAGACTTCTCTCTGTTCTTTTTTATTATTTTTAAGAGGGTAAGGGTGTCTTTTAAAAGTAGACATTCCATTCACCTAAAAGATATGTTTTATAGTTGTGTAGTGTGTGGTATTTTTTTTTTTTAATTTTTTTTAGGAAATTCTATTATTGCATTAGTTGTGATTCAGACATCAAAATCTTTTTTAAAAAACTATAATTCACATCAATGGGCCCAAATTATTTTTAACACTCATAGACTTGAGAGCACTAGCTGATCTCAGCATTGATATGAGCAGTTATAATGCAGATCTCCCCCTTTTANGTATTAATTAATAAATACTATAATTAATCAGTATTAATACTAATACTAACCTCTCCCTGCGATGCATTATTAATGTATTTGTAAACAAATTATATTGCATTTTAGGGACTAAATTATGTCCTTTTGGTATGAATGTCTGCATTTTTAAAACAAAATTTTAAAATTGATCTAGGTGCNTATATACAAGGATAAACTTAAATCATTTCAGTGAAGTGGATTGACAAGGGATTTTAGCCAATGTTCGTACCAATACATAGAACACCATTGGAGGATTTCAGGTTTTTGAATATTTGAATATTTCCTTCTCAACACCAGAAGGAAGATACAGGTGAGACACGTGTTCTTTGCCTTTTAAGAAATCCTTTGGAGCCGAAGAATTACACAAAACACTTTTCTCGTAGGAGGAGTGCTTTTTACCTGGCCCTGAGTAAAAGAATGTCTAAAAAATTCCCAAAGGAAAAGATTATAGACTTCTCTCTGTTCTTTTTTATTATTTTTAAGAGGGTAAGGGTGTCTTTTAAAAGTAGACATTCCATTCACCTAAAAGATATGTTTTATAGTTGTGTAGTGTGTGGTATTTTTTTTTTTTAATTTTTTTTAGGAAATTCTATTATTGCATTAGTTGTGATTCAGACATCAAAATCTTTTTTAAAAAACTATAATTCACATCAATGGGCCCAAATTATTTTTAACACTCATAGACTTGAGAGCACTAGCTGATCTCAGCATTGATATGAGCAGTTATAATGCAGATCTCCCCCTTTTAGCTCCACCACTTTATCACTTTATTGGCTTCTTACCTGCTCCAATCCTGAAAAATGAAAGTTATTTATTCTGGAATGCCTTTAAATAGCAAACTTTTGTATCTGCCCAAAATCAAGCATATAATGTAGCAGCAAGGAAGAGAAGGAGGAGGAGAGTTAAAAGAGGAGTTTTAATATCTTGAAAAACACGCGACTGTTCAAATCATGGTGCTGTAGGTTATTGCTTTTCCTCATCTCTGCTACTTGTTCCTTGAATTGTGTGCATCTGAAAGGGAGAGAAATAGGTGATAGGTATCATTGAATCATTGATTTCTCTTGCTATTGGAATTAATACTATTATTAATTAGTATTAATTAATAAATACTATAATTAATCAGTATTAATACTAATACTAACCTCTCCCTGCGATGCATTATTAATGTATTTGTAAACAAATTATATTGCATTTTAGGGACTAAATTATGTCCTTTTGGTATGAATGTCTGCATTTTTAAAACAAAATTTTAAAATTGATCTAGGTGCTTTCTTTGCACTTGCTTTTTGAAGTTGAGTCCGAAGGCAGGCGGAAGAGGTTAAAAGGATATTTAGAGCGGGAGTTGTTCAGACCTGGAGAATATGATCAAATTTACACCAGACCAACAGTTCCCAACTATTATACATAGTTTTTGCAACTTCCCCCATCCAACCCTTTCAATCTGCGATGCCTTCTTTCTTCTCTGGACACAAGGTGCTGCAGAACTGGGGATCAGGGAATGAGGGTGGCGTTAGGTGGCAGGGTTTCTCCTCCTTGCTCTTCAGGCAAGCTTTACTACTGCCTGGAGGAGAAAAGCAGTACTGAGAGCCTTAATGATGAGTGCAGAAGAGTCAGAGACACGGCACTACCTTCCCATTCCCAGCCTGTAAACCTACAGGATATTCTCTTACTAAGAGATAAGAATAAAAAAGGCATCAACAGCTATGCTGTAAGGAAATAATTGGCTTCGTGACCAAAGGACTTGTGAGAGATATGATATATCTTGCTGTTTGAAATGGATTTGACATTGCTTCTTCACATTGCAAGAAAACAATAGAATAGAATCTAGAGGCAGAGTGAAAAATTACTTTCAAAGATGAGTTCCCAGTGTTTTGCTTCAAGCTGAGAAGAAATTTTAAGTTAGGTTCCAGCAGAGTCTGTCCTAAGGTAATTTCTATTTAATATTATAATTAAACACTTGGATAGTGGAAAGGAGAACATGCTCACTAAATTTATGAGTAAGAGCAAGCTGGAAGAGATGACAAGTACTGTGAAGGGCAGAATTACCTTAACAAATTGGAATCATGGTCCACAATCAGCCAGATAAATTCACGTAATAGGTGTGGAAAATCAACACTTACGTAGCAGAAATCAGATACACAGAAACAAAATGAGGAATGAACATCTGTCAGTTATTCAGCAGAAGTAATCTAAAGCTTTTTCTGGATAGCAAGATAAATATAAGCCAATAATACATTTCATTTTCACAAAAGTGAAATGATGTGGTTTTGGAATGATATTTGCAGGAAGGTCATGAATGAGATAATGAAGCAAATTATTCCTGTATACTCAGCCCTGATGAGACCTCAGCTGGAATGCTGTGTCTGGTTTTTGCACCATACTCTAAAAAGATGTAGACAAACTATAGGAGGTGCAGAAGAGATCAACAGAAATGAGAGGTTCAGTCTGGATGGTTTCCCAAGGCCTCATCTAGCTCTACCTTTCTGTGTTTTATCTGTTTGCCAAATGTGCTTTGTATTTTGTACTTTTGTAACTTTCCCATTTTCACCAAGATTATTGCTTGTAAGAGCCAGTTTGTCCATTGCAACTATTTGAAATCAGTGTAATACTGATTCAGGTGAAAATGGTGTGAGTTCTAATAGTGATTTCACTGGAACCAGGATCTGGCATGAAATGTTTATCAAAACGTAACATTTACTTCCCAGTTTTGTTTTATACTTTATTTTTGTTCTGAAGTTTATAGTAAATATTAGTTTGGCATAAAAGTAATTGTTGTTACCAGCATGAACAAATAATTGGGTCTAGATGAGTAAGTGTAAGGTTGAAATTTAGCAGGTTCTATGTTTATACCTTGATTATGGTCGTGTTTTTGCCCTGGTAATGTTCACTGTGCCCTGAATTTAATCTCTTGTGAAACAATGATTCATAGCTACTTTTTGAGGATTAATTCTTGTTTGTATGGACTTGAATAAGAATTATTCAAACAATGTTTTTCTACAGTGAGTTTATTTGTTACATTTTCTGTAATCGTTCTTTATTGTTTCAAATCCATTAGAAGGTGAAGTAAACTCATTGGGTAAACTCATAGATGAGGTATCCTCTCAGCTTTTCAACAGCGTGTGGTAGGTTACAACTGTCACAATTCCAGGAAATAGAATTTGGAGATTGATATGGCTGTAAAAGTGGACTGACAGGAGTCTGGGGAAGTTCAGCAAGGGGAACTGCAAAGTCCTACACCTGGGGAAGAACAACCCCAGGCACCCCCAATATATGCTGGGGCTGCTGCGTGGCTGGAAAGCCGTAAAGCAGCTTGGCAGAAAAGGACCTGGTGGACACCCAAGTAGAACATGAGCCAGCAGCGTGCCCTTGTGGCAAAAGCGGCCAACAGTGTCCTGGACTGCATCGCAAGAAGTATTGCCAACAAGTCGAGGGAGGTGACCCTTTGCCTCTACTCAGCACTGGTGAGGTTACACTTGGAGTACTGTGTCCAGTGCTGGGCCCCCCAGGGCAAAGGAGACATGGACATACTGGAGAGAGGCCAACAAAGGCCCATGAAGATGATGAAGGGACAGGAGCATCTGTCCAGTGAGGAAAGGCTGACAGAAATGGCACAGGGAAGGGAAGGCTTAGGGAGGACCTTTTCGATGTATATCAATGGTTGTGGAGTCTCCATCCTTGGAGATACTTGAAAACTGCCTAGACACAGTCCTGGACAACTGGCTCAAGGTGGCCCTGCTTGAGCAGCGAGGATGGACTTTCCAACCTTAACCATTCTGTGAATTTATGAATAAGTCTAAATATTGGTTGAAAGAATAGGACACTACAGTGCCAAACTATAGAGCACTACATAACCCCATGCTTTTAAGCAAAGCACATGGTTAAAATAAAAACATGTTAGTTTTTGTAATTCTGTGAACAAAGAACCTTGAGTGCAATTATTACCTTGTGACAATATTCATCCCATCAGTAGTTTTGTTGAGAGATGTCTGGGAATGCTATCATCTCCTAGATGTCCATTTACTCTCCTTGCTTCTTTTATATCTAACTGATCCCTTGTCCTTTTCTTCTGATCTTTACTCTGAAATTTATACTCTCCCTTCCTGAAGGTAATACCTTTGTTTTATATTTAATTTTAAATAAAAGGATTATGTCTTTTCCATAATAAATCACCACACTGTACTATCTTTGAAAAATTGTTTGCTTATTTCTCTCTATTTACTTTGCTAAACTCTTCTGAATAAAGCTTTTATCTACTTTGGTGTTACATTTCCTAAAAGTGAGAGTATATATACAACTTTGTGTAACATAGAGGAAGATTGGTTATAGGTTTATTTGTCATGTGTAGTGTTGACTGTAAGACAGACTGTTTATTCCATTAGACTACCTGCCATCTTGTCATGAATCATTTAAGAGGTACCATAGGATTCTCAGTGATTTTTAAAAATAATTACTGTTATTTTTGAAAACTTTAAGCAATACCAGGCTTTTGTTAGGGAGGTCCCTTCCTACTGTTGAGGCCTTTCTATATCCTTGTAAGGTTTCCTACTTAGAAATTCAATGGTAGACAATTCTCCAAGGCTTAAAAGTGTTTTACAGTGTGTTTTTCTTAATAGAGGTCCCAGTCCATAAATATAGTTGTCCTTGAGATTTTATTTTCCCTCTTTCACCACCTGGAGTTAACATTGTACACTAGGCTACACAGCGAGTATGTATTTTTAGCTCTGACTAAATGTCTCTATTCTGTTTCCTTACAAACGCTTCTTTTCAAAGTTATCCTTAAGGGATTACTTAGTAAAGCTTTAATGTTACCAACTTTGTTCCAAGCAGAATTTACACACCTGAAAAGCAAACTGCAAATGTGAAAGTTCTGTGAAGTCTGCTGAATAACTTAAGACGCTAGAACAAGTGGAGCATTTAGAACATGAACTAAAAATCAGCCTTTTATCTTTCTTGCTTCTGTCAGTCCAAAGATCTTCTTGGTCTTCACAGGTACCTCCCTTAGAGACCCTTTGGGTTTGTTTGAAGACATATCTAGAGATCACAGAGAGATGTTGTTACAGCAGATGTCAGCATCCCAACCCAGATTCATTGCCTGTTGCAATACAGGTGGGCAGTGTGATCGCCGGCCTGAGTAAATGTCCGCTGCTCCATGGGGGTGAAGTCGCTCATGAAGTCTGTGGGGGTGAAGTCCGTGCCGCTGTAGCTTCACTGCTGTGTGTGTTCTAGCACTAAGCTACCAGTAAGCATGATAATCCTATTCCTTGGCTGGTGGGCAGACCTATCTTTTGTGTATGTAGAGTTAACCACACTCTAATTGCATCTCTCTGTGTAGAAATGTGGAGGGGTTTTAAAAGTACATAGATTTGGGATATGGGGCTATTTGTTATTTTCCCATTTGCTAAATAGCTGCCCACAGCCAGGCAGGTCCATGATCTGAAGGATTTGGCTGCTAACTGGGCTGTCATAAAGTGAGGAAGAAAGGGAGTGAAGCTAGTTTATGTGTGATTTAAGAAGAACACTAAAATATGCATTTTAATCTCTAGTACGATGTCTGTTTTTCCATAGCTGATGGAGATATATTAGTGAAATAGACAGAATTTTAATGTTGAATTTGCAGTTCACTTCCTCAGATAATGTAGAATGTTTCTTTTGCTTATCCTTCATGTATGCAATTTGCTGCATTTTGAAACTCATATTTATCACAGAATTGGATGCATACTAAAATAAAACAGAATGTACCTGCATTCATCCATCACCATGATATTATCTTGTGCAGCTCCTGACTTCCCTTTCTGCCTCCAATGCCTTGGGACCTTGCTTTACTGTTTATTCCCCCTTAGTATCAGGTCTTTGTCTCATAAATCATGTTGACAATGAGCTAAATCCAAAATACATTCTATCTTAACACAAGATTGTGTTTTGTCCCTTGGGCACAGTTCGAAAATGTATAAGAAAGGATTTTAATTTCAAAATATGTCTTGTTTTCTTTTTAATGATATTTCTCACCATGACTCTTACTTCTTTTCCTAAACTTGATTCCCAGTTTTACTTCTTTACTCTAGATCCATCCAAGTCCTCTTAGCTTTCTACATCTGTGCTGATTTTCTCTTGCTCCTTGGTTCTTTCAGCCCTTTCCATGCCTTCTCTGCCTGTTAATATTGGCACTCATGTTTTGACTTCCTTAAATTTGTGGGTGTTACTCATTCACTTGATTTGGAAGAGCAATACACATTTCTTCATTGGCTCACGCCTTCTAAACCAAACTGCTTCCCTTCTCTGCTGGCACCGACTCACATGTGGTTTACTTATAAATTGGTTCCAAAGCAATAAAAAAAATAGGCTTCACAAAACAAAATTTCAAGCATAGTGTAGGTGTAATTACCACCTGAATTGTTGTTGGTAAAATGGTATTCACTCCATAAGGGCGAGGCCTCTTTCAAGCAATTTATTTGATATATATTAAAGTGGAAATGTAATTCTTATTACAGTAAGGATTTACTGCAAAGAATCAAGCTGAAATTAAAAATGCTTATGATGTTCTGAGTGAATATAGATAATATACTCCTAAATAGAGCAAAATGTTAATGTATATATATATTCATGTTTATATTTTGCATATTATTTGCAGCAGCTGAGGTTCTGTACTTCTGATTGTAGAATTTGTCCCATTGCCAGGGCAAATTGCTTGCTCTTTCTCTCTCCATTTGTAAAATGTGAATATAATTTATATTTGTAATACTATAAGAACTAATGTTAGTAAACCAAGGATAAATTATTAACCATTGGACTCATTACCATCTAATTTATATCAATATAATTCCACTGGAAATTATTAGTCCCAATATTTGTTAATTTTTCTTAATTTCCTTGAACAGTTACACACACACACACACCCCAATTTCTGTTATTCTTAGAATATCCCACTGATAATTGTTCATTAAGCTTTAGTAGATTTACAGTAAAAGTGATTTACTGTATTTCTCTTTTTCTGGTAGTATCTATTAGTTTACTTATATTGTTGTAATAGCAGGAAAGCACCAGTGTTTTATTTTACAAATACATAGGAAAAGTGTGTTCCTTTCCAAAAAGAGACCAAGATCTCAGCATTGCTTCAGAGTTCCAGGTATGACTGACTCTATTATTTTAAAATACAGTTTGAGGATAAATCTGTGGGCAGATGGCTTAACATATACAGTAATATCAGACTATATCAGACTGTGCCCTGGTGGTCAGGAAGGCCAATGGCATCCTGGGGTGTATTAGAAGGGCTGTGGCCAGTAGGTCAAGAGAGGTTCTCCTCCCCCTCTACTCTGCCCTGGTGAGACCCCATCTGGAATATTGTGTCCAGTTCTGGGCACCTCAGTTCCAGAGGGACAGGGAACTGCTGGAGAGAGTCCAGTGTAGAGCCACAAAGATGATGAAGGGAGTGGAGCATCTCCCATATGAGGAAAGGCTGAGGGAGCTGGGTCTCTTCAGCTTGGAGAAGAGGAGACTGAGGGGTGACCTCATTAATGTTTATAAATATGTAAAGGGTGAGTGTCAGGAGGATGGAGCCAGGCTCTTCTCAGTGATGGCCAATGATAGGACAAGGGGCAATTGGTACAAGCTGGAGCAGAGGAGGTTCCACTTAAATATGAGGAAAAACTTCTTCACGGTGAGGGTAACAGAACACTGGAGCAGGCTGCCCAGAGAGGTTGTGGAGTCTCCTTCTGTGGAGACATTCAAAACTCATCTGGACGCATCCCTGTGTAACCTGATGTAGGTGTTCCTGCTCCAGCAGGGGGATTGGACTAGATGATCTCTCAAGGTCCCTTTCAATCCCTGAGATTCTGTGATTCTGTGGTATAGCCAAACTGCAGTACACCAGAAAATGTAAATAATTCTTACTAATCTCCTATAGCAAGTTCTGGAAATTCCTAATGTTAATCAAACCATAAATAGCCATTCATGGTATCCCAACCAACTTGTTGCTGTCTTCTGCTTTGGCAATCAGAGTTTGAGTTCTGCTTTGCTCAAGGAAATGGGATTTGTGTATTCTTGGCATAACCGTAGATAACTCTTAGATAACCTTAAACTCTGTCATCAGTTTCTGATCCTAAAGGATACGTCCTGAAAGATACTGAGTTCTGTTGTTTTACTTCAGCCTGATGCTATAACATTGTTTTGCAATTCTTTGGTATCTAAGCTTATAACACATATGCTTACAAATGTTCTTGAAAAAACATCGTTAGTATTGTAAAAAATCACATGCAGTGTTGCTTACGTTGTAGTAGAGCAAGTGCCTTTAGCCATGTTGTGTGTGTGCACTGGGATATAATTTTTAACTGCAGTCACACAATTTCTTCACAAGGGTCACACTGCAGTCCTGAGAAAAATGGATGGTGTTTCTTTGTGAGGAAACATTTTTATATTGCATTTCCTCCTAAGGGTTTGAGATGCAGCCCTCTAGGTTATTGCTGAGTGTGTGTCAGTCTGTCAGTCTTCTTGCTTTTGAATATCAGTTTGTTACCTAATGAGGAACACATCTTTCACCTCTCAGAAGCCTAAGCGATGTCACCCCAGGTTTGCAACTGGAAACCTTCCAGATGCCAAGTGTCAAAGAACAACCAGTATCCCTAAACGAGCCAGGTCCCCCAGCCATGTGCACAGCTGATGCACAGATTAACAGTGAAAAGGCAACTGGGAACAGCTTTTGAAACAGCTCTCGTCAGGGCAGCAGTATGTAATTTTACATCGTGGGACTCTCTCATAGTCTTCAGACTAATTAACCACGCAGCTTTCCATCTCTGCAGCAAGCAAGAAAGGGTGCTGCAGAAAACAGGCTCGATCGCCACGCTTACCCTGTGCACTAAACATTCTGGGGGTTATACGATCATCTAATTACAGACTATATTAATATAAATATGCACATCAAGTGGAAATTAAAGCATCACAGGCAATCCAAAACCTGGCATTTCAGAACTTGCAAAAATGCTTTATTTTTTTGAATTAAAGACATTTTACTTTTTTTTTTTTTAAGTGCCTGTGGTTTTATCAATGCATGTTGAATGAAAAGAAATGTCATCAGTGGCATCTACAGAGGTCATCAACAAAGCAGTAAGTGCTATGTTAACTGTAGAAACTCCTGCCAACTCAAGCTGACGAGCCAGCTCCTATCAGCAGAGTGGTTGTCATCCTTTCCAAGGGCCATTTCTAGCCTTATTTCAAAGACAGTCGACAACAGCGGAGTAACAGTGAGACCTCAGCAGTTTGGTCTCACCTTAAAATCCCCCCGATTTCCCTACTTAGATTGCCTTCCACAGCCCCAAGGCTCCCTGCCTGTCCTCCTGCAGGGAGGGTGCAGGGTGGATAATCATCTCCTTTCTGTTCTTCAGCGGTTGTGCGTACTCAGCATCCCAGCTGCTTGCCTGAAATCCAGTGAGTCACTTTCAGCATCGCCATCTACTCCCTTTGCTTCTCCCAAACCTGCCGATATATTTATGCTGCACACCGCAGTGCAGTGGGTGCATAAATCACCTACTTATATGTGTGTATGCACAGGTGCTGTGAGTATCTTAGTGGCAGCAGCACGGAGCCTCAGATAGGTTAAGTTTTCTTGCCACGAATTCTCCCTTTACAAGCAGGTCTGCTTCTGCTGCCTGGTTGTACACTTGGCTGCACCTCTTTAAAGTATCCTGAAAGAATATGCACACCCAGTGCTGTGATGACAACCGCCATCAATGATTTTGTACCTCACAGAGACTCTTTGATCAAAAAAACAGTGTATTTGTAGTTGGCAGCCAATACATGTTTTAAAATCAAATGTGTGTTTAATGAAGGAGAACACTGTGTGTGTCTTTTGAAATTCTGTATCTGGATTCATCACTGCTTACAGTACATGACAGGTTTTGAAAAACAAAGCTGCTATGTCTTTCCTTTCTGTACTACTGCCTGCAGGGACTGCAGATAATATAAAGTTATTCTTGGAGCAATTAGAGCAGTGGCAGTAAAGACAATACCTTTGAATCTCTGCTTTATATCTCTGCATGAATATAGTTACAGTCTGTAATTTCACGTAGAAGAGAATATATGGCAGCACTAAGCCACGCTGGCAGTGATAAATCTGAAAAGATATGAAGAATTTGTCCCAAAATTTCTGAAGTCAGAAAAATTGTAAAGGGATTAAATAAGATCTCAGAGAAACCCTGCCCTTCAACAAGAAAACTTTTAACTGAAGGTGGCATGTGCATAAAGATCAATGAAAATTTAAAAAATGCAAGACAAGAGGAATGTTAAGAAAATACAAACTTTGATGATCGAGAGACAACTCAGTGTTGCAGTTTAGAAGAAAATACCTCACTGTTACATAAGTCTGATTTACCAAAGAGATTTCCACTAAAATTAGCAGCAGCAAAATAATTAATAATGTTGGTATCTGGATTTCCAAAGTTAGGTTTCAACAATTTTTGCAGCACTGTTGTACCAGTCAAAGCTACTGTTTCTCTGAGGGTGGTGGTATGAATGTAGCTAGGTCTGGCAAGGACTTTCTGGGACTGATGCAGGTCACCACATATATTATCCTGTCACTTACAAATTTATCAGTCTTCATCTTGAAACAATTTACAAAATTTTTTGTTACATATTTTGTTAATATTGCTCCCATTGAGGAGTTCCAGAGCCTCAAAACACTGAGAATCCTAGCCTGTACCAGGAACAGGATGGTGAGTAGGAGTCAGGAGGTGATTGTTCCCCTCTACGTGGCACTGTTGAGGCCCCATCTCAAGTACCGTGTACAGTTTTGGGCCCCTTACCACAAAAAAAGACATTGAGGTGGTAGAGCGAATCCAGGGAAGGGCAAAAAAGCTGGTGAGGGATCTGGAGAGTAAGCCTGATGAGGAGAGGCTAAAGAAGCTGGGGTTGTTCAGCCTAGAGAAAAGGAGGCTGAGGGGAGAACTTCTCGCTCTCTACAACTACCTGAAAGGAGGGTGTAGAGAGGTGGGGGTTGGTCTCTTCTCCCAAGTCACAGAGGAAATGGCCTCAAGTTGCACCAGGGAAGGTTCAGAACAATTTTTACACTGAAAGGGTTATTAAGCATTGGAATGGGCTGCCCAGGGAAGTGGTTGAGGCACCATCCCTGGAGGTATTTAAAAGATGGGTTGATGTGACATGGTTAGCGATAGGTTGTTGTTTTTTATCAGAGTTAGGTTGATGGTTGGACTAGATGATCTCAAAGGTCCCTTCTAACATAGACAACTCTATGATTCTATGATTAAAAATATTTTTTTAATTCCCAGGTAAAATGTATTCACAATCCATGTATACTATTCTGTATTTCTCGTAACACTCCTGTTCCTTTAGGTTCTATCTTTCATTTATGATGTAATTTCTGTGTGGTCTTTTCCCTGGCAACATTCATTTTTGCATTCCAAGTACACTGCAATCTTTCAGTCGCATTTCAGAGAGGGCCTCTGTGCTCTGTCATCCCAGTAGTCAAGGGCCAGTGTGAATTCATATCTCCTGCATACACAGAGAGTATGCAGCATTTGAGATGAAAATTCATAATGTTTAAAAATAGTACTATTTGGGTATCTTTGCTGGAAACACCTCCCTTTTACATTCTTTGGGATACTTGCCTTTTTCACAGGCTGCTCAGGGAAGTGGTTTGAATATGTTATGAAATCTTGAATTTATAAAACCTGCAAAATTCTTTTACTATGACCATTGTCACCTGGGTGCGTTGTATGTGTCATGAAGGTGAAGGTCAGCTCATGTTTTGCGTGGAAAAAATAGGAACCTGGCATGACCCAATCAGTGAAAAATATTTAATGTTTGCTAGGTTTGTTCTGTGCTAAAAGCTGAACAATACTGAAGTTGATAAACCATTGACCAGATATTTTTTCTCCAAACAGTTGTTATACAGCACTGAAGCAATTAATAAAAGCCCCTATGTTTAAAGTCTTTTAGTCTACTAAACATTACCAAACACATCATTTTAGCTCTATTTTCTTTCACAGTGGCAAAGATCTGTATGCCCTGGTAGTTATTGTCATGCTTATTGACAAAAAAATCTCAAAATAACATCTCAACATAATATAAACAGCACATAGGGGAAGAAATTACAGTAATCAACACAACAGATGGATAGACAACATTTTGATCTTCTAGTTACCTGTTGCCAAAGTCAATCCAAATAACAAGGCTCTAAAACACTATGAGCCACAAGGGAGAGAGAAAACAAGTTGATCTCTTAGCTGACCTAATGAAATCTCCTTTCCTGCTTATTGTATTCCACATCTGTGTGTAGTTGACCAGCTTCTTCCTCCTCCATGTCTCCTCTGACCTCCCCTCCATTCCTTCTCCTCTTCCCCTGATTTGTCTGAAACGGGCTGGTTATTCCCATTATTATCAGGGGTCAGTGGAGATACAAGGGAGCTGCAGAAGCCTTGCTTCCTTGGCATAGCTAATGAAAAATCACCAGAAAATTAAGTGGTTTAAATTAAACGGTTGGACTGTTCGTTTCAGTGAAATAAATACATACCTGCAGGGATGGAGCGAACTGGGACAGAATCTGTGTTTAAAACTTTGACAAAAAGGAGCAAAGCAACCTTCTCTGGAGCACATGATGGAAGCAATTCCTAGTCCTGGGCTGCTCTAATGAGAGCTTGGAGTGTGAGACAATCCACCCTAAAAAAAAGCAGTGAACTTCTTGCGTTTCGTCAGCAAGGACAGCTTTTAAGAGAAGTATGCAGTGAATAACATTCATAGTAGTCCTAATAATTCAGCTGCCTGAATCTCCACTGGAAAAACATTTCTATTCTTCCCACCTATCTTATCCATGGTAAAACGTCCTCCTTTTCTATGTAATACTCTAAATTTTCCTTTACACCCGTTGTCTTCATTAACATGTGTAGTATAACAGCCTTATAACCCATCATGGGACGGGATGAGTTGTGGTCTTATTAATCTCGCAGAAAACCACCAGCACTGCAGTTTTCATTTGCAGAATCAGGAAACGTCACCTGCAGAATTCAGTGCGGTGGTGCGATTTGGCTGCTGGGCAGAAGAGGGTGCCCTTCAGAAAGCCTGAGACACAAAGAGACCTTGGCTGTAGACGCTGAAAACAGGCAGAGGTCGGCAAACTCCCAGTGCAAGAGGAGAACTTGCCCAGTGCAGGGAGGCTGTGTGGCCCGGAGAAAGGCTCACTCACACAGCAGCTCCAAGCTGCTTGGACCTGTCAAAAAAACACTGCCACAGATCTCCATGTGAACAACGGGAGTATGGAGTTACTAGTTCCCAGAGTAGTGTTTTGATGCTAGAAACCCTGAGTACAGCGTGCTGGGATCTGTTAATGTTTCTGCTGCATTCAGAAGGCGGCTGCAAGCTTATAGAAGTCCTGTTGGATATGCACACCAGAGTCTCCATACTGTTTGAATCAGTACTTTAGAAAGTAGTCACTTACTCAGTCAAGACTGAATCTCATAAACCACCTGAGGAAACAAATCCTGTGCTTGGCTGGCTGCATGTAAATGTGATTTTTGACTCATACTGCTGGATTCCCTGACGTGTATACTCCTACAGGGGGTAGGTTTGTATTGGCTGCATTGAACAAGCAAAAATGCTTCCACATTGTAAAACACTCCCATAACATTGATTCAAGTTTAATCAATTACATGAGGTAGCTCTGAGAGTAGTTATAGCTCCATGAAGCATTTTATTCTGAGTTAGAATTTGACTTAGTGTGGTAACCAGGCAATAAACTCTGAGTCAGCTGTCAATTTCTGTAGACATGAGGCATTGCCAGAGTTTAAAGATTTGCTCTGAATGTTTCTATCAAATAAATCATATCTCCTGAGTGGATATTCCCACCGTTTTTGACAAGAAAGAAAGAAAATATTGTCTTTGGGTAGATCTAGGGAAGCTAAATAAAGCTGTAATGATTGCAAGCCAACCATGTCTGCACACAGGATTAATGCCAGTGTTCAAGATGCATTTAAACTTGATTTACGTTCCATGTTTTGCAAATTAAAAGAGCCCTCACAACACTCTTATGATCCTCATTGGATCATTTTTGTGTCTGAAACATATGCCATATGTTTGAAATGGAATCCAATGCTTTTAAAGGAACTAATGATCAGTGTTTTCAATAAGCAGCCTGTAATCCAGTGTTAGTTGATGAGTCATGAAACAACAAGGAGAACATTTACTGGGCAAACTACAATATATCAGCAGAATTGAAACTTCACTTTTTCAAATGCCACTTCAGATAGAATTGTTTTTTCAGGGGAACATACTTTCTCCACTGGAACTGACTCAGGTGCAGAATAAGCTGCTATGATTACATGAGCCCCACCACTAAGACCATTACAAGTGTTTTAATCTTCCTCAACTTTGAAACTCCATTCCAAACTATGTTTCATCTGTAAAAGTGTTAATTAAAAGCATGAAATCAAAAGTGTGTCCTGATCAAATATAGCACAACTTCATTTTGAAGTGGTGAAAATTGTAATTATGAGTAACCAGAGTTTATAACGTTGTGTTTAGTTTTGCTGAATGAGGTGGAAATGCCTCAGGATAGTGCTTTGTAGCCACATTTACCCAGATACATGAGGTCATCCCCAAGAAGACCATTATGGGCTCTTCAAGAACAGTTACAGAAGCTGAGGCAAAAGTATCCAACCTGAGAGAAGAAGTACTGGTTTGCACCAGGGTGATAGGAAAAGGGACACCCTGTCTCTTAGCTATAAATTGAGCTTCACAGGGATCATGTTCCTTTGCCCATTATTGTACAGTTATCACTGAAAAGACTCAGAGGAGTGCAAAGTAATATTATTTTCTCTGTATGTGACATAGAAAACAAATCAGGAGATGAAAATGTGATGCTTGACTGCTTGTTTTGCTCATCTTTATCTCCCCAAATACTCAGAAGTACTGTCTTCTACTATGGAAGCAGTTGAACAAATCAGATATGTTTTTGCTGCAGTTTCAGAAGAATAATATAAAGCTACTTGTTTAGTCTGTCTTGTTGAGCAGAAATTGCATGGCGTCCTGACAGCAAAATAGACTAATAATCATAACAAATCTAATTAATCTCTCCTATACTTTGAACTGGACTGAACTTTCTCTGCAAGATAGGGAATAACTCATAAATGTATTATTCTGGAGGAATTAGAAGTAAAATCAATACGCTTTGCTCATGATGCACGTCAGTGGGTTGTCATAGCAGTGATTATAAGTTCTCCATCAGTAGCCAGGGCTGGATGCTCCTGCTACGCTAAAAGTTTCTCCCACCTGACAAAACAAGAGTGAGTTGTTACAGGCTGATGCCACCCTCTCTTTTCATTTGAGTGAGCGTAAGGAAGAGCTGGCATTCAACACTATAGACCTTGCTGCTCATTTGCTATTGACAAATGCTATGGTGTCTTATTAAATGATTTCTACAGTAAATGGCCAGGAGTAGCCTCTGTCACAGGTCCCTCTGCTTCGGTCATGGCTTTCCATGTATTCTTTTTGGCTAAGAAGCTCACAAAACTAATGTCTGGAAACAGATCACAATGCAAATCTTTGCCTCTTCATTATTGTTCCTGAGGAGGAGTCATTGTACATACACAACAATCAGCGATGGATCCTCAGACCAACAAACTGAATGAAACTTTGAAATAAATGTAAGAGACTGCTCAACTGACAGCAAAATGTGGGGAAACTTTCACTTCAGATTTCCTAAAATATGAATGGCCAGGTGAAATGCAGGAAAGCCAGGGGATGTTATCAAAACAGCAGGTAAATGCTGTACTGTTATAGGCACTTACAGAAACACCTGTGTGCTAGAAACCATCCAATAGAAACAGGAAAAATTTCAAAAGTGAATAAAGTGGTTTTGTGCTACCAAGGATCTGCAATTTGCAAATAATCTGTCTGTGAGAATACATAGCCCTGTTAGGTGAGGGGATCAGAGTTTACATCTCAGTGGTGTCTGAGGGGAAAAAAAGGACCTATTATTGCAGATTATATGGTGGATAATTATGAAGAGTTTTTAACTGCGCATGTCTTACCTGTGACAACATGGGGAGGCATTTTGGCACGTCCGCCTGTAATCCCTGCTTTGTGTTAGTCTTTCCTGAGTAAGATGTAAAAGGAGTTGGAGGACCAACATCCTCACAAACCTATTTAATCACCTCCTAAAGAGATAAGCAGCACTGTGCAAGTCCCGAAGGAGCCCTTAGTGGGAATTATCTAGTTCTACGTCAGTGTGTTACTTTGTTTCTTAGTTACTTATTTCCTGGCTTCATTAGTGAATATTAATGGCATAAACTTCTGAAACTTCTTTCTACATGGCTAGACAATACATGATTGCGTTTAAAATCTGACAGATGAGTAGCTTTTTATCAGATCTCCTACTGTTTGTATCATTCTTTCCCTTTGATATCTTTTGTCTGTTGGCCCATGCAAATTTGGCAGAGGAGCAAGGAATTGCAAAGATAGGAAGTTCCTATAAGCTTTGGGCAAATGGGTGCTGAGAGAAGAGCTGATGTGCCTGCACGAGTAACCTGCTCTGGTTAATTTGCTACTACCCCATCAGCAGAGGTCGGAGGTTCGGAGGCATGGTGGGGATGGGGAGGTAATGTGGGCTGGGATCTCGGGCTTTTAGTTAGTACAAGTGAAGTCCTGTAGATGCAGTGAGGGCAGCCCTGGTGTTTTCTGAGTGGAGGATGCAAAGGGTGTAGGGAAGGAATTGTAGTGTGTGCGAATCCATAAAAGAACAGGATTCACTAATTCCGCTGCTGCTTGAATGACCTCTCATATTACGACAACAGTAATGAAATTGCACAGAAATATCTGTAACAATTAAACAGGTTGGAGGCCAAGCTGGGAAGTCAAATCAGCACCCAAATCATGGGATCAGTAAAAAATACACCCAGGCACAACCATATCTATAATGCAGCTCAGGCAAGGACTGATAGCAAGGGCCTGAGCTCAGATCCAGCTCTTGAGCCAAGGGGCAGAGGCTCCAGATAACACGTCTCGCAACTCTTTCTAACAAACACTTCTCAAAGCAGTCTGATCCAAAGTTGCACAACAGCACCCTATCAAAGCTGACCTTGAAGAACTCCAGTCAAAGCCCTGGGAGGAGGTGGGGGGGCAAAGGGTTAAGAGACTAGCATGTGTTTGTGCACTCAGGACCTGACAACACACAGCANACGACGGGGACATTGAACTTGAGCTCCTAAATCTGTTGTTTCTGGAAAAAAAATTGCACAAAGGCCTGAATTCTCGTTTATCCAAAAAAACAGTGATCCAGCTGTGGTTTCTCATATGCAGATAGATTTGGCTCCTATCCTAGTAAGACTTTCAACATCTCTAGTAATTACCCTCCATACCTAGCTTTGTGTCTGCAGCTTCTCAGTTGGTGACCTGTTGTTTGTAAGAACAAGACCATCTGGTTACCAAAAGAACTAGCTACAGCCACAGCAGAAAAAGCAGAAAGAGAAGGTTGCTTCTGCCACCCCTTATTCATAGAAAGCAAGCTATTGTGGGACACCTTGAAGTAAATGTGCTGGCTGAACCATGTGGTACTTGATGCAGATCCTTGGCCAGAAGAACAGGTATCTGAGTGCCCTTGTATAGACAAGTTCTGAGGCATATATTCATCATTAAACATTACTGAAAATAAAAGTAATTTTGTGGAAAATGATCCATTTTAACATGTGTATGCTTCAGGCATTTTAATTAGACAGAGAACTGGTTTGCTGCTTAAATATTTCTTCCCTGAGCATTACACTTTAATCCTGTGGTACTGTATGGAAGATTTTGGCAATAGGGGACAGCTCATTGCGTTCAGGCCTCAATCAGGGGCTCCTGCTGCTCTAGTGAGCACTAGAAGACAAGCAAGGAGGTCTCATAGGATTTGAATTGCTCTGGAAAAGGATTTGATGTTTGAAAGGTATTAGAAAATTCTCATCTTTTCTGACCCTCTGCTAACCCAACCTAATTGAAAGCTTGTTTGAAGGTTGGAAAGAACTGTTATTTTTGAAAAAAAAAAAACCTGCAACTTCAACTCAGCAGCTATAAAACATAGCACATTTGTTTCTCCCTGTTACTCTGCATATATTCAAACAGCTGGAAAAAATTAGAAAGTACAGGATAGTTATATTAAAGCCAATAGGAGTCTTCAGTTTCATTGCTGTTGTGATTTAAACTGTTGGTCAGTAAAACTGAACAGCTACATTGAATGTGAAGTAAGGTTTACAAGCATATATGTCTGTGCCTCACATTATACTCACGGGCTCTTTTTTCTCTCATTGCATTAGGTTCCACCCCCTCTGGACAAGCAGTAATATGATTAGCATATCGGCAGAGGGAATTTTCAGATAAAACCAGCATGTCCTTTATTTGAATGGTTATAGATCAGAATTTCTCTCAAATTGTGAAGATATTCTTAACTCATTTAGTGTCACAAATAGCTAACATTTTATAGAAGACAGATAGAAACCTATGTAGTTAAATAATTGGTTTTCAGGACTGCTTCAGTGCTGGGTGTTTATCTTTGTTCTGTCCCAAACTGTTATACTGTGCCCATCACTCCACTGCGTTACTGTTACAAGCAGCTCAGTAATGTCGAACTAGATGCAGTTACAACAAATATATCATTTCCCAGGAGTAATTAAGTCTGCCGTTACAGTGTTTATCTCGCTTGGGTTTGAATTTTTCCAGCTTCACTTTACATTAGTTTGCTGTCATCTTCTGATAGATGACAGACAGGAAAGGGCAATACCAATTTTTCCTGTGGATTTGGGAGGATCAGGGGCTGCAATAGGGTTCATCTAACTTGGTTTCTCGTTCATTCCTACGTCTGTGTGTTATTGTGCCTACTGCATGCATGATGTTTTGGTCCCAGACTCTCTTTTGGATCAAAGGAGCTGGTTCCCTGTAGGAGCAAACCTGGGTGCATCTGGAGGCTTTGCCTCAGTTACTGTCCCAGATGGCAGTAGAGATGAGACTGCACTAAATTTGGCTCCTTTCTCTGTCCCCAGTCCTCCATTGCTGTCCCAACATCATCCCAAGCCCCACATGCCCTCATGGTGTGCAGCACATGCCCTCAGCATCATGTTACAATAACACTGTCCTCACATATTTTTTGTTTGGCACTTGAAATGGAAAAGATAGGGGGGAGGGGAAAAAAAAAGAAAAAAAGGAAAGTGATGTTTTAGGATTGCAAGGGCAACAGAGGAGACTTGAAATCAGTAAATCAGTGTTATGTGCATGAGCACAGCCACCAATGTTGTTAGTCCTGAGCAGTCTGTATGCGAGTTGCTGGGCACCCCTGCACTGGGAGGGTGCCTGGGGAGGGCTCTTTTAGAGGAGTAGATGTTGCCTTCACATCAAATTCCCTTCCATGACAACCAAACATTTCCACTGATGTAAATGGGCTGCTCTGAATGCATTTAAAAGTTGATGCAGCCACAATGCAGTCAATGGAGGGATGGGATTTTCACAGTTAATGCCGCCACTGAGAGCTGGGAGATGCACAGGGGCATGACTGGCAGTAATGAGGGCTGTGCAGGTGAGGACAGATCTTGCCTCATCCTTCTGTCTGTCTGGCTTCACATCATGCTCTTCACATCAGCAAAAATGAAGTGCGTTGCACACCATTTCATTTAGTTGTGGTTAGCAATTAACAAAGAATATTAAAAAAAAAATAATAATTGTATTTCCCTCTTACAAAATCATAGATTGTTTAGGTTGGAGGGGACCTTAAAGATCATCTATTTCCAACCCCTCTGCTATGGGCAGGAACACCTCCCACCAGACCGGGTTGCTCAAAGCCCCATCCAGCCTGGTCCTGAACACCCTCCAGGGATGGGGCATCCACAGCTTCCCTGGGCAACCTGTCCATTATTTCATCTCCCTCTTGGTGAAAGATTTACTTGAGTGAAAAAAACAGTGAGAGGGACATGCTTTAAGCGACAAACCTTGAGCTCCAGAAGCAGGATGGACAATTTGGTATTTCTAATTAATGACATTCTTCTTAGAAGTTTTGAAAAGTATGTCTTTAGTAAGCTGGTTTTTTACAATTATGTTTAATTCTGTGAACAATGTCTCCTCTGTTGAAAAATTATATTTATGTTCATCATTTGTAAGGTGGTTTCTCAGAAAAGCATACTATATCAGGTAGAGATGAATGCCATGATTACTTTTAAAAGATAATGGAGCCCTGAGTTTTTCCAGCTCTGTTTGCACATTAGCCTGACATGAACTTTCTTGCTCAGTGGTTTCATTTGTATCATCATTTTCAGTCACCAAACCATAAAAAATATACACTCCAATTCCCCAATCAGTTTTGAGCACTTCCTGAAATAGAAAAAGATTTCATGACTGCTTCTCAACTGAGTATTATCTGCCTTCATTTAAAGTATTGGCTTACTTTATGTATTAAGACTTTAGTCAGTTATGATGCTTTTCAGTATATTTTCAGTCTTTTCCTCCTTTGCTCTTTTGCATTTCTCTGTTATCTACAGGAAGAGTCTCAGCCCCGGCAAATGATGTTGGCCCTGTTAAGGCTTGATCAACATGTAGTTATAGCAGCGTGAGAAGAATGCGAGGTGGTAGGGTTACAATTACTTTTCCAGAAGAGCTATGTTGTGCAATTCCTCACACTCACCATTTATAGGACTAACTGCTACAGCTTACTCTGCTGTTCTGTGACAGAACAAACTATGAGAAGGTAGGCACCTTTTAATTGAGGTACCAGGGATGACACAAGTTAATCACATTCTTCGGTAGAATAAAAAGGTACGAGCTTGGAGTGTAAACTCATTCTCTCTGAAGCCAAAAGTTTAAAACCTTGTCACTGTGTTTCTCCGCCGTGTCCCTTCACCCCTATTTCAGGCAACGTATACCGAGTATGTCGATAGCGGCACGCTGCGTGTCGGGTGTCTCCAACAGCTGGCAACACGCTTGAGCAATACATGCATAGCACCAATATTTCCAAATGCAAGAGGGAGCTCAAGGACTTTAAAGGTTTCCTAAGGTTTGCTCATAAATTATGTTTTCTCCAGGTTGTGTTTCCATGTGTTTTAAAGTTTGGAAAAAATATTCCTTGTTTTCAATCTGAATAAGTGATCAGCCCCAAAAAGCAGCCACTGTACTGACCACATACCAGCACTTTTTGAAGTCCTGAAGGGCACTCTGGGGACTATTGCATTTCTTTTTGCCAACAGTTCTGTAATACAGATTCTATTTTAATTTTATGCACAATTTGTTGTGCTATCCGTGCACACTTTTTCTTTATTTTTTGGTAAGGAAAATACCTGTGAAAAGAAATAACTGGAGTCAAAGTAAGAAAACCTGACATGATAGAATTTGGAAACTATATAGCAAAGGTACTTCCCACTCCTTTTTATTGAAAGCAATGCCTGAGCTTCCTCATATTTTACTATTGTATTGTCATGTATTTCTTAATATTGGAAGTTATTTTTCAGTATTTTCAATTATTGTTTTGTGTACCTTTTTAAAGTGACATCAGTTCAGCTATTTATATGATGATTTCTCTGATGGTTGTAAATGGAAATCCCAGCTGAGTTTCTGTCTTCGGTATGCTAATTACTAGACAAACAGCAAAATAACATGGTTACATCTTGCAGCGTATTGTCTGTTTAAACTATTTATCTATGCTCCCTCTAAGAGTGTTTGTAACTTACAAAAATATTGTAGGTTGGTCTTGAGGGATTTGCTGCAATGTACAAATAAAATATATTCTTTTTCCTACCTAAATGCAGTAGAATAATTTCAAAAGTCACTTGCCTTGAGTGTGTAGCTATCTGAGGTTCAGACTATTGCAAATAAAATTTAAATCGGAGACACAGAAGGTTTTGGATAGAATTCAGACAATTTAGTTTCGTTATTTAATCAGAGCATGACAGGCATATGCATTTATTGATGTAATTCTGCTGACTGGAAGAGTCAATGCATACAGAAAGACCAGTGGAAGCAGCAGCTGCCACTGTCAACAGATTAAAAATCAAGGGAGAATTTTAAGTATGTTTCTATTAATTGAATATGTAATCATTTCACTTAGAAGGATTTTAATTACACTTAGTCTCGGTGTCCTCATTACACACTTGCACGGACTAAATCTCCGTCATCTCAGTATAAAATATGGTTAGAGAGAAGAGAAAATGGGAGAACAGCAAAGATTTAAAAGGAATGGTAGATAACCTAGACATGAAGACATGATGTCTGTGTAATTCTTACAGCACAGTTGTGAATGTGAGAGAACAACAACTACATTTTCACTGTAGACTTTCTGGTAGGGGTTGGTTTTTGGTTGGGTTTTTTTGGTATGAACTAATGTCTTACAGCCAGCGTATTGTACATATGGCTGTCTAGATTTTAGTGAAGTATGCCACTTCCAGAAGAGCAAGCTAAAGTTACCTGTCCAAACACAGTTCTTTTGCTCTATGGTTTGTTTTCTGCTCTGGGTGAGAAGGTATTTGGCTATGCTGAGGTTATACAGTCAATTATCAGGCTGTTAGGTCTTAATTTTGGGCACTTGCTTTTGCATCCTGTTGGTTGTCTTTTATGGAAGGCTAGAGTACTTCTGTAGATCATGTTCCTTGAGAGAGTAGTTTTTGTTAACTCATTTCAGAAAAAGAAAGAGGTCAAAAATCAATTAAAAAATCCCACACTGAGTGAAACAGATTTCTGTTTTATTCCATGCCTTTGACTGAACTCTGGGCCAGGAGAAAAAACACATCAAGAAATGGCACTGAGCAGAAACAAAGCAGTATGAGAGAGAGTAATGCTTGAGACTGATCTAAGGCAGAAAAGCCATTTTGCAACTAGGGATGGGGGGTAGAGATCCCATTAAAAAATTCCAGATTGCGACTGGGACACCGCAGGGACAGACTGCTGCCAGACACAGAAATAAATCTTGCAGGCAGCTTCAAACCATGCACAGTCTGGATGGTGTGGCAGACAGCAACCCTTCCCAGAGCCGCTGGAGAGCAATGCGGCAGAAACCAAGCAGACTGTCCTTTTCAAAGCAAATAGAAAGCGCTCTGTTAATTTTAAGTAGGACTCAAGCGCACCAGTCGCTGCTGCAGCTGCAGCAGCCGCCCCAGCTTGGGAAGAAAAGCCACCATTGGCAGAAGGAAAATGGGCAAAACTTGAGTCTTGTTCTTGACGGTGAGAATACATGAGGATGAAGAGGGAAAGTGTTTGCCTGGTCTCATTGTTGCTGTGGAAGGAAGCTGTCTTGCTGCTGGAGGTGTGAAATCCGGAGCGCAGCACTTGAGCATTGTAGTCAATACTAAAAAGTGAAAGCCTGTAGGCACAGCAGGCTTGGAAGGCAGAAAAAAGGCTTTTCTCTTTGCATATGGGAGGCTAGCATTTGGCAGAGCTGGTCATAAGCTATTAATGTCAAAAAGGCCTTGCCAAAAGCCTCCCTAAGAATGCAGGGGATATGATTTCATCTACAAATACACGTTTACAAGCAGATCGCACATCCAGAATGAACTTTATTGGTGGCAGACACACTGTCTTCAGCCTTGTATAGCAGTTCAGTGGAATAAACTTGCTTACATGTATATTGATCTGAAAAGAAAAAAACCCAACCCAATAAACCTGGTTAGAATTAGATGAAATGCGGAGTTTGAATAAGTAAATTATTTGTGAAGTCCTAAAGATTTGTCCTGAAGATTTTGTTGTAGAATGACCAGAATGGCACTACCTAGATCCAACTTGACAATTAAGGGGCAGGTTTCAATTTTATCTGTGTTTTGAAGGAAAAAGGCCAGAGATTCATAAGGTGTTACATTAAAATACAGGAAAATGGATAAATGAAGCACGGGCAAGTGAAAGAGTCCAAGTTGGCAGCAGGAATATCTCCTGCTTCCTAAAGCAAAGCAGGTGTAGGTTTGTTGAGACAAGCTGAAAAAAATAATCTCGCTCCATTTGTCACACACCAGCTGCCAAGTGCTGCCATTCAGCAGTCTGTCCAGATGACTGAAGGAAGATTTTCTGTCCACTCACCAGCTGTTTTTTAAAAGGAAGGAAGGGAATCCCTTGTAATGGTCAATATTGATACTCCTCTATAAGGGTGAACAGCAATTCCATCTTGCCACACCACTTCAAAGGAAAAGCAGGGACAGAGTAACCTACTAGGAGGTGTGACTTAGTTGTCAGCAGCTAAAGGCCACATCAAATTAACTCTCTGCCTACTCCAGATTAGAAAAGCTGTGGGCAAGTGAGACTTGATCAGATTTTATGCATCTTCTGCACCTAGTTTCTTCAGCTCCTTATGTCCTGGAGCACTGCCTGGATGGTATTAGGGCCAGGACCTTCTTTTCCATTTTCTCTTCTCCATTTCACACCTGTCAGTCACATCTCACATATGTCAGGGAAGGATGTTCCCTGGGGATTGGAGTTTCGGGAGCTGGGTGTTCTCCCCAGGGAAAGTAGGGGAGCAGCTGGGGTCAGCCCAGAGTCCCCATCACCATCCACGTTCCCACTAGCATGCAGGGACAAGCTCAGTCCGCGGGATTAGGATGAGGGTCCAGATAAAGTGGTCCCTGGCCAGGCGTGGGTGTAGCTGTGACACAGCTGCAACACTCCTCAGGTAGGGACCCAGGGCGAGATCCTCAGCTTAAAAGCAACATCCTGGGAAGCAGGACAGGCCTTGCTGAGGTCTTTTCTCTTTCTCTCAAGGCCACCAGCTGTACTATCTTGAACCTCCAGGACCCCCTGGGTGCTTTGCAGAATCATTTCATCTGTTTGATCAGGGACGCCATCCTATCCACCACTGACAGTTGGCCCTAACTTTCATTACCTCCTCCTTGTTGTGGTCTTAAGAACTGCCTCACCTCCTCTGTGCTATTGCTAAATTGGGTTGAAGGCAAGTAACACTTTCTTGGCTGCAAGGTCAGCTTTTCCCCAGTCCTTTGCTTGCCAGGGTACAAGCTGAAAAAAATAATCTCGCAGGAGGTTCTTTGCGTCTCCAATAGTACCTGAGTAACAGTGCTTTCTGCTGAATCTATGCAGTGTATTTACAACTTAGATTGCTGATAAATCTTTGAGGAACTTCTGTCTACAAATTAAAGGCATTCTGTTTTGCCGCAGGCTACAGCTTATTGGGCACGGATTTAAGCAGTTGGCAGAGGAGTACAGTTAAGGTATACAAATACTGGTTATGCTGACTGTCAATCTTACAGGCTGATGGGAATGTCAAAATAAGAAACAAACTATTCAAAATATGTGAAGTTAAAATCTTAATCATATTTAGTGTTAACAAATTAGAGAGCAGAACAAATGAAACAGATTTTTTTCAGTACTTACAATTAATTCAACCATTGTGTTCATAAAACAAATAAGATCATATAATTGGAAACTGATATGAAAAATGCTGGGGACTCACAGGAAGATGAAGAGACAGGTACATGGAGCAAACCATGAGTGTGATTTGGCTCCTAGAATGTGCCATTTCCTTGTGAAAATGACATCCTGCACATACCTACTGTGGAAAATAATGTTTGAAAAAGCCAGTGCTACCACAAGAAATAGGCACTGGTTACATGATTGTTTTTCTTTCTACAGCAGAAGGATGCAGATCAGGGAGAAATAATGCCTTATTTAAATACCAGGGAGGAGGGAGATAAGGGCATCGATTCAAGTATTTTGTATGAGAAAGTCTTGGGCAGCGAATACAGTGTGGAGCAGCCTTAACAGCGAGAGATAACTGCTCCTGAATACAGCAGCAGTGGATTTCTTGCCACCTGACACAGCTGGTGTTGATGCTTCAAGGCAGTGCCCGTAGGCTCAGGCAGCTTTTCAAAGTAGTTGAAATACCATCAGCTAATACACTGACCAGGCTGTGAAATTCTGAATCACCTTAATGTTGTCTGTTAGCATCGCTGTATTTGGGAAAGGAAGCTATGAGTAACTGAGAGGTCTAGAACTTAAACTATGAAAGGAGCAGACCTCTTTCATTTTCTCTTTCTTGAAAGCACTATAACTAAACAGATCTTGTACAAAGAAAAGTCTAGGCAAGGTGGGACTTAGAGTCTTATACTCCCTAGGTAATTTCAATGTTTTTGAAGATCCTACTTGTTGTAAAATGTCTTTATTAATGGGTATCAGAAAGCTTGATAAAACAACCAGAGCTTAAACTAACCACTTTGGGGACTATCTCAGCAACTTCTGTTTTGCAGAGTAGGAGGTGTTGTTTGTGGAGACAGAGAGAAAAGCATTGTTGAGGCTGCAGCCTCTGGTGGGTGGAAGGTCCTGTTTTTGTGTCCACCCTCTTCCACCATGGATGTACACAAGTCTTCATAGATTAATTTCTCTCTCTACTGTCTCAGAATAGGTACCTATTTCCAGCTTCTTTCAGTAGTTCTTAAGCAGGTTTTCCTCCAGATAACTAAGCTACTACACGTAGTATGCCATATACAAATTTTAACCAGAACTGTTCATGAATGCAATTTGAAATACTGGTTTACTTGATGAGATTAGATGTATAGGTGGTAGATGACACAGTTCTTTATGTGTATTAAAGATGACTTCCCCATAACGTATTTTGCACTTAAAAATACAGGTAAAAACATGATTAGCAATTGCAAATAACATTTTCAAAATCAAATAAAATCCTTATCTGTTAAATCAATAAGAAGTGATTTGATTCATCTGATTCTGAGGATTAATTCTGTAAGCCAGCTTACTGTTCAGATCTGCAGAGAAAAAGGAATGCTATAATTAAGGTATGTTCCACTTAGAGAAAGAAATGTATTTTAAAACTTGTGTGTATCAGAAAATCAAGTTTGGTCTGAGGTTTTTAAAGTTTTTGATCTATTAGGTTATACTGAAGGAAAAAAAATATTTAATTTAGGAAGCAAACGATACAGATTCTAATAATTCTTTAATTGAAATACAAGTGAATACAAACTATGAGCTTATTTGACTGACAAGGAAAGTGACCTTTCAATTCCTTTAAATTATGGGATAACACTTGCAATTCCTGTAGGAGTTTTGCCCAGACATTTGTTTTCAAAAAGGCTATTCGTCCTTCTTAAACTGAGACGTGAGGGCAGCTCTGTTGTTAGAAAACATTCTCTGAATGAATGAGGTGAGTTATTCCAGCAGACAGAGAGCAGATGTACTGCAGATGAAATCATTGCCCTGCAGAAAAACTAAGGAATGTTTCATGGCACGTAACACATTGTACTGGGACTTGTACAGTGTGAGTGGGCTCTTGCGTTACTCATAACGTCTAAGGGTTTGTCTTTGGATGAGGACATTGATGAATAGTTTCCCACTAGGAAGACAGTCCTTTGGTTCACATGCAAAACCTTTCAAGTGACTGAGCATCTAACTTTGGATACGCATTTTTTACCATTGAAATCGGAGATGTAAATGTGCATACACGTATTCCAAATTCCAGTTGTATGTGAGTTTGGTTTTAGTGTTTAGAGGTGAAAATAGAATGCTCATCCTTTATTCCCCCTCTGCTCAGGGAAAGCTGTTTCCTGTTGTGTTTCTGCCACTGTGATGGCTCTTCGATGCCTGCCAGGGTTCAGTCGAGATATCTGAGTCTTGAAAATAATTTTGATACTTTTCTCTTCAAGAAATAACCATAGGTGAGTGAATAATAGCTTGATTAGCTTTCTCTGAAGGTGTACCTTTTTAGTGTCTATTTATTGATTTCTTCTTCTAGCTTCAGCACAATAAAATAAAATGACAGAAACAATATGCCTAATTTGGTGATTCCCACTTAAGCAGCATACAAAGAGGAATTAATTTTTCCTCTCTATCATTGAAATCAGACGGTACAAGAAGGATGTTAAAATTTTAGAGTTACCCCTCATACCTGTCCTGAAGCCTTTCACTTTCATTTGGGCATGTATTCATTTTATTACTGGGCAACATGGGGAAGGGGGGAGAGGGGAAGAGGGGGAATCAATCAAGCTAAAACCCTTTTTTCCTACGGTCCCATTACTCCAACCTCATCTCACTAATTGCACTTGCTGCTAGTTGTTGTTCACAGTATCTCTGTATCTCTCCCATTATATTATCACTTAATTAAAAGGGGAAAAAAAGCCCAAAGTGAAATTCAATCAAGAGGCACTTTGCATCTCATCCAGCCCTTTAGTTAGTCCACCAAGCAGCTTCTTAGCCCATTGCGAGCTGAAAGACAGTTTGACTCCTTTGTGGCTTGGGTGCTGTTATGTGCCACCCTGTGAAATAGCAAACTAGTCCAGAGATGAGGTTTTTTCCTGAAGCCAGTGAGTCAGTCATACAAACATTATCCAATTCTTGGCTGTGTAGGACACCTACAGGAAATCATGTTTTCCCCAGTCTTCTGACAGGAAGGTGCTTGTGGACAAAACTCCTGGCCAACACAGGCTCTGGTTACCTGGGAAGAAGGCATGTGAGGCCTGGGAGCCCTTGCTGGGCTTCCCCTCATGTGTGGTTTTCCAGATAGCATCTTCCCAGCTCTCCAGCAGCATTCAGGCCTGCGGGAAGGCTTGCTGGGGAACACCATATGGGAAGTGTGGGGAGAATGAGGAGATCCTAGCCCTGATGAGCTCTGTCTGTAGTTGCCCACCCTCATCATTTGTGGTGCTAATATATTCCTTTTTCCCTTCTTTACCTAGTTTGATGGACTTTAGGCAGTCTATTTTTCTGCTGAAAAGATTGTTTTCCAATTTACTTCCTAGCTCATCTAGGTTCACTTCACAGAAAGGGCATCAGTGCTATTAAATACTTCCTAGACAAGTGTCAGCATTTTCTTTCTCCACCCTAAGCAATTTTTTGTCTCTTTTTCTCTCCTTATGATGTAAAATACATTTGTGGCTTTTCCTTAGTGCCCAGAAATCACAGAATTTACTTTCCTTTTCTCCTGATTGATGGAGCTTTCCGACTGGTGTAGGACTTCTGGCTAAAGTCAACCCACTCCAGATTTATTCCAGCTTAAGCAACATCAAAGCCAGACCATGCAGCTCACTTGCTGTGTGACTGTTATACTTCTATTCCTGTTTCTCTCTTCCTCCCCTTTGTTTTTATTATTTACAAGCAACAGAGTATTGAAGTTCTTTGAAGCAAAAAGTATTTCCTCATATGTATTTGTACAATCTCTAACATAAAGCTACCCTGTCTTAGGGTCTCTGTGTAATGCCTACAGTACTATGGAATACACTGTAAAACCCAATAAAAATACAATAAAACCAATAAAATACAGCTGGTGGTAAGCACAGTTGGGTATACCAGGGAGGAAAAGTTTTCATTTCATTTCTGAATAAGGTTTTGGGAAGCCTTGTTTTGATCTCCCTTCCCCCAACCTAGCTAAAGATACATGTTCAGCTTTAAAGTCAGGTCAGCAGACCTTGCATATGGGTCTGCCAGCGGAGCTATGTTTCTACCTGTCACACCTACCTCATCTCGTCCCTTTTGACACTGAGTACTTCTGAAGAGCCTTTCAGTGTCACCCACCCCCAACCTCTCCTCAGCATAAGTATATAGATGTATATTGTAGTGCCCAGAAAACATTCCTCAGCTATTGTTTCCCCTCTTCTCTTGAAGTATTTAATGTAAAAGCTTGACAGAGTCTTGCCCAAATTACCTGAATTCACACAAACACAGTTGGAAGGTGGCGAAATACAGATCATGGTTTCACTTATCTTGCTCACTTATACTGACTGAACTGAGGTGCGGGCAATTCTGTGGTAAATCAAGATGGGGATTTGATAGTAGGATTGTAACTTCTGGTGCACTGCTCAGAGTTGTACTCGGTCTTGTGGGCTTTGATTTGTTCCATGTGGAGTTTCAAAACTTTAAAAAAAATTATCCTTTTCTGCCTTCCTGTGGACTAGTGCTCTGCATTAAAGTTTTATTTGTTTGTTTCCAAAAAGCAAGCAAAAAGCTGCATATAGATGTTTTCACAAAGTAAGTGAAAATTATTTTGTTTTTCTCTCAGACACTTTCTACCTATGCTAAATCAGATTTTCAAACAAATCAGAACATTAACTTGCTTATATTTTTTCACAGACTTTACATTTCTAGGGACTAAGCATCATGCCACACCTGGGATGTCAAACAAGCTTTGTCCTTCTATTTGAAAATAATTAACTCCTTTCTTCTTTTTTTTGTGCTTGTGGCCTAAAGTGAGCATGGCAGCCTGTGCACAGATCTGCTCTGTAAATAGCGATCTTGTAGATACTTACTCCATATGTACTTTCATCATTTACTCTCCCTCCTCTCTCTCAGGATCTCTAATTTCTTGCATTCTGCAAGTGAGCGGGCATAACACACACTATATACCTGTGCTCAGTGCAGGAGAGAGGATATGTGTATGTCCATCCTAAAGTTATTGCTCGCTGGAGGGCGTTTGAACTTGAATGCCTATGGCAATGTGCTTGAGGATGGTTCGTCTGGAAGAACTCCAGCTACCTTTTTTCTCCCTAATTGCACCACACAAATTTTACTCTTCAAAGTTTGCACCATACATGTGTTCCGAAACGTCAAATTTCAGCTATGTTGTTACTTTTTTAGCAGACTCTCAGATGGAACACTGTGGAACAAGTGGAACTTCAGAAACAACCACAAAAACATAATTTTCCCACTTCTGCAGACATTTCTCAGTCATTGAGAATAATTACAGACAAAATTTCCGCAAATATTAACCAAGAGCCATTTAACCCTGGAATGTGCTTAATCTCCAGCTGCTGGAAGAACCAACAGTATTCCCTCCCTTGTAGTTTAACATTACCATGTTCCTCAAAATAGAACTATAAAAACCAAATTGTAACCACAGTACCATCCAAGCTAGGAAAAGGGGTTTTTAATTGAAAGGGCACTTTGAAATCCCTATCCTGAAATCATTTATGGCCATCTTGGAATGGAGAGAAGGAGGAAATGTTTCCAAGAAGAGCAGACTGTTTTTCCAATAATAAAATATAATCAAAACTACTGTTTAACATTTGGAATTTACAAGCTGGCAGTGGCATGCTACATGCCATATAGATGGTAATGAAAATAATTGGCTATGCTCTTTAATGCAGTACAACCACTTTGGTGTATAAAATAATGGCAGTAGCCAGTCCCCTGGCAGAGCACCTGGATTACTGCATTTGAAGGGCATGCAGGCTGCAGAGGCCATCGAGCAACCTTCCCTGTCCTCACTGTTGGTCTATCAAAGCAAAGAGGGCTGAAGGAAAGGAATTCTCTGACCAGCTTTATTTGTAGACGTTTCCAGGCTTTGTGACCTACAAGAAGCTTCCTCTAAGATGAAGGGGTTAATCCTGAACAACAAGGAACGGGTTTAATCTTCAGGTTTCCATCCTAACTGTAGTACTGGAAGCTCTGAAAAATGAATGGGGGATTCATCTCTGGTTACTGTTAGAGACACATTTCCAAGAAGTTGAGATTACTATCTGTCCATAATGAAGGCAGTTTGGATAAGATCTCTTCAATAATTGTTAGGGGAGAATGCAGAATTTGCCTTTACTGAGGTGTAACGTCTTGAACCAGAATATGCCAGATACGATGTGTCCAGATTCTCTAATCATTGTTTTTCTTATTTTTTTTTTTCAAATTTTGATTTTGCCTGCTAGCTGATCATGAATCATAACTTTGTTCCGAGAGGGAGAGAAGATTCCAAACTTTTTGCTTTTCAGATACTTTTGTGGTGACTTTCAGACTAAGAGCCCTGAGGACTGGTGCTTCCAGAATCTCATAAACACAGTGTCACTTTGAAGTCTAAACTAGAGGAGTTAACTGTAAGCCCAAGTGAAATGTTCTTTTTTTAACTTGAATATGAAAGGTTATACTATATCTAGAAATACAGCTACTTTATTGCAGAAATGAAACAAACACTGCTGTAATTAATTCTTCCAAAGAAGCAGCAGACAGCTAGGCCACATACAACTTCTGTCATCTCGAAAAAATCTAGTGGAGAATTAACCTTCTGAGCCAAAGGTTAAGTATGTAACCTATAAAGTGGGCATTCCTAGGAGGAGAAAGGAGAAGACTGACCTTGATTTTAGAGACCTGGGACAGTGGAAGGAAATTATAATAAAAATTATGTACAAGGCTCTAAGTAGAAATGACCAAAAGAGCAGTTATCACCTGAAAGATCTTTGATATTTACAACAAGGAACAAGCATTGACAGATGAATAAGGAAATGGGGGGAAAACAGGGTATTCAGAGAAAATAACTACTGGTTCTTTGAGGATTTATGCGAACGAAAATCTCTATTGTTGGTTTAAATGCAAAACACCACAGAACACCAGACTTTATTACATGGGATTTTCAGGTGCACCTTTGAGAGTTAGTGATTTCTGTACAGGTGGAAATGTCATTCTGTATTCTACAATGAAAATTGACCTGTGAATAATTTGTCTAGAAAGAACTGTCTCTCGATAAATCTGTACTCGGGAGGAGTTTGGGGCAAGTTGGTTATCTATATTTGATGTTGGATTAGTTATACATAAAAGAGGCAGATATATATTAAGGATAAATGATGCTGTGATATCTAATGCTCTAAATGGGAGAAAGCAAGGCAGAAATTTCATATATCCTAGGACTGGGGAGAAAGAGGGGTCAAATATGGAGGACAGAGATATTTGATGGTGAAACAGTATCCAGGAAGCGAGATAGGAAATGGAGATTGTTTCCTTGCCCAGAAATATGAGAACTAGACCATTTTCTGGCAGCAAAAAGAGCCAGAGTACAGAGCAGAAACTGGATGGGCTTCAAGAGCTTGCATGAATAGCGGGAGGGATAATAGGAGAAGATTGCAGGGTATGCAGTGTGTACAGAAAGCGTTCTGAGGAAGAGGGGACAGGGAGAGGCTCTGAGAAGGGAGTGAAAGATGCAGGCAGACATTTATGGTTATTTCTGATACTGTAAGGAGGTAGGGAATATTGAACAATACAGAGGGAATGGTTTCACATAGGGTAGTAGTAGACCTGAAGATCCCGGATGCCAAAAGAAAGAATGAAGAAAACAAAAGTAGTGCAAAAAGGTGGAAAAGAGAGACTAGAGGGAGGAAGGGAGAGCGAGCATGGAGGCCAGGAAATGTGGGAGGTATTTAAAAATAAGGGAAGGAGTGGGAAAGGCAGATAAGGACAGTAGGGAGAGGGGGAAGGAGAAATTTTGTGATGACCTGTAATTATGAATCCACTGAATAAAGCGATTTCTCTCAAAAAATGATATAGAATACAGTATCAAATACTATATAATATACAATTCATAGCTGCTTTTGTCAGGCACTCTCTAAGCTCTTTGCAGGGTTGGAATAAAAAGGATTTGAATTTTCTGCATAGTCTATCTTAGAGAGGCAGTCAGTCAGTTAACCATTTAAACAGTATTCCAAATCTATTAAGTCAAATCCCAGTTTGCGGAGTTTGTGTGATATGGTATTTAGTTAGTTGTTGTATCTGTGCAGATACTCCACGCCAGCACTGCTTCTCTTTGTGGCCTGTGGTAAACTTTAAAGTAATGCTACAATTTACTACTATATTTTAGAATTATGTAATAAAGGAAAAAGAAATCAAACGCAATCTCTCAGCTGATGGACCCCACAGGCGAGGAAATGAGTCACACGGCTCCTGTGTCTCCAGTGCTATGAATTAGTTCAGCCCACTGGAGAAGAAGAAAACGGTAGGGAAAGAGCACTAAAACTGAAGAGTGAAGGATGGGCATCTTTGTTGGGCATAACCCAAACAGGGTATATGGGCGTGCTGCCCAGATGGTTGTGTGAGGTTCTCTGGGCTGTCACGCCAGTCCTACTTAAATGCTCTGCTACCTTCCATGCTCTACCAACATATTTGGTAGAAGATAACGTGGAAGATAATAAGATAACAATGAGAAATAAGGTACAAGATAGACAGTATAAAGGATGAAAAACTGATATTAGTACTTATCTGTTAAAAGAAGTGCTTCTCATTAATAGATTTGAAATAACTTTGCTGATAACTATTAAAAATCTTCATTATTCCCCTTTCAAACTATGATGAATATTGAATTCTTTTATAAATTACTAGGTAATGCTGTATCAGGTGGTACAGCGGCACTCCTCAGCATCAGGATGGGTAGTGATGTTGCCATCTCACAGTTGCTTTGCAAATCCTAACATTCATAAGTCTTGGGCCAGTGCTCACTATACTCACGGGGAGGATTCAGCCTGACTTTGCTGGTGTTATGGAATCATTTCCAGGTTGCAGGAGTGTTTCCTATCTCAAACAAAGTAAAAGGAATACCATGGTTTCTGTATCAGTCTATCTATTGAAATCCAAACTTATGGGTGACATGGCAGTTTTATTGAACCATAGACATGGAAAATAGCTTTACCAAGTTACAGAAGCACAAGATGTTACTTGACTACCATCGAGGTAGATTTTGATAGCTCACATCTTTTATGGTGACACCTCTGACCGTAGATTTGTTGGCTTGTTTATGTATCGATTGCATCTATTGGGGGTTAAAGCATTATTAACGTATTTTCTTTAATTGATTATATTTTATCTTGGCATCTGCTTGAGTACTGGTTTCCTGGTTAGCTTTAGCGCATAAATTGCTTGGGGAGATAGGGGGTGGATGTAATTTCTCATGACTGTTTTGTCCTCAGAATGCCTCACAAAGCAAGAATTTCCAAATTGTCAGTCATAAATTTGTCTCTCTTCCTTTACCAGCAGTATTAATACATTTTGAAATAATAGCAGTTCAAAAGTTCACTAGGAAAATATTGGTTTTCATTGCTCATTGAAAAAGCTTTTATTCACACGTAAGTGTAATTCAGCATCATGTTAACGTCATCAGGGAACATAACACAGTAAATGCTTACATATTTTAACTAAAACTGCAGCTAATTCTAATTTAATTAATAAAATATGTTGATGGTTTCTACAGCATTTTCCATTATGTTCTTGCTGGTTTTGCTGTTCTTGCCCAGGCTTCCCAAGTCATTGTTGTTTGAGTCAGGATGCTGATACCTTTTCTGGAAATGCAGCTGCCCTGAGTTTTAGCTGACTGTGGCAGCTAAGTTTCTCAGTTTCTTGGCAGCGCGATTCCAAAAAATGCATCTGGAAATTTTCATGATCCTGTAATCAAATAAAAAAAAGATTCTAGAGTAGCCTATTTTTAAAAAGGTTTGGGACATACTACTGGAGTTTAGGCTTCTGATTGTGAAGCTGAGAAGGAGAATAACCTGCAGGAGTAAAGGAAAGATCTTTACAGATTTCTTTGATATGAAAATTCAAATTCTGAGCAGATTCCCTTCCCGCATGGATGCTGCCCCTTCTTAGTGCCTTCTGCTAAGCCTTGACTTTGCTCTTGGATTGGAAATAATCCTTCCCTTGAATATTGTTGTTATTTCCAAGCCTGGATTCTTTCTCTGTCTCCTCTGCTGTTCCAATCTCTCTGCTTCTTTTCCTCTCACCAGCAGGCCACCAATTGTGACATTTAGGGTAACATAGCTCTTACATAGAGTATATTGCTCCATTCCTTCACCCTCAGCCCTGCTTCTCACTACAGTGTGGCAGTGCATAGTGCCAGGCTCTAACTGATGTAAGATATCCAGCTGAAACCTCTCCCTACAGTTGGGCAGGGAAGGGGAGCATCTCCTGACACAGCAGTGGTGGCCTTGCTGTCCTTGAGGTGGTCCGTCTGTGGCTGGGATGGCCTTACAATGGCTGTGCCTGAAATGCACAGCCAGAGCTCCAGAAGTGCTGTGGGCTCCTGAGACCGTGCTCACCCTGAAGACGGAGGTTGTGACAGTGTGGCAGGGGTCTGCTTCTTCCTAAAACTCTTAAAAATGGGATGGAGGAAAGGGAGGAAGAACACTACTTGGCTAGAAAGAAAGAGGTTGAGGTTTTTTCCCTTCCTTCATCTCATCATTTTCTTTCTCTCAGCGCAATGCTCTGCAGCACTCCTGCTGCTGCTGCAGCCTTTCTGAGACCTCACTTTGTCTCCCCGCTGTTTGCCGCCAGGGCTGTGGCTTCTCTGCTCGGCACCAGCAGCCCACAGCTGGGAAGAAGCCTTTGGGGAAAGCAGCGAGCCCCCCAGGGCGTTTGCCAGCAGTGATCGTCCCCACAGGCTCTGCCAGCCTCCAGCTGGCAGCTGCGTTCCCCCCGGAGCCTTCAGTGAAGCCACCAAAATACAGACACTGCAGAGCTGTTAGGCTGGAGAATTCCCACAGGATTTGACCGAGCTGTTGCTCTTTTGCCCGACTAGGCAACCCTGCCCAGTATGTCTGAATTTGGCACTATTGGGATCTTCATGTTTTCCTCAATATAAAAGTCCAGGTTATAACCAGTAGCTGAAAAATTACCAAGCTACTGGTGTGACTGCAGTGCTCAAACCAGCTCCTCCAATCAATCTGTTAGGAAAAGACATTAAGCTACAAGAAAAGCTCCCAATGTTTTGCTCCCAGTTTCTGCTAAAATACTCTGTTTCTCCTTCTCACTGCTGTTCAGGGCTACAGAAAGGAGAGAACCATATGTCAAATTTCCTCTCTGGACCTGAAAAAGGAGTGGAGGAACCTATGTAGTGTGCAGGAGGAGCAGGGATGGACAGTGGACATGGCACAGTGATGAAGTTGATTATTGTACTACAGGCTACAGGTCCTAGAGCTGGGAGAAACCAGTATGAACTGTGGAAGGACTGGTATGTATGGTTGGAACTATCACCATGAGACAGCTTGAGCCCAAGGTGGTGTGTTTCAGTGTGAATTGTGAGGCGCTGTAATTAACATCAGGGTAAGGGCCAGCATAATTTATGGGACTGAGATGATACAGGGTTGAGAACTGTACGATTAATTAATGCTGAGATGGTTGGCATGTGGGAACCTCTGATTGAGCATGAGGGATCCAGATTTAGCCATTTGGAATTTAGAGAAAAAAATGAGTCTTTTGTGCGACCAGACAGAAGTCTGTGCAAATATATGTAATTTATGTGAGTTGTAGGATATTTGTCATTGTTGCAAAACGTTGCCTGTTTTGAAATGGTAACGGGATCTTGCATCACTGGGCTCAATTCTGCTCCAGTTACACTTGCATACTGACAAATTCAACGGGGTTGCTCAGGGAAGAGAGTAAACTGTAAGCAATTGACATGCTAATTTTTGAAGTCATGTTGAATAGCTGTCATTGGCAACACGGTAAAAACATCTACGCTGCAGTTATTAAATCAGCGTTTTTTCTAAGCTACAGAAAAATTGTGAAAAATCCTAATGTTTCACTCTGAAATTGCATACACTCATTTCTTGCTGATGTAGAACTAAAGATGCCCATTAGTTACTGCAGAATTACGTTGATAAAGGGGAAATATTCTCTAAAGGACCATGTTACGCAAAATGGAACGCGAAGGAAATTTGGACTCTATTTAATAACCTGCAAGGTAAACCAGAAGGACACTTGAATCCCCGCTACGTGAATGTCAATGGAAAGAGGAATTATTTACAGGTGAGGAGAGATGCCTCCATACTTTCCCATGTCCAAACTAGCGCAGCCACTATCTCTAGGAGCTTGTGCAGCATCACACTTTGCGAGCCGAGCTGCAGGAACAGGAAGCCCCGTGGTGCTGGATGGGGCAATGGCAGCAGTGCTCCAGGGCCTGCTTCCTGCTGCTCTCAAACCTACCAGGGAGGATCTGTCTAGGACCTGTCTTCTAGGGCAGCATATGGTTTGCTAAACGTTTTTTTCAAATGTAGGATGGCACGCATCCAGGCAGCTTTCATTCCCTGCCAGAATTTTAAAGAAATGTTAACAATGTTTACACTTTTCAGTTTTGACAGTCTCTAAAAATTACCTATTTAAACCTTCTCTCCCTCTCTGACAACACAAGATCCAGCTCCTCCTCTGGATGCAGGGTGCTGCAGAGCGTGCTCAGGTCTCACTGCGGGACCCAGCGGAGAGAAATCCTGTCGGTTGTGCCGCTGCCCCTCTGCCCCACCAGTGGAGCCTTGGTCAGGGCTGCAGCCCCCTGGGCTCAGGGCACACGTGTCTTTGCCATCTACAACTGAGAAATGGGAACATTCCCCCACTCAACAAATGGAGAGCCTCAAATCTGTTTGGGTGAGTGGCAGCTTGTACAACAGAGGGACTGGGATTTTACAGCTGGGCAGCTTTTGTATGGTACAGACTGTTGTTTTTTGAAACAAAGGTGATTGTTTTTAGAGGGAGATCCATCAATAATATAGGCATGCAAGAGAAGTGCACTTGCTTGACCAAGGTGTGAGTCTTGGTAGGCAACTCTCTTTAAAGATAAGGAACTGCCCCTCATTACTATATCAGGCACTTGCCTCTCACCCCTGTCTGAAGAAACACACCTCTACTGTCAGAAGGATTAAGTCTGATTTGTATGTTGTGGGGCCAACTAATGAAAGCCATGGAAAGTATCTCCTCACCGCATTTAGAAAAGAAAGATAACAAGACTTCTGGGAGATACTGCTAGTGGAATACTACTGCTACCAGGGGATCTTTAAATGAAATGTAGAGACCAATATTTTTTGCAAGGTTATGGACAGAGACTGTAGGCCAGAATGTTTTGTTTCCAAACGGGCATCTGGCAAATATTGATCTACAATTGTATTTAGTGTGGAATGGAAAGTACAGGTTGTGACATGAGCAGTCAATAGTTTTTCACTATTGACCCTTACAGTGGTTATTGATTGGTTTTTAGGCGGTAGCACAATCTATTTTTTCATTTAGTTTAGCTTAAAATAATTGGATTGCAAGTTGCATGTCTGTATATGTGGAAAGGGACTCAATATGCAAATATTGCTTCTCATCATTGGCAGAGTATGAAAAATAAATACTTATTTTAATTGGGTTTTTTCTCCCCTGTTATTGAGTAAGACCAATCAGATATTATAACTTGGATATGATAAAAAATTAAGTTGGCTTCAGAGTCCAGATGCCAGCATCTCCCCTCTGCTGCTTGACTTGAACTTTTTCTCAAAAAAATTTTACTTCTATGTGTACAGTCAACTGTCAGCATGAACACATAAGGGATCTGACTGATTTCTGTAGACACATCATCTTTTCACTTACTCTCATCCCATCTGATTTAATTGTTTGCTTCTTCTGCAGAGAAAATATGCTGTTTCCTACCACTTGGGGATTTTGTATAAGATTCGGCAAGTACTCTTGAGTGTACTTATGAATTGTAAAATAAAATGAAGGTATTTGTTGTTCAGTTAGAAGAAGCTGTACGTGGGAAAGGACTGGCATACAAGAAATGGCAGCAAACTACAAGCCAGGTCATGCCTCGAGGTGTTAGTTCTTGTGATTGCTATTTATACGTCAGTACAGACTGGAGTCTTTCTTTTGACCAAGGCATAATATTCCCACTACAGGCAATAGCCAGCTGACGCTCCAGCCATTCTGTAAATAAGCTAATCCAGTGTTTGCATTTGGTCCCTCCTGCAAGATCTGGAAACAGAACTGAGGTGTTTATTGTACAGACCCAATGCTCATCTATGCTGACTCGTGGAGTAAATAAAGTGTCAAATGTATTCATTGAGCAATGCTATTTATGTTATCTAGACAAGCTGAGAATGCATCATTATGCTGTACTGTGCTTCCCAGATCCAAGAAAGTGAACCACAAATCTTTCAGCTATTATCTAGCAAGGAGTTGTATACCACATTTACATCAACAGCAGTCGGGAACGGAACTATTTTTTTCAGGTGTCATATATTTCCCGATGCACTGTCAGTCCTGAAGGTCATGATTCAAATAATTCTGGGAACCATTTTTTATCGAGGCTGAAAACATCAATCACTTACAGTTTTACATCTAAAATAAAGCAAACCAAAAACTGCTAGAAGCGTAACAAAAATAAAAGCTATCTTTATAATCTAAATAAAAAATGCCTTATAAAATTCTGTGATTTGACCACTGCAGAATCAAAACCGGGATGTTGAATATGCTGAGATTTTGCTCTTGACATTGTTTTAAGACAAATTTGTGTAAAACACCTGTGAGGACTATTCACTGATACGTTTGTGGGGCTTTTTTTTTTGAAACTGAGCTGCATACTGCTTTAGTAATTAAGAATTAGGGATTAAGAATTTGGTGCATTGCATATTTTGATGGGATTACATGGGATATTGATAATTAAAGATTTCTTTTTTGGTTTGAGAGTGCAAAAAGCTCCAAAAGCCTTCAATTTCTCACCTTAGTAAAGATACAGGTGAATAGAAGTTACACAAAGGTGAATTTGACCGATATTGTGAAGCCTGAAACTGAATCCCAACTGCATGAAAGGACCTGGAGTTTCTTTGGTCAAGAGCTAGAATTGGACCTTTCTTGAATGCAGCTTGATTCCAGATGGAAAGCTCCAAACCATCTCTCCCTCCCAACAATGATCAGGGTTAAGAGAAGGTGTGTGGTTAGATTGGGTCTGGGCCCATCTTTACCAACTGGTATCAAAAGCAAAGATTTTTTGGCAAACTGCTGAACTTTTGCGACTGTTTTATGGACATCAAACCAGGAAACAAAACAGGAAAAAAAGAGCTTTGTCACATAGATGGCATTTTATCTTAAGGACACTGAAAAGTACTTTAACTTGATGTCTGTAGCTGCTTCATTAGTTTTACCTTGGTTGTAAGATAAGGACTTATGCAAGTGGCTGTAGAACCTGAAAGGCTGTTAATTGTCTGAAATAACAACCGAAGCAGCTTTTTTCTGCAGTGTGGTTTATTTTAGCTTTATAAATTCACTTTGGATGGGAGTTCCTCTATTAGAGAAGAGGGGTTTTTTTCAATCTCTGCATTTATATGAAGAAAGAAATCAGCATTTTAAGTGTTTAAATGTCTTCTGGGCAGTAGCTATTTATCACACAAGACAGTATTTCAGGACATCTTTATTTTTTTCTTTTGAGAAACTCTGCAAAAATACATTATAATGTCAGTTTTTACTGGATGTGCATGCAGAGCAATATTGTTCTGTTTCCTGGTAACCAGTGAGAGGGAGGCACTTTGGAAACACTGATAGAAAAAGAGAAAGAGAAAGCTTAACTGCACACACTTGAGCAGATGACTTACAAAACTGGTATTTACTTCAGGTAGGTTTGAAGAGGAGTTTGGGTCAAGATTCTTATAGGGTTTTGTGAAGTTTTTTCCCATTAAAAAACTCAGCACGTTATTTTCTTCTTGTGTTAGAATTCAATGACTAGGCTTATTTTTTCAAACCATGTTTAGATGTTGCACACTTTTGAAAGAGGAATGATCCTGATTCTTAATATACATTCTAGAATACTTTCCAGAGGTGTGTTCTCCTTAGAACAGCACACCGATAGTGTTGTAACAAAACAAATATGCAGAAGTGTATTTGAACTGATATTCTTAACAGCTCGGGATGATCACGAATGTATTTTCAAAGCCAAAATGCTCTGACAGTTCCTGGATTACTGAAGTGCTACCTATTGTAATAGAACAATTAACAAACAGCAGATTTGCTGAGTCAAACAAACACGAAAGAAAAAACAAGAAAATATTTGGTCTGAAATTGAGTCTGGCCATAGCTTCCTGTTTCACATGCAACAGACATTCAGCACAAGATTAAGGCAGAAGAAATTACCTCACAGGAACCAGTTTAACCGTTGGCCAAACTCAGATGAAGTGCTGGTGAAGATTTAACAGGCTGGGCTAACGTGGGCGTTCTCGGATGCCTCCCTGATTTCCTGCTTCTGACCAGCGGCAGAGGCAGCCCGGCTTTTTGGGGTTGTTTCACTTACAGTAGGACAAGCAGGAAGTGCTGAACCCTTGCGAGGTGGTTCCTTGCTGCACGATTTACAACATTGCTTTGAGAAAGTGAAAAGGGTTGCGTAGCCCAAGGGCGATCGGAAATCATCTTTGAATTTCAGGGTGTTACTTTGAATGGAACTGAATGCAACTTTTGTTTTTTCTCTTAGGTAGTTAAACTCAGGAGCTCTGTAAACCTTGTTAGTTTTCCCTGTGGAGTGATGTTTGACTTCATGCCAAACACCGGGATACTACGAAGAAGGAGTAAGGCCTCTTTAGATGTTGATCATGCCACTGATTATTGTGTGCTGGAAAATTAAGGTTAGAGATCAACTCCTCCTCAATAACCTCCTGTGGCATTCAGCTGGTGGCAGAGAGTTCATGCGCAGGATGAAGAATGCATGAAGACAACACCCTTCAAATCAGTGTGGCATTAGCTTTTCACTTTTTCCCTTCCAGAACAACTTGAATATCAGAAAAAACCCCATAACTACATAAATACAGGAAAATTCTTAATTGGGATCTCACAGATTAATATTCTCTGTTTAGTTATATGTACTGTGTATGTTTACTTATATGTAATGTATACATATCGTGACCAAGAAGGTATTTTGCTCTAACAGAAAGCCTTAGAATTTTTGCTACAATCAATAATTCCACTTATTTGATGAAAGTCTGAAGGAAGCTGAAATATCAGTACTGTTGTTCTGACTCCATGATTGTGTCACTTGTTAACAAATTAATTCCTCCTAGTCGAGCAGCTCACTGAGCTCTTAAAGTCTTGTACCCGGCACATCACAGCAGAAACAAGAAGTGTCGGAGAGGTCCGTAAGGGCCAGACTGGCTGGACTTTCCCATCAGGCCTCATAAAAGGTGTATCTTCTTTCCTTTCTGTGCTTGGTACCTCAAACAAAGAACTGGTAAGTGACCACTAAACCTCATTCTGTGTGAATTTCTGTTAATGATGCTACACGGAAAAAATACATCAGTAATGAGGGCAGACGGCCATTCAGTTACTGGAGAGGAAGAATAAAATCTAAGTCTGAGCTATGTCTCACATTGAGTAATCAACTTGCTGGGATACAGAGCAAAGAAACAGCATTCAGCTGCCACACAGCAATACTGGCTTATGATTAGCCAGGCAACGTAGTGCTTTGGTCTTGATGTTCTTTTTCCATCAAAAATGCTAGCAAGTTTGGTATCTGTCATTGGCCTTTTGTAAAAAAAAAAACAAAGTTCCCTCACAAAGATGCAGGAAGTAGCACTGCTGCAAGTGTTTGCCAGAGAGCAAACTGGGGGTGACAGAGACTTAGCCATGCTCCCCAGGGCAGGTTTGAGGTCCTACCCATTCAGTCTCAACAGCCCACAACACTGCAGAAATACACAATGACAATGAGAAATACCTTGTATTTATTGGAAGTAATTGCATACCTTTTTCATGGGGTTGGACTGAAATCTGATACAGTAATTGTTCACTGAGTACTAACTTGTGTGTTTCGAATAATTTGGAAGTCAATTACTATAGCATAAAGCATTTGTGCAGTAATAATAACTGTGTATGAGCTCATGAAGGTTTCAGTCACTCAAAGTGCTGAATAGTCTGTGTCTATCAAACAAAGTATTTAAGGGCAGGTTTAGCTTTACATAAGTAAGTAGTCCCATTGACCTCACTAAGGCCACTCATCTACTTGAATGTCAACATGTATCTAAGTGCTTTCCTGGATTAGGGCCAGAACATTTTGTCTTTTGTAAGACAAGGCCCTAAGAAGACCTGTTGCAAATGGCTGTAGTCTGCAAAGTCCCAGAAAGGTGAAGCAAAATAAAAAAGGACAGTATCAAATTATAACATAGCCGTTCATTTATTTAAGGAATGTAGTTTATCATTAATGACTGGCATAACTGCCGAAAAGACTGTTACTATATAAAGGCCAGCAGCACTAGGGAATGGAAACATCATCGGGTATTTGAAACTTGGAATAGGCCTGGAAAGCGGAGGGACTTTGACTGAGATCATGATTATCTTGTTAGTGACTTAGAGTTACGGGGTTCTTTGACCCTCGTTTTGCAGTGGGGGACTATTTTGTGCATTACTGCTTCTGGAGTCCCAGCTCCGTTGCTGGAAATGGTCATATAAAAATGAATATAGCTTCAAAGTTGACGTGCCTGAAGGATGCCATCCACCCTTTCCGTGCTGATCCTTAGCTCTCTGAAGGGTCCATGAAGGTTCAGTGTAACTGGTTGCTCTTGGCCACATTAAAAAATGGACAAATCCAAATACAAGCGATCCTCTCTCTACATTGATCAAAGTGAAAATAACGTGAGCCCAAGCATGTCACTGTGAATCAAATAGAATACCCTTCAGGGCAGCTAATGTAGCTGCAGTCTTGCAAGTCATACTCTCACTTGGCATGGCTCACCAAACTTCATGCTCATGTATGTAGGTTGAGTCTTTAATTTATGGGCTGAATTTCTCAACTGTTGTCTTTTTACAAGAAAAAAAAGTAAAAATCCTACATGTTGTTCTTTTTAGTAGACAACATGATAAAGAAAACCCCAAGAGCCCTGCATTACAGAACAAAATGCAGGTATTCAGCTAATTTCTCTAAGTTTTAATTAAGTTATAGCTTGCAAGATGTAAAATATGTAATGTCAAGCACTTTTTGCTTCTCTGGGAATAGCTGTCCTCCAACTTTTTGCCAGTCTGACAACCAAGGAACCCACATATCAACTTACCTAGCAGTACTCCTTTAAGCTGAGGGAAGGTAGAAATGAGGCTACAGCTAATTATAGCTTGCATTTGAAAGAAAAGTGGCTCCGTATGTAGAATAGTATGTTTTAATACTTGGTGGATTTGTGATGTTCAAACTGTTGTGTTAAAGTGTAAAACCAGGATGGAAGCTTTGCTTTGCCTGGCAGATATGTCAGAGAGATTTGTGCTAGTAAACAGAAAGGTCAGTCTTTAACTACAAAGAAAAGAAAGAATTACTATGCAGTTTGTGTATCTTACACATTCCTGTTGAAATTTAACAATATACTAGACAATTTCAGGAAAACTAGTTCACATATAATGAAACCATCTTAATGCCTCAGGGTAAATATTTTTTTTTTTTTCTAAATTCATTTTGGATTCCCACTGGATTTGTAAGTCATTCACATATTGAAATCTTAAGTTGATTCCAAACCCCAGAAATTCAAATAAAGTACCCATTTATGGAACCTACTGTTTGTCTGGCCAATTTTGCTCTTTTCCTTGGGCAACTCATGTTTACATTTACAGCTGGTATTTGTGAGGTGTTTCCCATGCCTGGTACTGGGGAACAGTGCTGTATATTGTTCATTAGTTTTATTTGATCCTTTGATTTAGTTTGTCTCGCTAGAAACATCTATTTCATCTGCTTCATGTAACTTCATCTATTTTATTTCCGGAGCACGGCTTTGTATTTTATCAAGAAAAACAAAGGATATTCACCACAGCATGTGGAAAAAAGGAAAATAGTTGTGGAAATATGTGTGTGTGTATGCATAATCATCATCCAGAGGCCATGCTGATAAACAATATGAAACAAAGCATTATTAACAATTCAACAAGCTAAATAGGGGAAAAGAAAAAAAAAAAGCTAAGGAAACTGTTTTTTTCCAGCTGAACAACATTTAAACATTTTAAGCGATACCTCCTCAGTCAGAAGTAATGACTGAAATCAGCAGACATGAAAGTTCTGAGATAATTGGTCAGAAAAAGAGTTGAACTAATTTCTAAAGAGTTGGCATAAACACACCTGCATTTCTAAATGCCCAGGGAGCCTTTGTGAGTCTTTAAAAGATACAAAGTTAAGTAAATCAGTCCCTGAACTTTATTGCTTATCTTATGTTAAAATGCTGCACTCACTGAAGATTAATCAAGATAATTTTCCTTTCATTTACACCATCACCCTTTGCACCTGTACAGAATCATTTATGTAAAATGGCTGCTGTTATTATACTGCCTCTTACTTGAGACTTCAAAAAGATTAAATTGTATGAGGTGCCTTAAAATAATTAAACCAAATGAAAATACAAAGATGCAGACTGGTAGAAATCAGTGAAGCCCATTGATGTACACTGGCAGATCCTTTGGGCACACACAGTGCTTCAGGTCTTCACTGCTCTTTGTCCTAAATTCCTTCAAGCTACACACATAAGCACCAGAGCACGTTTTTCCAGAGAGGAAAGATGATCAAGCAGTTAGAAAGGGGGTCAGGAATTTTGGAGGTCCTGGATCCATTTGAAACTGTTAGACATTTCCTAAATTACCAGGCAAATTTCTATGTGTATTTTTGTGAGCAGATGCAAGTGTGTTCCAAGCTGGATGGCTACGTGCCAGCTCTGAACTGGATGATACCATATATTCATACAGCGTCAGTGGCAGCGAGCCCTGATCTTGACGGAAACCTTTCGTCTTTTCTCTAAAGTAGATACAAATAACATTAATTAAAAAAAGATGAAAATTGGTAATCTGATCTTATTCATCATAGATGTGCAAATTCATGTGCTGTATCTTTCTTAGGAAGAACTTAGAACCTTAGAGGAAGAAAAAAAAGACTATTAAATGGAGCAAAACCCCAACATCCTCTTTCCCCAGAAAGTGACTTTGTTAAGTTCTGAAATGACTAATGTCAAATGCATTTAGGCCTCAGCTGCTCCTCCTGGACAAAATGCATAGAGAACAATGTTAGCAATGTAGTCTGAAAGAGAAAATCCTCTCTTCAGCCTGTGCCTGTTACTTCCTCCTATCAGAAGGGAAGGAGCTTCTACATTAATCAACATTTCATGAGATTGGTCTAGTTTTCTTCTTCCTCTCTACAGTCATAACCCTTGAGAGCTAACTAACTTTTTTGAATTTCATTATATGGTATCTCAAGAGATTATTTGCAGTAATGTATTTTTCTTCCATCTCTCCTCTTCTGTCTTCAACTGTTTTCTATTTCCAGTGGCTAACAGGTCTCGCTCTCTTTCTCCTACCACGGCTTCTTATTTAGCAATTCCTTGACAGCCTCTCCCTCTCCAGTTTATCACAGTTCACTCTTTTCTTTTTCCCTGTCATTGCATTAGAGCTATGGAATAGGATTACAGTAATCCTGAAACTTGTTATAAGGAAATATTAATAGTTTTTTACCATTATGCCCTTTTCTTATTCTCTGCTGACCCTTTTCATTAATTTTCTTTATTCATCCTCTTCCCCTATATACTGTTTTCATAACTTTTCTGGGTTTTCTTCCTTCTGTCCTTGGGCAGTGACTTAGGAATGCTCTGAGGATCAAACTTGGTTGTAGATTTTTATCTTAGGTGGACAAGGAAGAAGAAATTTGTATAATGAGTTCAATAAAAGTGAAACATATAGATCCCTAACCGATAGGAGGAGCTGAGTGGGAGTATGAAGGATGGAAGGATTTTTTTTTCTGTACAAAAAGGAGTTACAGGAGTGCTAGCTGGAACAGCTTTGTTTTCCCAGACTCCTGATACATGGAGGCAAACGGGTGAGAGAACTAGAAATTCCTCAAGTACTGCTTAGTCTTACCATTTTCCCAAGACACTCCCCCTCCTGGTGACCCTTCTTCCAGGATAACATTGCCATAGTAAAGCACAGAAATGGGGAATTTCCCTTCTATGTTTTGGCAGAAGTGGTGCTTTCCCCTTATTTCAGCTTTTGTTTACTCAGAAAACTAAGTTGCTGTATATTAACAGTGAGAGTTTGTACATATACATTTATCTGAAAAATCCAGAAAATATAGGAAAAGCTACATTAACAGCCAGGACTCTGATTTTCATGGATGGTTTATGCAAAATATAAAACTTCCAGAGGAATTAAGAAGAGTATTTTTCTGCCTGCTGCACTTCTATCAGTTTGTGGTCATGGGACAGTAGATGCTTAGTTAAGGTCTTCTGACCAGGTGTTTCAACCATAAAGCTATTTCCAGTAATGAAGCTTTGAATATGCATGTGAAAGCACCTATAAATACTGGAACTTATTAGCATTTTTAGAGCTAAAAATAAAGAAAACAAATATGACCATTGACTTATGCTTCAGTAGTTGAAATTAGATAATTAGGTATGTTTTTCTTAGGTAACAAATTAAGTTATGGAATTGACCTCTGTTGCTGTTAGTGCTGGTTCATGCAACGTACCCAAGCCTACCTCCCCTATGGGACAAGAAGCAATGTCAATTTTACATATGTGAGCAATGCGAAAGAAATGAATGGGATTAAGGATCTCCATTACAAGCTTTAGTACAGGATACGGTCCCACTGGCTGTTGTGATGCAGCCTACCAGTATCCATGTAAAACAGCATAAAAAACTGTGCTACACCATGTCTTAGCAACCTTTCTAAAGCCATTTCAAATGACCTGTGCTTGTCATTTTTCTCCAATGACTAAAGGGAAATGCACTTGTGTCTTGGGGTATGATGAGTTTAAGCAGCTCCTGTTTTTTCCTCCACCTCTTTTGTGGGCATATACTAAGAATACCATAAGATTTCTTAGAATTTGAAGAGTTACTAGGCTACAGTGAATAATGTGGATTTTTACTGCCATTCATTAAAAGAACTTCATTCCTCTTTCACAGATCTTTTCCTCTTTCTGTGGTATTATGTGTCCTAAGCTTTCTAACAAGAGAAACTGACACCAGTGTGTTGTGAACTGTTTATCAGCAGAAGTGTGTATGTGCTAACTTTCCTATTATGTCTTCAAAGTGAAGACATAACACACTGCAATTCCTACTCAGTATGCGTAGACCCAGTGTTTACCCTCATGGACATGATAAAATGAAGACAATTTTAGAAGGAACTCAGCTGGCAAAAGTCAACCTATTTTATGTACTTACTCTCCTACAATGGAAGAGGTGCAATTTTCCTCAAAGCAGTGAGAGTGTTTAATATTCTGATATGAAGAGAATTCACAAAGCATATCATCCTGAAATTACAAACTAAAAGCTTTATGCTTTTTCTGTGTGAGAATTTAATGAAAGATTTTGATCGGTATTAACACGTTGGTTAGTTTGCAAGAGAAAAAATTAGGTTTGAAGAAGTTATAAAAGCTCATTGTGGGCTATTTTATTTGCATGCTCCTGTAATAATAGACTCAGATGCTTCAAATTACAGAAATAGATGACTTATGAAATGCCTTATGTCCCAGAAGTCAAATGCCTCTGTACATATCCAACAGTTACTAACAAATATACGGAGGGACAAAATGAAATCCAATCCTTTGCAGAATTCTGGCTCTCAGCCCATTCTGTAACTCTATAACTTCTCCTTAGAGGGCAGAGTACAGCGCCAGGAGACGGCAAGCACTGTTTGTATGCTCTTTTTGATGATGCATCAGAAGCACTTCAAGAACAGGTTTGTTGTTGCAGGCTCTCTGGTAAAACATATGTGCCTCAGCTGAAACGCACATGATGCAAGTCTTACCCACTGTGTCTGTCTTTGCTAGGAGAAGAAAATACGAATTTTGCTCCACAGAAACCTTACTCAGTATAACCTCAAATATTATTCTTACAAAATAAGGTTTCCAAACAGTGATACTAAAATAAAATAAAAAATAATTTTATTTTCAGCCTTTTGTAAAAGTGGCAAACAAGCAACATGCTATTAGAATAAAATAAACTCTCATTTCCAATTAAGATAACCTCAGGATCCCCAACAGAGTTACTCAAAATTAGTGCCTAGGTCAAGACTTTCAAAAGAGAGTATATTTCTAGTTTGCAAACCAAGGCCTTAAAGCAGCCTAATTTGCAGAAAGCCCTTCATATCTGCTGTTTAACTTTCCATTGAAGTGTCTAGTTCACTATTTTAAAAGGCAGGGAGTTCTCTTGCTCGGTTTTGAAAAACCTTTACCTTTGTTTAAATGTATAAACAAAGAGTCTGGTTTGCAAAGCGAGGCGATGTAAAGCTGTGTTGCAACCACCCAACCCCCCAGCATGATAGTTCCAATAACGGACAGTTTAAGGAAGAACTTTTGAATGAACCTGATTTGGAAAAACACTCCTGGATTCAGTAGTCTGTAGGGGAAGAGTTGATTTGCTGTTAAGCTCTTGTTAATCCTCAACCACCAAATTTAGTAGGCTGCTAGCCAAACTAATTGGCAAGATAGGTAGGAGAAAGAGTAAACATTCCTGAGGCTGCAATTAATAGGCTAAAATGGCTGATCTGCCTGATAAAAAAAAAAATATATCCTCATGCTTACTGCTGGTATAATGAACTTCCCAAAATTATAAACATAATTAATTTCAAGTACACAATGTTAACAAATGCTTCCCGGTAAACAAATCTCTCAATTTAGCCTGTGTTTGCTTTACCTACAGTTTTGCTGTCTTTAGTGCACATCCGTTCATATTCTCCTACTTGTACCGTCTGCTCTTTTTATGTGCGTACGACACCTGCTCTTTACAGATGTTGTATACAATAATGCATTATTTATAGCTAAACTTTGCTTTAGATTAATTATGAATTAGATTTCGACTGTAATGGGACTGCTTAAACATGTATACTTAATTATAAACAAGTATAATAAACAAGTATGTGCAAGGCTGTGACCTGAACAATCAAGTCAGGCAATTTAAAAAATTATCACTGGAATTGTAGAGATACTTATACTAATGAAAAAACATATTCCAAGCAGAGATGTCAGAAAAGCAACATTTAAACAAGATAATTGCTAATTAAAGTTTTTCCTGTTTGGAATAGAAAATATTTAGGGTATTAATAATAATCTGGTGTTTGGTTTATTTAAATGCTGGTCATTTAGTCACCGTTTAGGGGCTTAATCATATCTTGATTCTTGGCAGGTTTTTGCTGCCACATTATTTGAGTTAGAAAAGTTCAATGGGTAACATTAGCTTAGCTGTGGAACTCTGATATTTATAGGATTTTATGAAAATAGGTAATATATGCACATGACAGCAAGTTCTCGCAGTTAAATATTGTCACAGAGGTGTCTTGTGATTCCATTATAATCCTTATTTCATTTAACAATTAAACAAATACAGCCTGCTGAGGCCACTATTGAATAATGATAACGAGAGAGTCTCTTCACCCTGTGATCTTCAAAAAGTTGTGGCCAAGGAAGTACACAGTTTACATTAGTGTAACAAGAACTGCTTTGGAAACCTGAGCTCACTGGGATAAACGAGGTCTCTATAGGGTAGCCCAGTCTGGGACTTTGGTTTATCTGAAATGCTTCATTTTGTATATACAAACATTTTTCAACTTAACACACTCAAAATGTGTCTGAATAAACACTTTGCTACTGCAAGGAAATTCTGTGAAACAGAATGGGGCAATAATAAAAATTAGTGAATGGTCATTGGAAGAAATCTCAGCTTCAGAGTAAAAATTTGCCACCTCCATCTTTCTTTAGTGTCTGATGCCAAGTTTTTACCAGGAATTAATTTTCAGTAATTAGAATAAGCATAATGCCAGTACTATTGCATTGACTTGTAGGCATGCATCCTTAAGATGAGGTTCAGAAATTTTACTGGTTCCTTTGTATTAAATCATCACTTTTACAGCCAAAAGACTGGCAATGTCTGCAAGTCTTGATATCATTCATTACAGAACTGCCAAGGCTAAAGGGAAATGATTTCTTTTTCAGTGGTGTTATCTTGTTTCTGTACAGGTTGGACAGATAAGCAGAGTTGAAAAGGGAGGATTTTTTTTCTTCTTTTTTCTCTGCGACAGGACTGATCAAATATTGCTAAAGACCTTAAAACTGAGGTTTTTTAGTATGTGCATCTTAAGTAGCAATATGACAGAAAGCACCTATCTTCTTCCTCTCCAGTTTACTGGCAAGGCTCTGTGACAAATGATTCTAATAACATTTTGTACCTGTTGTGTGTAAATCTCATCCTCCAGAAGAAACAGTGATGGTCCTAATGACACATTGTATCCCATAGGGATGCTTTGTGATGTGCACATCTGCAGATACAATACTGAACGTTCCTTTAATATTCAAGGCTGCCTTTTCCTACTTAAATCTCAAGGCAAGATGTTCAGGCAAGAGATGCTCAGATAAGGGAAGTGGTAAAATCATTCTATTTCCAGCTAAGGAAAAACACAAACTTCGGCTATTTCAAATCTTAAGTGTAATATTTGTGTCCCTCAGCGCTTACAGCTTAGATCCTGCATGTGTCTAGGTTTTCATTTAAACTTAAGCAATGTTAATAGTTTGAGTAATATTAGGGACCATATATATGAGTGATGTAGGGGTGTCAAGTTCTGAACTTCCTTGACCCACTAGAAATGATACAGAATAAGCAATATCCTCCAAATAGCATCACACTTTCCTCCGAGCGGGATCATACTTCATGGTCCCTGTTTCCTTCGGTGACAGGCACCACTGTGCAAACTTGCAGGCAGAATATTGCCTGCATGTCAGAGGTCAGAGATTAATGCAATTATTATGCACCCCAAACAGATTTATTCTGTGGGAGTGGGGTGGCACTTCCAGGTTACAAAAACAAGTGGGCTCCTGCAGCTTAGTTACTAGACCTCTCACCTCAAAGGTGAGTTGTTTGGTCCTTTCCTTGCTACCAAGACAATTATTAAGTAACACCCATGAGGCAGGCTGAGAGAGCTGGGGTTGTTCAGAGAAGAGAAGGCTCTGGGGAGACCTTGTAGCAGCCTTCCAGTACCTAAAGAGGGCCTACAGGAGAGATGGGGAGGGACTTTTTATCAGGGAGTGGAGCGATAGGACGAGGGGTAATGGTTTTAAACGGAAAGAGAGCAGATTTAGATTAGATATCAGGAAGAAAGTCTTTACAGTGAGGGTGGTGAGGCACTGGAAGAGGTTGCCCAGAGAAGCTGTGGATGCCTCTGAAGACATTCAGGCCAAGCTGGATGGGGCTTTGAGCAACCCGAACTAGTGGGAGGTGTCCCTGCCCATGGCAGTGGGGTTGGAACTCGATCTTTAAGGTCCCTTCCTACCCAAACTGTTCTATGATTCTATGACTAGTGCTAAACTGCAGTCACATTCCCACTTGTGCTCCCTCTTCTTTCTGGCCCAGTGTCTCTTGGGTTCCTTTCTATAGTGTGGTACAGCTTCTTGAGGAAAATGCCCTCACCAGAAGCAGCCTGTAAGTTGGTGGCTGTCTAATGGCAGTGGGCACACAGATGTGAGACCCTTTAGGAAGAGAGGGGATTTAAACGAAGGCTCCAAACAGGGACAGAAGGCATTGCTGCTGTGACTCAATGTTTTGGAGGAGTGAGCTGCCCCTTGCTGTCCCAAAGGAGAAGATGGAGGAGCCTCTGAAAGTTCAAGGCTGTGGGCCACCAATGGACGGAGGCAGTCCTCTGCAGTCTGTGGTAAGGCCTTGAAGCTGAGGGGCAAGATTGAAAATGTACTCTTCACTCCAGTGAGTGTGCGACCTTGCACCAGCTCACTGAAATGCTGCCTTATTCCAGATTATCTACGATAAGTGTCTGACCTCTGGTGCCAAGGCTCCACACCCAGCCATCCCCAGAGGGCAACTGGGGGAACCTAAATTAGAAGTGTAGTGCTTTCCTTCAACTACGATCTGCGTCCAGCTCCTGCATTAAGCACTTCAGCCAAATGCCGAAGGTCAGATGCAAAGGGCTGTCTCAGGTGTCTCCTTGTCAGACGTGACTTTTCATGGTCCAATTTCTGCGATTCCTGATTTTGCCTGAGCTTTCAGGGCAGCACCTCCCCGTGTGACCCAACTTCTGATGCAGGGGGCCAAGTGCCTTGTTGGCAGTATTTCATTTGTCTTTATCCAACGTACTCATGAATTATCAAGCAACTGCAATACACAGCACGTGCCAAGTTGTGAAGGTAACTGTGTGGCTCTTTGAATTATTCCTCATGCACAAAGTCACCTGTGTTTGTCTCATAGCAAACATGAACAAGTAGGTATGGGTGTGTAAGGGCACGCTGGCCGTGCTTGCTCTGTTGTGGACGCACTTCTTACAGTGACTGGTAAGCCGCATTTTCATGAAGCTTTTAGTACCCTAGCATTCTGTCACCTCCTCTCCTTTATTAATTAATGGATGGAATTGGACTGGTGAAGCTGCCCTGAGCTCCGGAGAAGCACCGGCGGCGGCCGCGGCGGGTCACCTCATGGCGGGCAGGAACGACCGTTGGGGCCGCCTCCAGCCCGGCCGGTGCAGCTTCCTTCGATGGGCGCGGGGGGGGCGGGTGAACCCCAACAGGAGGATCCCCGCCTGGGGAGCCGCCGTCCGGCTTTACCCCTCCGACCCCGGGAGGGGGAAGAGGGAACCGAGAGCGGAGGATGCGGCCGAGAGCCAGCTTTTCCGTGCTAGCCCGGAGCCCTGCGCGGGCAGAGAGCGTCTGGAGGAATCCGGCGATAACGCCGGGGCGAGGGAAGGGGCCGGCCGCCGGCGGGGCGGGCGGGAGCGGGTCCTGCCCTCCGGCCCAGCGCCCCCAAGCCGCCGGAGGGGG